>CP092868.1:94377035-94425866 GCA_030710605.1 Cordylochernes scorpioides
CAACAACCCTATATTGTATACTACTTATAACAAGATTGTCATGTTGTATTTAGAAACACATCTATAAATAATTATATGCATGATTGACATGTGTCATTGCATCACCATATGTAATGTACTTTGTACAAACTGAGGATGAATAAATAAAACTATGTAATAGATTAAGAGCTGAGCTAAGAAAGAGATCGAGATAGAAATCCAACAACCCTAAAGAGGAATTTGGCAAATCGTTGCCATCAAGGTCAAAGGGTGCAGAATAGCGCAAACGCGCCACGTCCTTTGCACCCGTTCAAAGTCCAAATTCTCCCATGTCTCCCCCCTCGGCAAAAGGTATAAAAAACCTCGGTTTTAGCCGAAATTACAGTCACTTCACCATCGGCGTGAGCCCTTGTCGGTTGTACCCAGGTCCACATCATCGACCATGTAAAACAGTAAGAACTCTTCTATCTCCATCTTGCTCTTAGCCCTACTCCTATCTATTCACGGAAATTTCCTACTACAACTGTGTCTCTTCGTTTTTTGTGTGTGGACATTCCAAAGCTTTCCACTCTGCCTCGACCACGACTGCATGTACTCTGTCAGAACTGTTAAAGGTCCTCCAAGGTGCAGAGAGGTACTGGAAAACTCTCCACGCCCTGACTGTCCCTCTCGGTTACTACTGGTTTGACCCTCGGTTACCATATATATATATATATATATTTATAAATCTTCGAGAAAAATCAATTTTGATTTATATATATTACAGAGTAGTTATATTTTTCTCATTTTATTCATATATACAGTAGAACCTCCATGAGAGGACACCTCTCTACAAAGGAGGGTTTTCATTGTCAAAATTACTATTTTTACTATTTAGCAACTCTCCGGTAAGAGGATACCTCTCCCTAAAGGACACCTTGACTCTGCAATTAGGTGTCCTTTACAGGGAGGTTCTACTGTATTCACATTAGAAAATATGGCACAGTGACAAAAAGGCTTGGTAGCTTTTATAAACCCAGGTTCCATGGAGCATACATATGCCGCCAACTACCATGAAGATTTAACACTACATATTTACATATATATAAATCAAATTCATGCAATTTATATTAATAAATATTCCCTGAATTTTTTTTATAAATAGTTTTACCCTGGAAATGAATTTTAGTTCCTTTTCCATAAATCATTTTTCGGTGTAACTTTTTTCAAAAAGCACAAAATCTGTTTAAAATGCCATGAAATATTAATTTTAAAATTGGTATATCTATATATGTTTTGTCTATATATTAATTTATAAAGGCATTTCACATACGCGATATTTTAAAACCTTATACAGTTAAACCTGTCAATAGCGCCCCCTCTAAATAGCGCCTTCCTCTCTATAGCGCCCGATTTTAAAAACGTAGTACGATGCGATTTACATTAAAAGTGACCTGTCTATAGTACCCCCTCTCTATAGCACCCTATTTTGGTGAGTCCCAAAGGGGACTCAAGGGACAGGTTTAACTGTATATAGAAAGTTGTATGATAATATTTTGTGGAATTTATTTTTCCCACAATAATTTCCGAAAATTCAGGTAAAATTATTTTTACAAACTAATATTATTAGAGAGCAGTTAAATTTATATTAAAGTAGACCATGTGAACAGTTTTCAAATTATGAGACAGATTTTCAGATATTTGATAGTAATAGTAGTACATAATGGTAAAACCCAGGTTCCTGGAGCGTACCCATAGATCGCCAGCTACTCGGGCTGTCCTGTGGTTTACGAGTCTGTCTTGGTAGCCTTAGTGAACCAGTTCACCAAGTGTTTCCAGGCTGGTTTATTTTTGTTAAATTCAATAAGGCCGTGCCATTGAATGAGGGCAGTCTAAGAAGTGTAGCCGTCTGGAATCGCTGTAGTTGAAATGTTGGAGGCAGGTGAGATATTTGATATATAATGGAACCATGGTTCTATATGTTACAATATCTTGTATAGATGAGATCACATAGAGCGAATGGTGAATGCGGGAGAAATAAATTGTTGTTATAATGTCACAGAAGTTAGAAGAAGTAAATCATTGAGAATTATCTAAATATTCGAAAGAAAATGATTTTAAAGATATAATATAGATATCAAACCCCCCTCTCCAAGGTTGAGAAACATTTATAATGAATATGTCTCTTTAACAAATCATATTCATACATAGGTATATATAAAAGTCAATGCATGTATGTTTGTCGGCTATACACGTCCACAATACCTAACTAATATGGCTGAAAATTTAACAATAATAGTAATGAATCTGGAAAAACCTATAGGAAAATTTCAGGCTTTTTAGAGTTATTAACAAATTTCTCTTTTTCAATCATAACCAGCGTCCCACTGCTGCAACTGAGAGAAGTAAAATTGGGGAAGATGAATGGACGATTGGTGTGTGGTGGAAGACAAAGACAGTTAGTCACATCTGCGGCGAGTTACCATCGGTCGTGTGGATGATTCTGAAAGATGGTGCCAGGAGAGTCTGACATAGAAGCGACCTACAAGGCCGTGTAGTCCAGGCTGGAAATTTACAGTTTGGAGCGGGAGGAAATATATTTATTCACGGGGCTGCTAACCAGAATGGATGATTTTTGAGCCCCGATGGACGCATAAAGCGGAATATATACAAAGTACTATATACATTGTACTGTTGGAGGGGCCTGGAGATGGGTGGCCAGGGGATCATCGCCAGGTGAGGCCAGGAGAGCCGGGATGTTGAGAAGGATCAGTGGGGCAGGTTGGTGATCTGCGGAGACACGGGGAGGCAGAGACAGGTACAATAGTATGAGTTTTGAGCCCAAGGGTGACCGTGGAGAGCAGACAGACCGCAATGCTCTGTTATCTTTGTAGCGGGACATTTCACAAGAGTGCCATTAAGGACGCCAATTTATAATTTTAACGAATAATATTTGAATAAAAACATTATGAACGAATCTCTGTTATATCCAGTTTTCTCACAATACTGCTCAACACATATAATTTTACACATTGAAAATGTTTCTGAATTTCATCTACTTTTCCGAAATTGTATTAGTAAGAGAGAAATAGATTTAGATTGAAACTGATTTATTACAACGTACAAATATAGCTTTAGAGGTTAAATACAGAATAAATATAAATACAGTAGAACTTGGATAATTCGAACTTCTTTAATTCGAAAACCTCTTTAATTCGAATATTTATCTTGGTCCCTAGAATTTCCTATAAATATAATTTCCGTTTTTAATTCGAATTTTTGGATAATTCGAATTTTTTATGGTCCCTTGGGGTTCGAATTATCCAAGTTCGACTGTATTAATAAATATGATCATATAATAATAAATATAAAATGAAAAATGGCATATCCTGTCCAAGAGCACATGTGTTTCACAGAAAGCAGAACGCCATCTGGTGGAACAGAAATCAACTAAACATTGATTTAGCCTATTCCCTGATATTTGGCCAACCCAATTTCTTGATAAATCAAGAAAAGCCATCCACGAACGCGTTTCGCGCTCGTCAGCGAGGAGTAGGCTGTACCACTGCGACCAAAAATATTTTTGGCCCCAGTGGCTTCTTGAAAAACCAAGAAATGGATATTTAAGGCCAAACTTGCGTAAATACGCTTAACATATGAAAAAATGACATAAAAAAATAATAAAAAGGTCAGGTGTAAAGCACCTGCTATAGAGCACATGTGCTCCTGTTCAGGATATGCCATTTTTAATTTTAATATCAACACTTGACCTTTTTATTTTTTCTATCATTTTTTCATATGTTAAGCGTATTTACGCAAGTTTGCCCTTAAATACCCATTTCTTGATTTTTCAAGAAGACACTGGGGCCAAAACTCTTTTTTGGTCGCAGTGGTGCAGCCTACTTCACGCTGACGAACGCCAAAAGCGCGAAACGCGTTCGTGGATGGCTTTTCTTGATTTCTCAATATCTGAGGGTCAGCGACCCGTCGCTTTACTCACAGGCGGCACAGGTGGCACGCCTTGAGGCAGGATGGTCAGGATGTGGTAGGGCGCGGAGGGCCAGCCGTAGGGTGACATCTGCGTCGTTCACCGAGAAGCAGTTCGGACGCAGGTCGGCCCAAGGGATGAAGCGGTACACATCCACAGTGGGGGTCCACTTGGCAGCCAGCTCTGCATTAGGATGCGCCTGAAGCCGTGCCGAGTCCAATGCTCGGCGGGCACTCTGGCTGGTAAGATGGGTAATGGGGGTCGCCGATCCCCGCAGGACGATGGTCTCCGCCTCGTACCCCGCATGATAGCTGGAGCTTGCGTTTTCCCACAGGAGACGTTGGCAGAAGCCCCCAGATGCTGCGGGTCCAGGAGCGCGGCCCGCGTTGAGCGCGCTAGGGCAGGGGCGCCATCGGAGTAGTCACCGACAGTCGCCTGTAGCCAGCGCTCGGGAGCCAGTAGGTCTGGTGGCCGCAGGAATCTGTTGTCGCCTCGAAAACGCAGGGACCTCAAGATGGCGGGATGCAGAACCCTGTGGTCCAGCTCAAGGACACTTGAGGCGGCCTCCCAAACCCTCAGCAGTGTCCTCCTCCTAGGCGAGAGCCAGACCTCAGGAGCCGGCGGTGTCAGCCACGCTCGGCTGCGGACCAACCAAGAGTAGCCGTTGGCGGCGCCGCGAAGTGAGGCCTGGACCGCCTTCAGGCAGGCGAGCCGAAGCTGGCCCGCGATGTCAAGTAGGCCGACGCCACAATCGGAGACTGGACGAGTCAGGATGCGCCTGGCGAGCCACGAGACACGATTTGTACCCCACACGAAGCGCGTCAACCGCGCCTGCAGCTGGCAGATGGTGGTTTTAGGTGGAAGGTAGCCGTGGAGGTGGTGCAGGATGGAACCCAGGACCAGGCTGTTGGCCGCGCGGGCACGACCAACCAGCGACAGGCCGCGGGTGAAGGGCGACCACCTCCCGATGGCTCGCTCCAGCAGCTCCATTAGGTGTGAGGCCTGGGAGGCGACAATGTTCCTGGTGGTGATGGTGTAGCCCAGGACTGTCAGCGACTCGGACGCCCAGTAGATTCCCAGAGGAGAATCCGTCCGGTGCTTCCAGGAACCGCACCAGAGCCCGTAGCTCTTCTTGAAATCGACAGCCACCCCGGAGGCTATGCGGAACTCTTCGAATACCAGGGAAACGAGCTCAAACTGTGGGTCGTCCCTGATGAAGAGTACGATATCATCCGCATAGGCGACCACGCTGCCGTGGCCAGGATCCTCTCGAGGCGGAGTAGCACTACTACCGCTCCGTCAAAAAGCGGTAAATCGTGTCTCCCTTTGTTGAATTCACAATCACCTTCTGTTGCTGTTGAAGCACCTTCGTGAATATATCTACAAGCTTATCGACGCTGTCTGTAGCTGGTGCCCGTGGGTCAGTTGAAACGGGGGGAGGTGAATTGTTAACCTACTCCTGAGCTCGTAATCCTGCTTACGGTGATCCATACACGGTTTCCTCCTCTGACGACAAGTCTCGATCTGAGACTTCTTGGATAGCTAGAAGCTTTGAATCATTTTCATTTTTAATAAGGGCGTGCTCAAATTCCAGTGTTTCCATGGCCCTGATATTTGCCTCATTTTAGGCTCGGTTTCTGTGATCATCACTTCTATCTCTTCCTTTTGGTGTAGGAGTTCTGGGGTAAGGTCTTCACATTCTTTGAGTCTGGCGAGCTCCCGCTTTGACCTATCAAGGTTCATCTGAGTCTCGCCCATATTGACTTCATGTTGTTCTCTTTCCTTCATCTTATTCAGAATATCACGATCGGCATCAACTTCAGCATTCTTCTTCATCAGCACCACGGACTTAGTTGAACTTCCGCTTTTGAAAGAACTTGCCTTTCTTTGAAGGCGTCTTTTGCTTTGTTGACGCTGCTGGGTCAACCTCCATCTCTCCTTGAGGAATGCGAGCTGTCCTAATTACGTCTTTGCATTTGCTCCAGTACTAGATGGACTTCCTTGCTTCTTGTATTCCAGGCGGGATGGTTCATGGCGACTTCTAGCAGCACCAATCTTGCGAATTCCATTGTTTTCCATAATGAGACAACAATTAGTCTTTTCAAAGTTCAGTTATTCATTTTAAAATCAGTAAGCCTGGACGTCCATCAAGGAGCGTGTCTAAATGATCAACTCGAAAATCTTTCCAATAATTTAAATTTTAAATTAACCGGTGACCAAAGTGTCATCCGGCTCGAGGGACCAGTGATGTAGTTTAGCGAACGTAGGGTCATTTCCCTTTATGCCTCGAAAGCTAAAATTAAAAACAACCGAAGACCATTGTTTACCGCGCGTTTAAAAAAAAGTTTTAGAACAAAAAGCAGGCGACTGCCGGCGCGCGCGCGCGGCTGCTGGCGAGAACACTAGCATCCCTGTCCGCGCGCATGCCTGCTGGCGAGAGCAGTTTCACGCGACCGCCCTTCAGCGAGAGAAGCATTTTCTTAATTACAATGAAAGTCCTTAACTATATTTACATGTTTCTATTTCATATCTATTTCACATATTTACAAAGAGATTATATAACTTTTGATCAAATAGCCATCGTTTAGAAATCCTCCAATATTAAAATATATGAAAAAATAGTACAAATGTAACACTGTACTGGGATCACATTGTGTAGCATCCTCACGCAATTCTGGCCTTAATATCCGTTTCATGATTTTTCAGGATGCCTCAATGACCAATTTTTTGGTCGTTGAGGTACAGCTTGCACCACGCTGATGAGGGCCAACAGCCCGAAACGCGTCCGTGGTTAGCTTTTCTTGATTAATCAAGAATGGGTATTTGGCCAATTCTGGAATAATTAAAAATCAACGAGAATAGTTGATATTTATTCCGATAGATGGCGCCAGCCTACAGCAACTTTCAGTTGCACGATAAGGAGATGCCTTTTTCTTAATTAAAATATATGTACAGTGAAAGAATAAACACAAGGTAATAAGACCAAATCCAAATAAATAGTGTGTGACGTTTCGGTAACAGCGTTATTACCATCTTCAGACAAAAGTACTGAATGAGAAATTTAACCACAGCATGTTTTTAAATAGTTCCTGTTATCAAGTGTGTAAACAAGATAACAGATAAGAAGAAGATATTTATCTGATAAACAGATGGGATAAACACATGATGAATATTATTCTTAGAAATAAAAGTTTTTTTTCAAATACAATTAAAGCATATCTATAAATATCATTTATATTTCCTCTTTCTTCCATTCTGTTAATTGTAGCACATTTCTTTTGAATGAAAAATGCTTCTTTAAATTGTCTCTTAAAATAATTTTTCTCATAATATAGTATCATTTTTTCTTTTAGCTTAAAATTATTATGTCCCTCATAACATTGGTCACATTTTTCACATTTCACTTCATAAATTAAACCTGCTCTATTTGGTATGTGAGTGTTCTTATGGTTGTTGATATCACATACCAAATAGAGCAGGTTTAATTTATGAAGTGAAATGTGAAAAATGTGACCAATGTTATGTAGGACAAACATCCAGAACTTTAAAAGAAAGAATGAAAAACCATGAATATGCTCTGAAATGGGCTAAAATTGAGAATTCTGCACTTGTAGAACATAGAAAAATCACAGGACATAATAATTTTACATTATAAAGGACTGCGGCGAGTGATTATAAACAATACTTAAAGTTACACCGCATAAGTTTCTTTTTTGTGAAAAATCAATATTATTTCAAAGAGAAATATGTACTATTTCTAACTTTTTTTGAATGAAGTATGAGAGGGTGAAAATATGAAGAGTAATGGCGAACGGAAAAATAAAAGTTACTTTAAATATTATTTACGAACGGAAGAATACGTCCAGGGTAGCCTAGTGGACATGGCACCTGCCCGGTAAGCAGAAGGTTGTGGGTTCGATTCCCGCCCCTGGACACTTTTATTTTTCCGTTCGCCATTACTCTTCATATTTTCACCCTCTCATACTTCATTCAAAAAAGTTAGAAATAGTAAATATTTCTCATTGAAATAAATATTGATTTTTCACAAAAAAGAAACTTATGCGGTGTAACTTTAAGTATTGTTTATAATCACTCGCCGCAGTCCTTTATAATGTACTAGACGAATGGCCCGGGCAACGCCCGGGTTTTACCCGAGTGCGAATATATTTTAAAAACGTTGTCTTGGGTGGTCGCTATAGACAGGGTGGTCTGTATAGACAGGTGTATGTATCACACAGCCGATAACAGGGTTGTCTAGAGTGGCCGCTATAGACAGGGTGGTCTGTATAGACAGGTGTATGTATCACACTGCTGATAACAGGGTTGCCTAAGGTGACCGCTATAGACAGGGTGGTCTGTATAGACAGGTGAATGTAACACACTAATGATAACAGGGTTGCCTAAGGTGACCGCTATAGACAGGGTGGTCTGTATAGACAGGTGGATGTATCACACAGCTGATAACAGGGTTGTCTAGAGTGGCCGCTATAGACAGGTGTATGTATCACACAGCTGATAACAGGGTTTTCTAGAATGGCCGCTATATACAGGGTGGTCTGTATAGACAGGTGGATGTAACACACTGCTGATTACAGGGTTGCCTAAAGTGTCCGCTATAGACAGGGTGGTCTGTATAGACAGGTGAATGTAACACACTAATTATAACAGGGTTGCCTAAGGTGACCGCTATAGGCAGGATGGTCTGTATAGACAGGTGGATGTATCACACAGCTGATAACAGGGTTGTCTAGAGTGGCCGCTATAGACAGGTGTATGTATCACACAGCTGATAACAGGGTTTTCTAGAATGGCCGCTATATACAGGGTGGTCTGTATAGACAGGTGGATGTAACACACTGCTGATTACAGGGTTGCCTAAAGTGTCCGCTATAGACAGGGTGGTCTGTATAGACAGGTGGATGTAACACACTGCTGATAACAGGGTTGTCTAGAATGGCCGCTATAGACAGGTGTATGTATCACACAGCTGATAACAGGGTTGTCTAGAGGGGGGCAGGGAGGACACGTGTTCGCCGGCGGCAGCCAATGGGCGCGCATTCTATCCGTGAGCTTCAGAATAAGGCAATTATATAAGTATTATAAGTTACTTTAAATATTATTTACGAACGGAAGAATACGTCCAGGGTAGCCTAGTGGACATGGCACCTGCCCGGTAAGCAGAAGGTTGTGGGTTCGATTCCCGCCCCTGGACACTTTTATTTTTCCGTTCGCCATTACTCTTCATATTTTCACCCTCTAATACTTCATTCAAAAAGGTTAGAAATAGTAAATATTTCTCTTTGAAATAAATAATGATTTTTCACAAAAAAAAGAAGCTTATGCGGTGTAACTTTAAGTATTGTTTATAATAATTTTAACCTAAAAGAAACAAAGATACTAGATTATGAGAAAAATTATTTTAAGAGACAATTTAAAGAAGCATTTTTCATTCAAAAGAAATGTGCAACCATTAACAGAATGGAAGAAAGAGGAAATATAAATGATATTTATAGGTATGCTTTTAATTATATTTGAAAAAACCTTTAATTCTTAGAATAATATTCATCATGTGTTTATCTCATCTGTTTATCAAATAAATATCTTCTTCTTATCTGTTATCTTTTATTACACACGTGATGACAGAAACTATTTAAAAACATGCTGTGGTTAAAATTCTCATTTAATACTTTTGTCTGAAGATGGTAACAACGCTGTTACCGAAACGTCACACACTATTTATTTATTTGGATTTGGTCTTATTACCTTGTGTTTATAATATATAATCCAAATTGTGCCTTATCAGTGAAAGAATAGATTTACATATATATAAAATAGAGATATTTACAAAAAATATATTAAAAAGTCAGTAGCTAAACTCTCAATTGCTGGAGTCAGAATAACAACAGGTTTTTCTTTTTTGATATTCTGGACAATTCCAAGAGTTTGCTATTATATAAGTTGTCACCTAAGAATATCTTGATATTTATTTCATATACTAGCTGCTGCCTCTTTCAATTTTTTCTCCAACATTTCAATTTTCTTTTCATGATTTATCATATCGCTGTGTTTGTTCAAGCAGCATTTAGCAGCAGCTTGCTTGTTTTGTCCCCGACGTCTGATCTCATGCAACAAAGTGATCTGGGGAATTGTATAATTCCTTTTAACCTTCAGCTCGTGGAATTCTTCAATGGGCATTGCAACAATGGCATCCACAGTAAGGCCGAGGTTCATTTCCTTCGCTCTTTTCTCATCTTGATTAGGAATGGTTCTGTCAGAGTGAGATAAAATAAAGCGATAAATTTAGCTGCAATCCCTTCGAACTCACATGTGTATCTTTGTGGCATCCTGAATAGGCAAAGTACACGAATAGCGTCTGGGTACGACGTAACAATTTCCTAGATTTGATACATATATCACCCCTTTCCCAAGGTTCAAAATTGTCACCTGAAATATAAATATACAGTAAATTAAAGATATAAAACATATAATATTGGCTTTTATAAAAATTTATTTTTAAAGGTACAACGAGATGTGGTTTCTAAAACTTTTCCCAATAGCTATTTTCAGGGTTAATAATGGTTTCATGAGATATTTGCTGATATTCACCACAATATCAATTAAGCCAGAATGACGAAGAGTGCGAAAAAAAGGAAAAATAAACCCACCTTGAATATCAAACAAGCCAGACAAAACCTTCTCAAGAACAATTTCCCCAAGGTCCTGAGAATCCGGACCCAACGACATTTATATAAATTATAATTGTAAATTAATCCCTGTATATAACCACATCCCACATATAAATATGATGATCTAGGTTGCACTTTTTGAGTGGCACCTAATAAAGGTTTCTGGAACTTACCACAATAATATATGAGTTTTTCGAGAAACATTTCGATTTTTATATAAAAAAAAGAGAGTTAAAAAATTTCTATATACTGGAACATCAGCCTGTACTAAGAACTGGTATAGAATGGCAGCTAGTTATAAGTTTTATTAAAGTTTTTCCATAATTAAGATAAACAAAATAAAGCAATTGTGAACTATATATATCATTTATAGAAGTTTTCCCAACCTAATATAAATAAATGGGATATCTGATTATCAAGATATAGTGTTTCATATATTGACTTAATTAAGTTTTCCTGTATGTAAACATCATATTACCATTATAAGTGATTATATTTAAAAATTATAATAACATTGATTATTAGTGGTTTTATTACTTTTCTTGAAAATAAAGATACTTTGGCCAGTAAATATTTTTATTATTTCGACATTTCGACAAAAATCTTTTGTCCTCGTCAGGAGCAAACGAAAATTAAAATATTTGGAAAAACGTTAAAAAAAAAAGGTTAACGCCTTGCCAAAAGTTTTAATTTTTGTTTGCTCCTGACGAGGACAAAAGATTTTTGTCGAAACGTCGAGGTAATAAAAAGATTTACTGGCCAAAGTATCTTTGTTTTCAAGAAATATGAATGCCGGCCAGGCAGCCTCTATCTTTATGGTATTATTACTATTTTTCTTGCATGACATCTACAGTTCTACTGGGAGAATCTTTATAAAACTAAAAGGTCTTAATGGAGCTTTTTGTTGGTGTTGTTGTTGTGTTTCATATAGTTATTTTATCTATTCTATCAATGTATTTGATGACATCAGTCAAATTACACCCTCTTTTTATATAAGAATTGAAGACGTGGTCTCTCTTTAGAGATTTTAGCTTAGACGAAATATCTTTTAGATAAAAGAACCTATTAGTTAGACAGATTCAGCGTGCCAGGTTTTCCGGCCGTCTATTCAGTAAGCATCTCTGCTCTATATACCTTTTATCATAAACTAGCCGAATCGCCCCAGTTTTATATATATATTTAAGAGAATGCCTAGAAACGTGGATGAACCTGTCACTCAACAGAAATTCAGCTATATTATAAAAAAAGTCGTCATGAGAGAATTTGTATATACAAGGGTCACTCAAAAGGTTTTTGCAATCACTTATTTTTATTAAAGCTGCAAATTTCAGATTTTCAGAGTTTGTAAATATGTAACACCGCTGGGATAGACTGTTGGAGAAAATTTTGATGATCTAATGGAGACACAGGGATGCGTCAACTACATAGTTTCGGAACCCGTTAACGTTAATGATCTCCATGAATTGATCAAGTCATCATTTTCCACTGAGAACTTTGGAGTCATCCCGAGAACCAGTTGCCAGGGCATTGATCAAGTTGAAGGACGCGCGTACGACATCCTGCAGAGGACCACCAAAAGGACTGGAGCATGTTGGGAGACTAGTCTACTTTGGCGTGACGCAGAGGGTACGCTACCCGAGAGCTATCAAATGGCTCTTGGAAGACTTCGCCATACAGAAAGAAAGCTTGCAAATGATCCGTTACTTCTAGCGGCATATAAAGCGAAGTTTGACGAATATAAGGAGAAAGAGTACATTCGAAAGCTGGACAGAATTGAAGTCACTAAAGGAAGTGAGCAGACGTGGTACATTCCTCATTTTGGCGTCACCAACCCAAATAAGCTTGAAGCTACGCCTTGCCTTTGATGCTGCAGCAAGATCGAATGGCGTGTCGTTGAACGAATCTCTTTCAAAAGGACCAGACATAATTCGCCCACTCACATCAGTCCAGTGGAACTTTAGAGTTCACACTATCGCGCGAATTGGAAACATGACTACAACTCTCTTTGGCTCCAAAGCAAGAGTAGCCCCATTGAAGAAGCTTATCATACTAAAATTGGGGCTGCAAGGCTGCGTGCTGGGAATGAGATTCGCTGTCCTTCTTCGCTCCGAACTGCGACTTCTAAAAGTGGACAGGGAGGTTTTCTGGAGCGACTCCAAGACGGTGCTGGCCTGGATCCACTCTGAAGCAGGACGCTACAAGGAGTTTGTGGCTAACAGAGTCGGCGAGATCCAAGAAGCGACAAAAGAAACTGACTGGAGATGGGTTCCAACAAGCGAGATTCCTGCTGATACACCGACCAGATTTGAAACAGAGATTTCATTTGAACCTACGGACATGTGGTACACTGGGCCAGAATTCCTTAAAAGACCAAAAGAGGAGTGGCCCAAGGAAGCAAAAGACAAAGATTTAGGAATTATTTTAGCGAATCGTATGCTGAGCTTGGGGACGATTCCAGAGTCAGTCCGTCTTCAGACGTAGATTGCGGACGGAAATCAGGCAAGCTGATAAGGAAAATTTGTCAACGCATGTTCCATGAGAAGAAGTTTGAAACATTTGCGAATATCGAACGTTATGTAATGGTGGTTTGGAAAGCAGCCAAACTCTGGAGGGACAAGACGCAAAGGAAGAGGCCAAGACTCCACCGTCCTTTGACACGACTCTTGAATCTTGAAGATTTCAGCTCCATCAACCGATTAATCTGTCGAGCCGTGGCAGTTCAAAAGGCCGCCCGATTCTGGTACAAGAAGACCTTTCACAGAAGCGGTGAGTTGAATCCACCATGGAAAGATGCCATGGAAAATAATAAAGTATGGCAGCACAGCTTCACTGTCAGCCCCGAAGAATACAGGTCAGCAGTGATAAGACTTGTGCAGTGGGTGCAGAATAAGTCATTTCCAAGAGAAATTGCAGAGCTTGCAAAGGGTAGAATAGTGAATAAAGCGAAAATAGCACGATTTTCTTCATGCCTCATTAATGGGACTATTTGCCTCAAAAGTCGCATTCTCCAAGCCAACAAGGTTCCAGCAGAGCAGAAGACACCTGCAATTCTCCCTTTCAATCACCACGTCACGGAGTTACTCATTCAGGCCGAGCACGAGCGATGTGCCCACCAAGGTTCAGGAACATTGCTGAACAACCTCCGTGGGAGATTCTGGATCATAGAGAGAGAGAGATAGAAGGCAGACGGTTCTACTAACAATACGGAAGTGTCCTAGGTGCAGACTTTCTAGGGCTTCACCAGTGATTTCGGAGATAGGCCAACTCCCACAGTACAGACTTGCCGCCTATCAGTCCCCATTACGTTCACTGGGCTAGACGCCTTTGGGCCATTTATTGTGACTGTCGGAAGGCGACATGAGAATCGATGGGTTATCATTTTCACGTGCCTCGTCACTTGAGCCATCTATCTAGAAGTGGTGCATGCCTTGAGTACAGAAGAATTCATGATGGGGCTTTCCCGGTTTATCGACACTCGCGGAACGCCTGACCATATCTATAGCGACAACGGGACCAACTTCGTGGGAGCAAGTAAGAAGCTCAAGTTTGCGGCTAGTGAGATAGACTTTGAAGTGATGGCTGCCAGTGGAAGGTTTGGCCCGGTCAAAAGGAAATTTAACCCACCTGCGGCACCGCACTTTGGAGGAGCTTTGGAGCGTCTCATCAAATCAGTGAAGAAAGGTCTGCGCGCGACGCTTAATGAGGTAAATCCAAAATATACAACTTTACTCACATCCCTCAAGTCAGCGGAGAACATCATTAACAGCCGTCCATTAACTTACGTCTCAAGTAATTCTACCGAGGAAAACTCACTCACTCCGAATCATTTTCTTCGTGGGGCTAACGATGCTGGTCCCTCCAATCCGAAGTTAATCGAGGCAAACAATCGCGACTTGAGAGAGCAATGGAAAAGAGCACAGCAGTTGACAAACGAGTTCTGAATCAAATGGACTAGGGATTACATTCCCAAGCTCATGACAAGAAGCAAATGGCATCACCAGACGGAGCCGGTAATGACTGGAGATCTAGTTTTTCTCGTAGATGAGCTACATCCCAGGAACATGTGGAAGCGCGGTTTCGTCTCCGATGTACACTTTGGTCCTGACGGCCAAGTACGCGTCGCTACGACCACTACCAAACAGAACGGGAAAGCGGAGATCTACAAGCCACCAGTTAAAAGATCTGCCCCCTTGGATTAAGAATGGAACTTGGCGAAAGGAGTGGCATATTCATGAAGACCAGCTCCATAAATCGGGGGCCGGAATGTAAATATGTGAAATAGTTATTAAATAGAAACGTGTAAATATAGTTAAGGATTTGCATTGTAATTAAGAAAAAGCCTCTCTCGCTGGCGGGGTTCGCGTGAAACTGCACTCGCTGGCAGGAATGCGCCGCACAGGAAGTCACGTGCTAGTCTTTCGCCCGCAGCCACGCGCTTTTTGTTCTAAAACGTTCTTTTAAAATAAACGAGCGGTAAACAACGGTCTTCGTTTGTTTTTAATTTTAGTTTTCGAGGCGTAAAGGGAAGTTACCCTACGCTCGCAAACCTACAGCGTTTCTCAAAGTATTCACCATTAGCATCTGTGCAAGATTTCATCCGTGAAACCCAATTAACGAAGAACTTCGTCAGTCATTTTCAGGGATGGAATTTATGGCATTGATAAACGCTCGCAGTGATTTATTTATGTGTGATTTATCACCAGTGTCAAGTTTTATCTCTATCAACAATAAATTTACTTTTGGAAATAAAAAAGTAGTAAGGTGCATATGAATATGATGGATGAGTGACTAATTGGACACCAGATTTGGCTAAAAAGTCTGATGTTTGGGCTGAGGTGTGCGGTCTTGCATTGTCATTTTGAAGAAGGACTCCTCAAAGTTGAGCTCTTGATCTGATTTGCTTGATTTTTTCAAATAGTGCTGGAAGGCATTTTGTTGCATACCAGTCACTATTGACTTCTTTCGATCTTCTAACTTCACAATATTAATGAAACCACTTTTGAAAAAACAAGCGACCATTTGTTTTCCAACACTTCTAGCTCTGCGAACTTTCTTAGGAGGAGGCGATTTTGAAGAGCACCAAAGGGTAGATTGCGTTTTGTTTCAGGATCAAAATTGTAAATTCAAGTTTCTTCACCTGTAATAATATTAAAAACATCCTTTATTTGCCTTCATCAAAAATTTTCAACATGAAATTACCTCACTTAACGCGACCAAGTTTTTGGTCTTCAGTCAAGCTGTGAGGTACTCATCTTCTAACAAGTTTTCTGTATTTTAAATGACCATTGATGTTGGTGTTGTTTGCTGCCGATCCAATGCCCACACCTTTCTCTAAAAGCTGATATGTAATTCTTCGATATTCTCTAACTAAAAATCTTACTAGCTCAATTTTTATTGAGTCACTGCTGTTGGTGGTCGACCTGAACGAGGTTCATCTTCAAGGTTGTTTTTTTTTTTCAAATTTAATTCGCATAGTAATTGAGATTGAGCAATATGGAATGTGGCTTCTAGACGCAATCTTCAAATAGATAAAATTTCATTACAAAATTTCTGAATAAACATGAAAGAAAGATAAAATTTTATTACTTTTCTAACCTCATTAATATTTTGGTTATTTGAGAGAAATACAATTTAAATACAGTAGAACCTCCCTGTGAAGGACACCTAATTACAGAGCCAAAGTATTCTTCAGGGAGAGGTGTCCTCTTACCGGAGAATTTCTAAATAGTAAAAATTGTAATTTTGCAAATGAAAGCTGTCCTTTGTAGAGAGATGTCCTCTAGCGGGGTGTCTGCTAAAGGGAGGCTCTACTGTAATAACAAAGAGAAATTAAAAAATAATAAACGACTTTTTTTCTGTAAAGAAACTACTAATATTCATACTTTCAAAATATATAAAAAAGGAGGACTTTATTTGCTATGAATAGATATATATTTGCATAAATACGGTGTTTGTATTGAGGATGATTGATTTTAATCTCCCTAGAGTTATAAGGCATTAATGGTCAGATTTATTTTCAATGTTTCCATTATCATAAATCTATTTTAATATATTAATATTGTATGGATGTATTATATTAAAATATTTTAAAGTTCACATTTATTATCTTAGAATAAAATTTCTTCTGAATGAAGAGTTTATATAACTTTTAATCAAATGTGACCAACGTTCAAGTATTTAATAACATGAATAATAAAGGGATTATTTACTAATAATTGATTTTCATCGTGGGTGAGCAAGTGAAATGAAATTTCAAAAATCGAATTTTTCAAAAAACATTTAAAATATGTTTATATTTGAATAAAATAAAAAGGAGTGTGTAGGGTGATGGGTATAGGTGTATATATACAGAGGGTGTTCACACTTATAGGAAAAAGTTTCATTATAAAATATTAAAAATTAACACCATATTTGAAAATTTTCAAATGTTCTATTTGAAAGCTTTTTTGTTTATTTACAGAACGGCATCTGATTTTCCACAATAGCAGAAACTTTCTGATCATGGTCATACTCAAAAGATCCCATTCTTCCTTTACCACCTTCCAGAGACCTTCAATTGTCCTAGGGTGTCCTTTCCAAGTGCTCTTTTAAAGCCTTCAAAAATGCAAAAATCCATCAGGGCTAAATCAGGAGATTTTACAGGGGTTCTGTTCTTTGGAATAATGTTGATTCCTGTTCTTTGCCTTAGAACTTCCAAATAAGCTTGGGTTGAAGATGAGGTATGATTTGTGGCGTTATCATGGTGAAACCAGACTTTGTTGCTCTGTTTTCCATAGATAGAAGGAATATAATTTTAAAATATAGTTTCTAAAATGCTGTTTTTTTGATAGTACTCCTAGTTTATTTTGACATTTCTTTCAACTTTTCTTATTTTTAATTTTCCTTCATATGATATACCGCATGCCACCATAAATCCTTTTGGGTAACTTTCGGCACATTCTTTCAACCAAATTGGCCTAGATTTTTCCACCCTTTTTTAATAGTATATAGCTCTTTTTCTGTCGCAATCGGTTATATATACCCAAGCTTCGTCATATGTAACAATAAATTTCCATCTATCAGCAGCCAAGATATTTTCATAAAAATATCTGCTGATAGTGTGTCGCTGACGAATATGGCTTTGAAACAATTTGTGAACCGCATGTTTTTTTTGTAGCTTTTAGGCCTAAACCTTTATTTATTATTTTATTTATTGTTGACACTGATGTTCCTATTAATTTGGCTATATCTCTTTGTGGCATAGGATTTTCTTTTGTAATATTATTTTCACTTTTTTGACAGTTGCAGGAGTTCTCACAGATATAGGGTGATAATCTTTTGTCCATTTCTCCCTAGGTGCTTTGAATAAAAACTTGATATTTTTGTCGTGAATCTATATTAATAAAATGCAAATTTCATAAGTGGTGTTCGCTAAAAACTTTCGTTACAATGCATCAATTTCGACCAAATTTTCAACATTTATGTAAAACGAGATGGAGCAGGTTTTGCTTAACATCAAAATATTTTTCCTAACATTAACATGCGTAACTTCGGTGTTATCGATTAAATACAAAAAAAAATCAACAGAGTTAATTTTATTTATATATAAATACAAAAAAAAAAAATTCAACAGAGTTAATTTTTTTACATACTAGCTAATAATCTCAATCTAAAAAAATATTCAAAACAAGCAATTTTAAGATAACACCATATGTAAAACAGTCGGCCAAGAAAACAACAACGATATTACATCTTTCTCACATATTCACACACAATCTTGATTAATAATTAAAACTAATCTTTAACATTGTTTATTATACTTCATAATATATAATATTCGTTAGGCAAACTTTCACTCGGATAAAACCCGGGCGAAGCCGGGTACACATCCGCTAGTTATATTATAAATACCTTTTTTGTAAATGTTGATATCAACTTGTTTGCATATTTTAATTATGTCCAAATAGGTAAGATTAGCTCTGGAAGGTGGTAAAGGAAGAATGGGATCTTTTGAGTACGACCATGATCAGAAAGTGTCTGCTATCGTGGAAAATCAGGTGCCGTTCTGTAAATAAAAAAAGGCTTTCAAATAGAATATTTAAAAATTTTCAAATATGGTGTTAATTTTAATATTTTATAATAAAACTTGTTTCCCCTATAAGTGTGAACACCCTCTGTAGAGAGATTGTTAGTTTTTTTTATTATCATTATTATAGTAATCTATATGTTAGGTTTTATTTTGACGTGACAACGTCTTAAATTAGGTTGCGGCTGGGAGTCACTTATGAAAAAGTGTAACGCCCGGTAACGTTACGATGAGTCATCGAACGAGAGTGCTGCGCGCGCAGCTGCGCGCGCAGCGCTAGAGAATTAGGCGCATTGAATCGGCGCATGCTTGTCTCTGTCTTTGTCTTTCTCGAACGTTCTTGGCGTTGGAAAAACAAGAAAGCGTCATAATACAAGTTCACACGTGTGGTTAAAGTATCGTCAGCTGTGTCTGTAGTGAAGATGTGGAGTGCTTAGATTCGTCATTTACAACAACTACAACAATAAAGGTAAATAATTGTACACTGATATTTCATTATCGTAAACTATGATTGATTGATTAATTGTTAGATTGACACAAAAGTTGAGAAACTGAGTTTATAGGTTATGTCATACTATTGATAAATGTTGATAGTGTTAAGTAAATTATTAGTTTAAAATTAATTAATTAATTAATTATTATTTTACAAATTTTAAATAGTTTCAAATTTATTTAGCAAAAATTTGAACCTTCGATCTGAATAAATGTTTTGATTTTCGAATTGATTCTTTAAAATTACAAATATTAGGAAAAGTGGCAGATATAAGAAAACTTTATTTAAACTGTGTTGAGCAAGAATTTTAACATCTAATTTAAGTAAATGTTTTAATTTTCAACTTCACCATTTACAATTACAAATTTTATTTAATTTCAAATTTATTTAGCAAAAATTTGAACCTTCGATCTGAATAAGTGTTTTGATTTTCAAATACCAACGCGGCTGGTGGAGTGGCGATCTATCGTAAATTATCATCGACATCTACGGCGGAAGTGTTCCAAGTTGCGATTACAGACGTAACTCGTGTCATTAAAACCAAGGGTGACATGTGCATAACTGAAGTTACTTGCTTCGCCGCTAATACTAGCTTCAAGTTTATACTCGGTGCTGTATATATTCATCCAGGAGCTAGTATGCAGGATATTGGAATGTTACTATGGCAAGGACTCGGTCCGTACATTCACAACAGCCAGTACGTGCCACCGTTCGTGCAAGTTGATTCTAGTATACCGATTCTTCTGTGTGGTGATTTTAACAAAAACGTAAAGCCTGACAACTCGTTTCTTAAATTCATGAAAAATACGTATAATCTTGATTGCGTATCAAACGTTTCTAAGTCAACTACGTTAAAAGGAACAACTATCGACTTGACTTTCGCAAGACACATTACAGCAGAAACACTTCCTTTCATTTCATATTTCTCCTATCATCGTCCTATCCTCAACAAAATCACTCAAATAGGAATTAGTTAAGTTTAAGTTTACATGTACAATGTTTTAGTAAACAAAATATATTTCTATAGTTAAAATTTGTGCAATTCTTATTTTCATTCAATTCCTTGTTCCTATTGTGCAATTTAATTATATTCATATCAATAAATATTCTACCGTTGTCACGTAAAATCTTCGCCCGTAAAACCGACTTTACAGGCAACCATTGTTTTTTTATTATTATAATTGTATTTTATTAATTAATTATAATTCATATTCATAGAATTTTATTTATTTATGCTTATGAGGTGATACAGCAGCGTATTTACAATTAGAGAGGAGACAAAGTGAAAGTGCATAATGTAGCTGCTGTATTGTCCGTGAGGTCAAGAGACGTACGGACCTCTGTGGTGTTGATCTCTTGGCGGAACGACTTGGAAGTCGGACTCGGGCCCCCCCACTACGATTTTATTATTTTATTTATTTTATTGTTACTTATCATCATCTTTTTGTTGTTTTTTTTCTTCTTCTGTTTTATTTTGTGTTAAATACAACTAAATCGCATTAAATCGTAGTGTAATTCTCTTTTGTTGTGTGAAATAAATCGAATTGAATCGAATTGAGTCAGCTCGTTCTTTCTAGAAGAAACATAAAAAAAAAACGTGCTAACATTTTTTGGTGCCGAAACCCGGGAAAGAAGTAGAAGAAATAGAAAGTTTTTAGAAGCCATAGAAATAAAGAAAGGTAAGGTTTTGAATACTAATCTTTAAAATATGGAAACAGAAATCTTAATTTTTGAATCTCTGATTAAAAGTTTAGAATTGATAAAAGCAGATGTAGAATATAATTTAGAAGGCAATGATAAATACGCACTTAAGCAAAATAAAGAAGACTTGTTAAATTTAAAAGCTAGCTTTGATAATCAATATGTGAAATTAGTAAAATATAAAGGCATTAATGCTGAAGAAAATTTTAAGGTATCCTTTGAGGCAAAGTCTAAAATCAATTCTTTTTTGATAAAAATAAATAGATCGCTGATAAATTTAAATAAAAATACATTTTCTGGTGAAACCAATTTAGAACTTCCTAAATTTCAATTGCCCACCTTTAGTGGTGATATTTCAGATTGGCTGAGTTTTAAGTAAATTTTTATTAGATCTATTGATCAAAATCCAACACTGGGAAATTTTCAAAAACTTCAATATTTAAATTCTGCACTAAAAGGAAATGCCGCTAGACTTATTAGGGCATTCAATATTTCTGATGAAAATTATTCTATTGCCTGGCAAACCTTGGTCAATAGATTCGACAAAAAAAAAGTGAATTGGCTTTTAAACAAATTCAAAATTAGTATGATCTGAAAAATGTAAAACAAGAATCGACTAAAGATTTACTTGATCTCCTGGACACTTGTAACGAAAGCATTCAAAATCTCTCTATCCTCGGATTGGAACGTAATAATTTATCAGATATGATTTTAATTCATATAATTCAATCAAAACTTGATCGTTCAATAAGAAAGGAATGGGAGATGAGTTTGCATGAGAAAGAATATCCATCGTATGAAAAGATGATTTCTTTCCTGGAAAGATTTGCTGGAAGTCTCGGGAGTTTTCAGAATAAAGAAAATTCAAAACAATTCTACAAAATGAATAAATCCACTCATTCTCATTCAGCAACATTTGCCTCTGGCTCTAGTATAGATAGCAGAGTCAAGTCATGCGTCTTATGTAAAGGTAAACATTTTTTGTTAAAATGTCCTAAGTTTAATGGTATGATGTTACCTGAAAGATGGACATTTGTAAAAGATAATTGTCTATGTTACAACTGTCTAAGATCTAACCATAGAGTATCGTCATGCGTCTTCACGCAAAATTGCAAATCATGTGATAAGAGACATCATACTCTTTTGCATCAGTTCAAACCGGAAATGTTAAGTCCTGTTGCGGACATATCTCTATTGACCCATGCCAGTGTCTCATGTTTTGCAGACAACAAAAGTCATGATCGGATATTACTCTCTACGGCTTTAATAAAGGTCAAATCGGAAAACGGGGTTCTTCAAACATGTAGAGCCCTCATAGATACAGGCTCCTCAAAGGTGTCTTATAACAAATAGTTGTCGAAAGAAATTAAATCTTCCTCTTGCTGAATGTAAAACTACAGTTTTTGGTTTGAGAAACAAACTTGTAGAACAATCAATGGGTGAGGTCTCTCTCCAATTTAGCCCACATTTCTCTAAAACCTAATATTCAACGCCAATCCTATAGTCATTGATAAGATCACATCAGAATTGCCCAATTTCTTTATAGAAAAGGATAATTGGCCTTATTTGAAAAATCTTCTGTTGGCTGACCCCAATTTTGACAAATCTAGCCAGATTGATTTAGTGATAGGAGCAGAGCTTGCTCCATGCTTATTTAACGGGAAGGTTAGATTTCAAAATTTACCTGGACCCACTGCGTGCGGATCCAAATTGGGATGGTTACTTACAGGTAAAATATTACTGTCAGGTTAAAATTCCAATCAAGATATAACTATGTTCGCGTCGGAGGAACAAGATGATTTTCTAAAAAAATTCTGGGAGCTGGAGTCAGTACCCTCTGCCAAATCTTTAACCAGAGAAGAAATTTCGTGTGAAGAAATATATATTAATAACCTCAAAATTCTGGAAGATTGAAGATACACTGTTGGGCTGCCATTTAGAACATTGCCAACTCTTGGCGAATCTAGGATCAATGCTCTGAAACGATTTCTATCATTTGAAAGAAAATTACAAAAATCTCCAAGTACCCTAAAACAATATTGTGATTTCATGGACGAATATATTTTAATCAATCATATGGAGCTTATTCCCAGTGATGAGCTGGATACACCTTCAGGACATGGTTATTATATACCTCATCATTGTGTTTTTAAGGAGCAAAGCACTACCACTAAATTAAGAGTTGTTTTTGATGCATCTTGCAAAACTAGCAATGGCAAATCTCTAAATGACTTTCTTCATGTAGGACCAAAACTACAACAGGATATCTTCAACATTCTAATAAGATTTCGAACACGCCCAATAGCTTTTTCAGGAGATATAGAGAAAATGTATCGCCAAGTAAGAATCGATTCTAGGGATTGTGATTTCCAGATAATTTTATGGAGAAAAAACCCATCAGAACCTTTATTGGATTATAGACTACTGACTGTGACATATGGATTGTCTTGTGCGCCATATCTCGCCATGCGTACCCTACATCAACTTGCAAGGGACAAGGTGTCAACTTTCCCAGTGGCCTCAAAAATAGTACAAACCGATTTTTATGTTGATGACTTGCTTTCTGGTGCAGACACAATTGAAGAAGCTACATGTCATATTCGTGAAGTCAATAATCTTCTTTCTTCAGCCGGATTTTCTCTTAGGAAATGGCGATCAAACGTCCCAGAGGTCCTTTCTGGATTATCAGAACAGGTTGAAGATAGGCATAATCTTTGGGATTTTGAGAGTGATTCATGTGTCAAAATACTTGGTATTTGTTGGAATCCTTCCTTGGGCATTTTTCAGATTCTTGGTAATGACATTCCAGAACAAACGAATTCTAAAAGACATTTGTTGTCCCACATCTCCAGAATCTTTGATCCTATAGGCTGGCTGTCACCAGTTATTATTCGTCTTAAAATTTTGCTTCAATCACTTTGGAAACAGAAGTTGAATTGGGATGATCCCTTGCCTGATACTTTGTGCTCTCAATGGAAGAAAATCGAAAAGGAATTATCCGTATTAAATAAAATTCAAATTCCTAGATACTTCTCGTGCAGGGGAGCTTTACTTTCTGTTGAACTTCATGGTTTTTGTGACTCTTCAGAAGTTGCATATGCGGCAGTATTTTATATAAGATCTCATTTCAAATCGGGCCAAGTGAAAGTTTCTCTGATTGCTTCCAAGACGAGGGTAGCTCCTCTGAAAATGATTTCAATACCACAGCTGGAGCTGTGCGCTGCTCTTCTTCTCGCAACTTTATATCATACTATTCGCAATTCTTTATGCTTACAAATTGATAGAGTATTTTTATGGACTGATTCCAAAATTGTTCTCAGCTGGATTAAATCTGAATCTAGACATTGGAAACCATTTGTCGAAAATAGGATTGCTGAAATTCAAAGATTGACTTTACATTCTTCCTGGCATTATGTCATTTCGAAAGATAATCCTGCAGACTGCGCTTCCAGAGGTATAACTCCTTCAGAGCTGGTGGATCACTCTCTTTGGTGGCGAGGACCAACTTGGCTCTCGGATGTGAACTTCCAAGATCCAATTCAAACTCAATATGATTTTCCGAAAGAAATTTCAGGTAAAAGACGAAAAACATTCTCTGTTTTTCATTCCACTAATCTTCTTTTCCCAGACTTAATTTTCAAATACTCAAATATCAACGAACTTGTTAGAATTACAGCATGGATTTATAGATTTGTATTCAATGTACAATGTTCTTACAATGAAAGAAAGAAAGGACATCTATCTTCAAGCGAATTAACAAGTTGAATTCACAATATCATTCGTTTCATCCAAAGTTCTGAATTTCAATCAGAAATTACCTGTTGCAAACAAAAGAAATCTTTACCAACTAACTCAAGGCTTTTATCTTTGAATCCTTTCATTGATGAATCTGGACTATTGCGGGCTGGAGGAAGATTACATCATTCAAATTTGCAATTTGATGAAAAGCATCCAATAATATTGCCAAGAGATAATTTTATCACGGAATTAATAGTGCGACAGTGTCATCTGGATCATTTACATTCTGGTCTTCAACTGACCATGTCAGCACTACGATTACGATATTGGATTCCTGCAGGCAGAAGTTTGGTCAAGAAACTAATCCACCAATGCATGGTGTGTTTCAGGGCTAAACGCCAAGTTACCAAGCAAATCATTGGAGATCTGCCTATGCACCGAATTGTGAAATCAAATCCGTTCACTAAAACTGTAATCGACTTTGCAGGACCATTTTTGATGAAACCAAAAATCAAAAGATCCAAAGTAAAATTAAAATCATATGTTGCTTTATTTGTTTGTTTCTGCAAAAAGGCAATTCATATAGAAATTGTATCAGACCTATCTTCAGCGGCTTTCCTCGCAGCTCTCAAGCGGTTTATTTCTCGTCGAGGAAAACCTTCTGATATATTTAGTGATAACGGGACCAACTTTAGGGGAGCTAACAACATTCTCCGAGAGCAGTTTGATATATTGAAAGCTTCAACAATTCAAAAATTCATGTCTAATGAACGAATCAACTGGCATTTTATACCTCCTTCCGCCCCAAATTTCGGAGGTATCTGGGAGGCTGGAATAAAATCCTTCAAATTTCATCTTCTCAGATGCTTAAAGTCTCAGATACTCACATTTGAAGAGCTGAGTACTCTGACCACTCAAAAAGAAGCTTGTTTAAATACACGACCTATTTGTCCTCTAAGTTCAGATTCAGACGATTTTAATCCTCTTACACCAGGACACTTCTTAATCGGGAGACCCTTAACTGCCCTTCCAGAATCTTATGATGATGATGTTCCGATAAACTACCTCGACCGCTGGAGCCTAAATAAAAAAAATTAAAGATGTATTTTGGAAACGTTGGAATCGAGAATACCTCAACAATTTGCAACAACGCCTAAAATGGCAAAAATCCTCACTCAACATTAAGGAAGGTTACCTCATCTTGCTCAAGGATACCATATCACCACCAGCAATGTATTGGAGCCTTGGTCGCATCACCAAAGTCTTTCCGGGAGCAGACGGAAAGGTTCGAGTCGTCGAGGTGAAGACCAAGCACCAAGAACACCTTACTAGAACTGTCTCTAAAATAGTACCATTACCTTTTGCTGAGGACGAAGTTAGTCCACCGGGGTGGAGTATGTTAGTTTTTTTTTATTATCATTATTATAGTAATATATATGTTAGGTTTTATTTTTATTATTATTATTGTATTTTATTAATTAATTATAATTCATATTCATAGAATTTTATTGTTACTTATCATCATTTTTGTTGTTGTTTTTTTTATTCTTCTGTTTTCTTTTGTGTTAAATACAACTAAATCGCATTAAATCGTAGTGTAATTCTCTTTTGTTGTGTGAAATAAATCGAATTGAGTCAGCTCGTTCTTTCTAGAAGAAACATCAAAGAAAACGTGCTAACAGAGATTTTGAGCATAAAAATTCAGTGATATACAAAATTTCTTGCTCATCAATTTTTATATCAATTTACATAAAGTGTAGAGAGATATCAAATATGTTCCCTCACATATGCCTTTAGTCAACTTTATATCTCTAACTTTATATCTACTAAATATATAATTTGATAAATTATGTAATTGGAAATATATTTATCCATTTATAATTGCAAAATTAAACACTCTGTGTGTACCATGATAATAAGGATTCTATAATTCCAATTTCAATAATATATCTTTCATCAAACTATCATGTGTAACTGGGTAGTTGGCGCTCTATGCTCCAAGAACCCCTGGGTTATAAATACCTATCTCAATCATTTATATAAATGAGAAATTGATTGAATAAAATATTTTGAGCAGAACACAAGAGAAAGGGACAAAAATATTTATAATAAATTAAGCCATTATCTAACTAATGCTTCTGTTATTGAAACGAGCAGGTTTTTCTGCCAAACAGCGCGAGATAAGAGTAAGTGGTCCTTACAGTTGAAGGAGGTAAGCAGGAATTTGATAACGCGATAAAGCTCTACCGGTTGACCTCCACGAGTTGGATGCTGCTCAAGAGTTTCTTCACAAAACTCACTTTCGTGGTTTCCTGTTGTTCTTTGTTTTCGGACCTCAACTGCGAGATACCCACACACATAATATGTTTAAATAAATATTTATATATATACATGTCATAATACCATATGATGAAATTTAATCTTGTAGAAATATTTATATATAAATAAATATAATCAATAAGGAAAGCGAAGTCACCAAAACGCGGCTGATTCCACATTCGCATTTCAGTGATACGCTAACCTATGCAAGGTGGATTCTGTGGACACTGGACATACGTCGGACCTGGAGGCTGTTGTTGGGTGCTGCGCTGCCTTGAGTATAGAAGATCCATCTATGCTTCCTTTCTGTGGTGAATCTGTATAAGACCGTGGCCTTAATAAAGCTGTTTTTATGTGTGATAATCAGTGCGGATATATAAAAAAGAAAGAGAATGTGGCTAGTAAGATCAGCCCTAGTCGCTCATGTGATCCTGCCTTCTGTACATGAACGTTTTGGAGAAATGAAGGCTCAATGCTTAGGTCCTTTTCAGAATAGTACAAACCTCTCCAGATTTGATTATCAGGGAGCAGTTGTCTATTAAGCCGTCTCCACGTTGGTTGTTCCCAGGGTAGTCCTTAGACTTTCTCTTTCCTCCCCGACCTAATCTTCATGTGTTTTTACTCCAGTATCCTACCTCCTGTGGTGTCCTTGACACGAGCCACCCATAGCAAAACAAATATTCATTGACTTTCAAATAAAGAGATACTTTCAATGAAAGTTAATAACATCATTCCGTTGAATATTCTCCTAATCTTTCTGTAGTAAGATGCCATTGGGGTTATAGAATTCTTTATTTTTTCTACACACAGAGAAGTAATCTGACTTGTTAGGTGCAGTCACCTGATGGATTTTATGAAGCAGCTAATCTTTAAATTATTGTTTTATAGAATGTTTGTATGATATTTTAATTATAAGGATTTGGTTAGGTAAAACAATAAGATCTTAAGGATCAAAATTGTGGTATATAAGCTAAACTAATTTTAATTACAGTAGAGCCTCCCTTTAAAGGACACCTAATTCCAGAGTCAAAGTGTCATTCAGGGAGAGGTTTCCTCTTACCATATAGTTGCTAAATAATAAAAATGATAATTTTGCAAATGAAAAGAGAGGTGTCCTCTCATAGATGTTCTACTTGTATAAAAAATATATTTTTTAAGGGTTATTTTGAATTAAAAAATATAAAATGATAGAATTGTATAATAACGATTGTTCAGCGTTTTTTTTTTTACATTGTTTAGTGATGTAAGCAATTCAATATTTACCTAAAAGAAGATTCCCCATTTATTGTATATGCGAAGTGATAAATAAACATATTTCATGTATCTGCGAAATCTTTCCCTAATATAAAAAACACAATTTTAATATTTCGTTCACAGAGATAGAAAGTAGGGAATTAAAACATTTAAATAATTTTATTAGCAATCCTTCATATTAAAATTATATGTACAGTGAAAGAATAAATTGTCATCTATATAAAATAGAGATATTTACAAAAAATATATTAAAAAGTCAGTAGCTAAACTCTCAATTGCTGACATCAGAATGACCAACAGGTTTTTCTTTTTTGATATTCTGGACAATTGCCAAGAGTTTGCTTTTATATAAGTAGTCCCTTAAAAATATTTTGTCGTTTATTTCATATCTAGCTGTTGCCTCTTTTAATTTTTTCTCTAACCTTTTAATTTTCTTTTCATGATTTATCATATCGCTGTGTTTGTTCAAACGGCATTTAGCAGCAGCTTGCTTGTTTCGTCCTCGACGTCTGATCTCATGCAACAAAGTGATCTGGGAAATTGTATAATTCCTTTTAACCTTCAGCTCGTGGAATTCTTCAATGGGCATTGTAACAATAGCATCCACAGTAAGGCCGAGGTTCATTTCCTTCGCTCTTTTCTCATCTTGATTAGGAATGGTTCTGTCAGAGTGTCGTTCGATATAATCTGATGTGTCTTCTTCCTGGGAGAACAAATCTTCGCCAGACACCTCTGAAACACTGTTTTCACCTTGGGAATCAGATTCAATATTCAATGCCATTTCTTGTTTGATGTCTGATTTAAAGATATTAGCGTAATTATATTTGTCTCTGATATGTTGTGTTTCAGGTTGTGAATTAGTATCAAGTTCATTTTGGACAGAAGAAAATTCTGGAACTGAATAAATTGGTTTGGAAAACAAAAATTCAGGGCTTGGTTCAGTGGTTGTGTACGTTGCATTATCTTTCTCCAAGTTGTCGCAGAATGAATATTTTCCCCCTGAATATTCCCTGAATTTCTTACAACTCCGTGGTAGATATCTACGAGAAATTGTATTATTCATTTTCCAAATATTAGATAGTTCTCAGAGAGAAGAGCTTCTATGAAACCTTTGCTATTGAATTGCCAATAGGACGTTATTTCTAAAACAAACTAAATTTTTCAGTGATTTCATACTGACAAAAATGCAATTCATCTAAATTTTGATTATACCAAACAGATTATAGCAAAATATTTGTGAAAAAATACTTTTTATCTATTTAGATTTCAAATATTATAAAAATGGTTGATGGTTTTGTACAATTCTATAGATATAATTTGATTTTCAAAATAGAGCAATCCATACTTAAATCATTAGATAATAAAAGGCATATATTGGATTTAATAAAATATTTATTTTGGCAATATTTCGGCAGGCTGAACGCCGACCTTTATCGAGGCATTACATTTTTGTATACACAAACTCAGCGCCGCATAGTATCATCATATTGACACTATGCGGCGCTGAGTTTGTGTATACAAAAATGTAATGCCTCGATAAAGGTCGGCGTTCAGCCAGCCGAAATATTGGCAAAATAAATATTTTATTAAATCCAATATATGCCTTTTATTATCTAATATAATTTGATATGTAGTTCAAAATTTATTATTATATTCGAATATGTGTAAATATATGCCCATTTCTTTATATTTAATATAGATAAAATGGACTCTATTTTCAATACCTTAAATAAAAGCTTGGTAAATTAAAATAAATAAAATGCAAATAAATAAAAGCTTGGCGACTGCCTAGCAAGAAAGAGCAAGTTGGCTCTACGATGGCCTTGGTTGTGGCATCTGGAGCACCTGATCCCGAAGGTCAGGAACGCCGGCCAGGTTTCGCCCTTAATCCCTAAACCAAGGCGGGTAGAGAGTCTCTCGATGTTTATTCTGTCGTGGAGGTGAATATAGGCCTCCCGGCGGCCGTCGGTGTAGCCGTACTCGCCGGCTTTTAGTTGCTTGGGAGCGATGGAGGTGACGCGCCCATAAGGCGAAAGGGCGTCAATGACGGAGGCATCCCCCACGAAGAAAGGAAGGTTCCCTATGGTTATTTTTACCGACCTTTTGCAAAAAGGGAAGGTCCTGAGGAGCATGCCCTCGACCTCAAGGCCTTCGTTAATCAGGCGTTCCGCCAGGCTTTTGTTGACCAGGCCTACCAGGACGTGGCCATTCATCCTAGTGAGCTGGATGATGTTCCTGGCCCTCCGACCATTCTATCGATCGCCCTGAGGTAGTGGTAAGGCGTAAGTTCAGGGAAGTGCTCTATGTAAATGCACTGTTCCTCAGTAGAGGACGCCTGCCGCGCCTCTGCTATATGTGTCCTTGTAGTTTTGACTTCCTGCACTCGTGGTGCCCATCCTGCCGACGATCGTTGTCGGCGAGTAATTTAGGTGCCTCTGGCGCTGTTGGAATGTGCGGCCGTGGTAGGTGCTTTTCCCGAGTCGCGGCGTCTTCTCTTGCCTTGCACGACAGTGTAGCCAACCCCAATTTCAGGATCTTCATCCCCTACTGAGTCTGCCCAGTTCTTTTGGGCTTGAAGAGAGTCACTTGAAGGCGTCTTAGTCGCAAAGTCGAGCGACGTGGCATATTTTGCATATTTTTTGCCAGCAGGCGGATTTGCATGACTAGCAGTTTCCTGCATATCAATTAAAAATTTACTCTGCAGATGGATTTTTTCAAATATCTCTGCACAGGTTTGAGGTTCGAAGCCGTACCTTTCAGGTACCTGTTCACCTTTTAAAGGGCTATCAGCTCGTTCCAAATTCGGCATATCTGCCAAGTGTTATCCACCCGCCAGGGCAGAAAAACGGCGGAGCTCGAGAAAGGCGTGACGCCCGCTCGAGTGTGTGTGTGTGGAACAGGTCGATGTGATGGCTGGCATTATCCAACTGAAGACCAAGATGGTACTTGTAGGTGGTAGCCTTCGCCACACTTGTCAACTTTATTGCCTCATAATGGAGGCCGACGCCGAACAGCCATGCCTGAAGAACAGGGGATCTTCGCAGGAGGCGAACACCTCCCGGAGCAGGGGTCGCACGGCTCAGCAACTCCAATATTTGTGGGTCAGCGACCCGTCGCTGGACCCAAAGGCGGTACAGGTGGCACGTATCGAGGCAGGATGGTCAGGATGTGGTAGGGTGTGGAGGGCCAGCCGTTAAGCGACACCATGCCTCGTGCCCCGAGAAGCAATTCCGAGGCAGGTCGGCCCAGGGGATGGAGCAGGGCACATCCACGGTGGAGGTCCACCGCGTAGCCAGCTCTGCAACAGAATGCTCCTGCAGCCCTTCCGAGTCCAGTGCCCGGCGCGCCCTCTTGCTGATGAGATGGGTAAGGGGGTCGCCGATCCCCGTAGGACGATGATCTCGCCTCGAGCTCTACATAATAGCTGGAGCGCGTGTTTTCCTGCAGAAGACGCTGGCAGAAGACCTCCAAGCATTGGTCGTCGAGGAACGCAGCCCTCGTTGAGCGCACTAGGGCAGGGACGCTATTGGAGAAGTCACCGACAGTCGCCTGCAGCCAGCGCTCGGGAGCCAGCTGGTCTGGCGGCCGCAGGAACCTGCTGTCACCTCAGACTCTAGACGAGCCAGGATGTGCCCAGGGAGCCACGAGACTCGGCTCGTACTCTGCACGAAACACGCCTGCAGCCGGACGATGGTGGTTCAGGTGGAAAGTAGCCGTGGAGGTGGTGCATGATGGAACCCAGGACCAGGCTGTTGGCCGCGCGGGAACGACCCACCAGCGACAGGCCGCGGGTAAAGGGCGTCCACCTCGCGATCGCTTGCTCCAGCAGTCCCATCAGGTGTGAGGCCTGAGAGGCGACGGTGTATCTAGTGGTGATGGTGCAGCCCAGGACGGTCAGCGACTCGGACGTCCAGGAGATTCCCAGAGGAGAATCCGTCCGGTGCTTCCAGGAACCGCACCAGAGCCCGCAGCTCTTCGTGAAGTTGACAGCCACCCCGGAGGACATGCGGAACTCTTCGAAGATCAGGGTCACGAGCTCAAACTGAGCGTCGTCCCTGATGAAGAGTACGATGTCGTCCGCATAGGCGACCACGAAACCGCATCTCGACATTTTTACAGACAATTTATTATCTGATTCGAGAACTATCCAGCTTAGAAAATTATATTAAGGCTTTCTTCGCCATGAAATCCAAAACATTAAGATTTTGTATTGAATTTTCACCAAATTCCTCTCAAAAATAAAACATGAAAACTATTTTTATACTGATATTAGCCGTTACCATACATAGAGTTTTATAGAATACTAGGCGAATGACCCGGCTTCGCCCGAGAAATCCCTTGGGTGCAATTTCCTTCATACTAAAAGTATATCAATAATAAATATCAGAAGTGCCTTAGAATAGCAATACAGAAGTAACACATAAACTACAGGAAAAAAGTGTGTGTGATGGCAAAAATTGTATTATATTAGTGTTTAGGTATTTGATTTAATTAATATAGTTGATATAATAATATATATTTATATTATATATAATATAAATGAGTTTTAAAAATTGTAAAAAAAATGCATCGGCCGGGAATCGAACCCGGGCCGCCCGCGTGGCAGGCGAGCATTCTACCACTGAACCACCGATGCTTTAAAAAAATGGCCATATTTAGGTATTCATTCCTTTCCGGATTAGTCCGCGTAAAAAAAAGTTCTTCAAATGAAAAAAAGAAATAGCCAAAAATACTAATCAAATGCAGCCGAACATTTTCCTCAGGTTTATAAAAAGCGACATGCAAAATTTGGTACCAATTGGTTCAATAGTTTTTGAGTTTATCGTGAAACAGACAGACAGAAATTGACTTTTATATATAGAGAGATTAGCGAATGTACCCGGCTTCGCTCGAGTTTTACCCGAGTGAAAGTTTGCCTAATGAATATTTAATAAAAATAACACAGGTCTACAAAAAATATTTTTTTTTTTTGCCAGAGAAAACTTGATGTTGATTATAATGTAACTTTTCGTGCCGAATTCGAAAATGAAATCAGAAGTTTTCCATCACCCATAGTTCTTGCAGGATAACCATTATTTCTATAAATTGGTATATACAGTAATAATGCAGAAAATGTTACGTAAGCATTTTTAAGTAAACATCATTACATTAGCTAGCACTTTATTTTTCACAAGAAGAGTTGATATGTGAAGCCAAATGCTTTATTTTATTTGTTATTAATTAAATTTTGCTCTTTAAGAATCATAAATATTTATTTAAATTATAAATTATTGAATTTTTAATTAAATATATGTTTATTTTATAATGCAATCTGTTTTACATTCAACTCAAAAATAACGACAAGCTCTGGAATGCTATTTGCTGAATAACAGTTTTAATAAATATATTTAAATTGAATCTAACCATTTGTGTGTTTAACAGATTTGCATCAGAAGTAACAGGTAAATTTGAAATGATCAGTTTATTCTTCTCTATCGATTTGCTTTTATAAATCGTGTGCACTAGCCTGTGTCAATATGCCGAGGCGTTGCATTAATATTCCTGATATTTTCTGATACATTTGTGGGGAATTAACTTTCAAAGTTCAAAGGCGAAACTTTACACCGCTCATCGAAAAGTGCTATCAACTTATTTTGGCTGTAAAGTCGGTGACCAAGATAAGACTTGGGCTCATCATCATTGTTGTGAAATTTGTGCTCGACGTCTTACAGGGTGGATTAAAGGTGAACGTCATATGCCTTTTGCTGTTCCAATGATATGGAGGGAACCTAAAGACAATTCTTCAGACTGTTATTTTTGTTTGACAAAGACTACAGGTATTACATCCAAATCAAGACATACAGTGGAGTATCCAGATTTGCCCTCTGCTATGAGACCGGTTCCTCATAGTGATATTTTACCTGTGACACAGCCTCCTGAAAATGTAATATTTAGTGACGATGATTCAGATAGACGAGAGCAACAGTCGGATGACACAAATTTTGAAGCAGGTGCTTCATCTGAACCTCATTTGTTAACCCAAGGAGATTTAAACGACCTCGTACGTGATTTATATTTATCCAAAAAAAAAAGAGTGAACTTTTAGGCTCTAGGTAAAAAGCTGGAATCTGCTGCATAAAGGCACAAAAGTATGCTTTTTTCGCAAGCGTCAAGATGAATTTCAAGACTTATTTTCAGAAGAGAATGATTTAATATTGTCACTGAATAATTATTTTAAATATTCTGTGATATATCATCATTAATATTTGCATAGTCATCAACCCTTACCATTCTTGTATATTATTACTTGTAAATACTTTTTTAGAAATAGACCAGATGACCGGACGACTTTACATGTATATATTTGGTTTTAAATGAACAGGCTGATGGAAAAAAATAATATGCCACCGATTGTAATTAAATCGACGATAGGACCAACCGGCGAGAAACTATGCATACTCGAAGCCTCCTTAATAACGAAGATCCTAGACAAATGTGGAATCGAGTATAAACTTGAGGAAACGGTTCAATCAAAGAAGAGAACTCGCGGCTCCCAGGATGACTCAAGATCGCCAACTAGGAGCGAGCGTAATCTGAAGACGCCTAGAATGGACATCGACGAACAAAGTCCCGTCACTGGAGTTTCTCAACAAATGAACGCAGCTCACCCACCGCAAGACGATGAAGAAAATAACGACAACGATGGCCCATGGACCACAGTCACTAACGTGAAAAAGCCGAGAATTCCTCCTGTTATTGCAGAAAATGTAGCAGATTGGAAGCTTCTTTGCCAAGAACTAAAAGACTTGTGCATGGAACCATTCCAAGTCACGATTTCTGGCAAAAAGCACATAATTAAATCGAAAAACATAGGCGACTTCAAAAAAATCAGGGAGTATGTACAGAAAAATAATGGAGGATATTCCTACAGACTACAGGAGGAAAAACCACTGAAAGTGGTATTGAAGGGGGTATCAACAGCCTTCAAAGAAGAAGACGTCGTAACTGAACTGGTCTCAATGGGCTTCACTGAGGTCATTGTCAAAAGACTCCATAGACAATCGACCAAAATACCGATGAATATAGTCCTAGTAGAGCTACCGAAAAATGAACAAAATAAACGAATCTATGGAATAACTGAAATACTTTACCAAAAAATAGTCGTGGAATCATTCAGGACTACAAACAAAAGTTTATTATCTTAAAGATTATTTATCAAAAGTAAGATTATCTCAGGATGACACGGCAATTTATTTGAGACAAGAATAATGATACACATCCAAGGCGAAGATACTATTCCTTTAACTTCCAACTACCGAGGGAACCAATTAATATTGATTTTATTCAACTTATCGAGTATTTTTCAAGGGACCGGGAAAAAATGTTCACTAGATAAAACGATGATTTTTTAATGTAGAAAATTAGGAAAGACAAAATTCAGGATGACACGGCACACAGGGACCGGGAAAAAAATGTTCACTTTATCGAGAGATTCAAATTTAAGAGTTTCAAATTATCAAAATATATCTCTTTTTTTTAAAATAAGTTTATAGAGAATTGTTTTAAAAATGTTCGTTAGACAAACCTTTACTCTGGTAAAACCCCGGGCGAAGCCGGGTACATCCGCTAATTTTATATATATGTGGGTTCAACTTTACATGTATGCTATCCGGGGGTCGGTGGAAGGCTGGTTAAACCGTTTGGTTTTCGACCACTACGACCCGGGTTCGATTCCCGCATTGGACAATTTTTCTGTTAAAAAAGATGCTCCAATGGCCCCCCGATTCTTGCAAATGTCCAATCCCACTAGCGAGTGCAAGTAACCAAACGGGGCTCTGGCACATTTGTAAGTGCAAAGTCGAACTGCTTTCACATGTGTAGACATGTGGTGCGCTTACAGTAAAAAGCAGTCGCTAACTACCCAACATGATTTAATGGCCTGTACCACGTGTACTAGGGATAAGCAAAAAAAAGGTATGCTATCCAAAATTTGCACTTGATAAAATGCCACATAGGGCTGTCCATGCGTTTGGAGCCAAAGGTTTGGCCTTGAACCTTTATTTATATTCATAGAAAAAAACAACTTTATTGGAAACAGATGCCTCTTCATAATGAAGGGAAGGTTGTTATCTGAAGGAGCCAAAGTAGTAATGATACAAAATGAACGTGTTTTTAAAACAAATAATTCGATAATGATAAATAACAATTAAAATAAGATAAGCAACATTTGAAGATAAAAATCTACGATTGCAAAATCGAATAAATTGAAAATAAATAGATCTATTAATATTAGGAAAAAATAAAAATAAAACGCTCATGTGAAGCAAAAAAATAACGAAAATGTTGGCATATAGATGGCTGTTTATAGTTAAGTATCTTTGGAGGAGATAGCTTCAAACTTTACAACTGAAAACTCTGTTAGCCTATCTATATTAATAAGATGGAAATTTCATAAGTGGAAATCACTAAAAACTTTCGTTACAATGCATCAATTTCAACCAAATTTTCAACATTTAAGTAAAACGAGATGGAGCAGGTTTTGCTTAACATCAAAATATTTTTCCTAACTTTAACCTGCGTAACTTCGCTGTTATCGATTAAATACAAAAAAATCAACAGAGTTAATTTTATTTATATATAAATACAAAAAAAAAAATTCAGCAATTCATTCAACTCAATCTAAAAAAATATTCAAAACAAGCAATTTTAAGATAACACCATATGTAAAACAGTCGGCCAAGAAAACAACAACGATATTACATCTTTCTCACATATTCACACACAATCTTGATTAATAATTAAAACTAATCTTTAACATTGTTTATTATACTTCATAATATATAATATTCGTTAGGCAAACTTTCACTCGGATAAAACCCGGGCGAAGCTGGGTACACATCCGCTAGTTATCTATATAAATATAAAAAATATAAAGAGATATATTGTGTAACGTCGAAAATTTCAAAATACCTACTTCAGGATGACACGACAATTTATTTGAGACAAGTACCAACTAAAAATTTATAAAATACAAAAGAAACAATGAGGAAAGTTTCCAGAGCGAGTAGATGACGATATATGGATACGCTACAGGAGCCTGGGTTAGCTTTATGTTACTACTGTCTCCAAAGTAGAAAATGTAAATAATATAAATACAAAAAATAATGATCTGCATATAAAATACTAGACGAATGGCCCGGGCAACGCCCGGGTTTTACCCGAGTGCGTATATATTTTAAAAATGTTTTAATTAAAATACTATTCGTTACAATTATAAATTGGCGCCGTGGATGTCTCTCTTGTGAAACCTCCCGCCCCAAACTGTGTGACTTGAAAATATAAAAATAAAAATGTGAACGGAAAAATATGTCCAGGGTAGCTTAGTGGTCATGGCATCTGCCCGGTAAGCGGAAGGTCGTGGGTTCGATTCCCATCCCTTGACACTTTTATTATTTTATCCATTCTGACCAAAATCTATCCGTGAACTTCACACAGTGAACTTCACACAGAGAGAATAAGGCAATTATATAAGTAGATAATCCAAATTGTGCCTTATCACACACTATTTTTTTATTTGGCCTTATTACCTTGTGTTTAAAATCTATGACGTAATGCCGGCGGCGCGCGCCCGTTGGCTGCCAGCGAGCACGTGACCTCCCTGTGCGCGCGCATCCGTGACAGAACCGGCCGGCCCATGACGGTCGTGACTATATATATAATTGATGGATAATAATAATATAATAATAATAATAATAATTATTATTATTATTATTATTATTATTATCATCATTAGATAATGATAATGATCATATTGATGATGCGCGCGCATCCGTGACAGAACCGGCCGGCCGGCTGGCCTATGACGGTCGTGACTATATAAGTTGATGGATGGATAATAATAATAATATAATAATAATAATAATAATAATAATTATTATTATTATTATTATTATTATCATTAGATAATGATAATGATCATAATGATGATGCGCGCGCATCCGTGACAGAACCGGCCGGCCGGCCGGCCAGCCCGCCCATGACGGTCGTGACTATATATAGGGATAATAAATACTTTGCTGCAATATACAAGGGTGGATCAATAAAAAACGATAAGTTAAAAAAAAAGTGTAAACCAAAATAAAACTTTATTTTTTAATCCTCTACATAAACCCCACTTTTTTCTATACACTTCTTCCAAAGGTCAGGTAGCTTGTAAATTCCATTTGAGAAAAAATCTTGTGTGTTTTGGGCAAGCCATCCATGCACCGTATTTTTAACCTCATAATCAGTCTAGAAAGTCATGCCCCTGAAAAAATATTTTGTGTGAGTGTCCAAATAAATAATAATCACTTGGGCTAAATCAGGAGATTAAGGGGGTGGATTAGACCTTTAAAATTCAATTTATTGATGGTTTCATAGGTGAGATTTGCCACGTGGGGCCAGCATTATCATGCTGTAAGCAACTTTGCTCAGCAACCACGCCTTTTGGAACGAATTTTTGGCTTTAATATTTTTCAAGGAGCTCAGAATAAACTATGCTATTAACTGTTTGACCTTTAGAAAGATAATATTTTAAGATGCATCCTTTACTGTCCAGTAGAAGCTGTTACCCTTGGTTTCTTTGGTGTTGATGAACCCTTGTGATGCCATTTTGCTCTTGATCTTTTAGAGTCAGGAATGTGATGGTTTATCCCTGATTCATCCCCTGTGGCTATTCTATCAACCTTCACCTTGAATTTCATAACGTTACAAAAGCTCTTTACAAGCGTTAAGACGTTTTTCCTTCATTTCCTTTTCGAGGCACCCATCTTGTGCAAGTTTTTCTGCAATTTAAATGTTTTGTAATGATTTTTGATAATACCCTAACTAAGGTTAAGTTCGGCAGAAATAAATATAATGCTAATGTAACAATCGTTCTGTATCATCTCGTCAATGGCCCTGGTGGTTGCATCATCACTAATCTTGACCGGGGCGCCAGGTCGCGGTGCGTCATCCAAACTTTCTATGCCGCTTTTGAATTTTCCGACAATTCAAAAATACGATTTTGAGATAAACATATATCACCGCTAACAGCTTTGATTCTGGAGTAAATTTCAAATGGTTTAACCCCTTCATGATGAAGAAAACGTATTATTGTCGCATTTCATACTTGGTGCAGCTGTTCGTTTTAGTCGCAATATTTATTGGGAAAAAAATGTTGCCAGATGGATTCTTAAGATTTTTTTAAAATATAACAACAGAGTTCAATTTAAATGTGTATACCTATATACATTTGTTTCCTTCTTTGTTGTTTTTTTTATTAAACTTTTATCGTTTTTTATTGATCCCCAATTGTATATGGCTCCCCCCTGGTCAGAATATGCCTTTATTTTGAATATATTCTACATACAGTTACGAGCGTCATGCGTCGTCAATTCTTCATCTCTGTCACCGTTTGCTTTTTTTTTTTGGAATGGCGCTCTCCTATTGGTTGGCTACGATCACGTAGCTACGATGGCGCCGCCACTACGCGAGACACTTTGTTTTTTTACTTTGCCCCCCCCCCCCCCCCACTCGCTTTTTGGTTTTGTAACTATTGTGTTGGAGCGGGTCGCTCCTTAAATAAATGCATATATTAGTTAATAACTAAATGGAATCCTCTCTTTCTTTTTCCCAGTAAGAGACGCCTACGGAAGCCAACAGTACATAGACAGATAAAGCACATAGGCTATAGTTATTAACTGATATATGCATTTATTTAAGGCGCCAATTTATAATTGTAACAAATAGTATTTGAATCGAAACATTAAATCGTGTAATACACGGGCGTTGCCCGGGTCATTCGGCTAGTATATATATATATGTATGTCAAATCCTATCGACTGACTGTCGAATCCTGTCGACTCACTGTCGAATTGTGTGATTGGGTAGATGGATGGTTGGTGATTGTGGTGGTGCAGTTTTGGTCGGGTGATAAGGGTTCCACAAGTGAAGAAAGAACACACCTGGATGGGGTAGAATAGGACCTGCGAGAGGGAGGAGAGAAAGTTCGGCGGAGGTGGCTAGCCTTTCACATCTATGGAGCGTACACTACCTTGTTTGGAGCCTATGTTGAGCACACCTAGCTCGTAGCACGGTCACCTACCTTCGTTTTGTTTCTTGTCCGAGATAATCGTCATCGACTCTTTCGACTTCTCATTGGTCGAGATCCTTACACGTTCTCTCTGGGGATTCGCTATTAATTTGTCATGCTAAAAGGTGATTGGCTATTAATTTGTCATGCTTAAAGGTAATTGGCTCAGAACCTCCATTGTCGCCATGATTGCAATCCTCCAGGAAGAAGAAGGCCTTTGAACTTAAGGTTTATGGGTCCAGGGCAGTGACCTTTACTTCCTGGATGAAGCAATCCTTTACTTTGTTTCTTTCCCATATCGCGAGGCCTAACCTTATTAATCCTTTAGACGATACATGGTATATAGATTGTGGTGGGGTTACATAATCCTATATACAGATTATCACATATATTAATACAAGCATTTAATTTTATATATAAAGATATTTATATATGAAAAACAATAGAAAAAAATGAAAAATAAGTGGGTCAGGTGTTGATATTAAAAACAAAGTAGGCATATCCTGACCTGGAGCTAATGTGCTTTACAGAAGGCAGAGCGCCATCTGGTGGAACAGAATTCAACTATTCATTGATTTAATCTGTTCCCTGATATTTGGCCAACCCAATTTCTTGAGACGCTCGTCAGCGTCAGCGCCAACAGCGCGAAACGCGTTCGTGGATGGCTTTTCTTGATTTATCAAGAAATTAGGTTGGCCAAATATCAGGGAACAGGTTAAACCAATGAATAGTTGATTTCTGTTCCACAAGATGGCGCTCTGCCTTCTGAAGGGCACATGTGCTCCTGGTCAGGATATGCCTACTTCGTTTTTAATATTTATATATCCTTATATTATACTAGGCGAATAACCAGGGCAACGCCCGTGTTTTACTCGATTGAATGTTTTGATTCAAATACTATTTGTTACAATTATAAATTGGCGCCTTAAATAAATGCATATATCTATATATATATAAAATTGAATGTCTGTCTGTGTGTACTCTATAGATTCAAAAACCATTCATCCAATCGCCGTGAAATTTTTGATATTATTAGGTATATCCCCGGGAAGGTTTTGAAAAATAATTTCTTGATTATCCCGAATATCCTTAGAGTTATTTGCAGATTTGAAGATTTAACTCGCAAGCAGCGACGATGTTAACAAGTTTTTTATCTATAAGTTTTATTATCACTAAGTTTATTATCTTAAATATTATTTATCGAAAGTAAGATTTTCTACCTATTAATTGAGCACAAGTCAAAGTTAGTTTTATCATTTATCTACAACATATATATTGGGAGAATAGATAAAATTATAATTTTGTAATGTAGAAAATTAAGAAAGACAAAATTCAGATGACACAGCAATTTATTTGAGACAAGAATAATGATAATTAATATTGATTTTATTCAACTTATCGAGTATTTTTCAAGGGACCGGGAAAAAATGTTCTCTTTATCGGGAGATTCAAATTTACGAGTTTCAAATGATCAAAATATATATATTATTTTTTACTTATGTTATATTCAAATGACATTTATGTAGGGATAATTTTATTGTTAATTTTCATTTTGATGTATTGTATACATTTGATCATTAATAAATTATTATTTAGGTATTAAAACTGCTTTTTTGTTCAAAGACAGCAACGTTTGAACGGGTACAGCTAGGTGGGGCAGATAATCAAACATAAAGTTATCTTGCCTAGTATAGATTCAGTAGGGATTGGATGTTTTCTAGAATTGTTTTAACTAATGTTCGTTAGGTAAACTTTCACTAGGGTAAAACCCGGGCAAAGCCGGGTACATCCGCTAGTTAGTTAATAACTATAGCCTATGTGCTTTATCTGTCTATGTACTGTTGGCTTCCGTAGGCGTCTCTTACTGGGAAAAAGAAAGAGAGGATTCCATTCAGTTATTAACTAATATATGCATTTATTTAAGGAGCGACCCGCTCCAAAACAATAGTTACAAAAATCTAAAAGCGAGTAGAGGGGCAAAGTCGAAAACAAAGTGTCTCGCGTAGTGGCGGCGCCATCGTAGCCACGTGATCGTAGCCAACCAATAGGAGAGCACCATTCCAAAAAAAAAGCAAACGGTGACAGAGATGATGACGCTCGCAACTGTATATAGAATTATATATATCGCTTTTTCGTTTTTGTAACTATTGTGTTGGAGCGGGTCGCTCCTTAAATAAATGCATATATTAGTTAATAACTAAATGGAATCCTCTCTTTCTTTTTCCCAGTAAGAGACGCCTACGGAAGCCAACAGTACATAGACAGATAAAGCACATAGGCTATAGTTATTAACTAATATATGCATTTATTTAGGGCGCCAATTTATAATTGTAACAAATAGTATTTGAAAAAAACATTCAATCGGGTAGAACACGGGCGTTGCCCGGGTCATTCGGCTAGTATATCTATAAAAATGAAATTCAAAATCAATGTTTGTTATCGCGTTGCACAAAATCTACAGAATAAATCATTATGAAATTTCGCATGTAGGTAGCTGAAGATTTCCTTTAGCATATAGGCTATTAAAAAAACTAAAAGGTTAATGTGCTTTTTTTAAATATAAAAGCAAAAAGCGTTAGTTCCAGCCTTTTACCGCTTGGGCGCTGCACTGGTAATGACGATAAATGAATTTGATTGGTTAATAATTTACACGCGGTTTGTGTACTCATGAATGTTAGTTTGTTCACACGATGAATGTTTTTAAAAGGTAAGATTATCCAATCGCCGTGAAACTTTAGGAAGTTATTTACTATACTACTGGGAAGGTTTCTGGTTTGAATTTGATTTGAAATAAATATTCTTTGTAATTTTATTTGCAAATTTTCTACTCTCACTCGCAAGCAGCGCCTCTCGCGGTTTCTGGTGAAATTTATTTATAAATTGTAACAATGCATAAAATGTGTTCCAAGTATAATACATTTAATTTGAGAATATAGTAATATAATATTCCATTGACGTAAAAAAACTTGTAATTTTAATATTAATACACCTTTCCCCGATTTACACGGTACTTGTTTTACACGTTTTCGCTTCTACACGGTTTTCTAAATAAGTTTTTTTTTGTTGTTTTTATCGCACTATACTAAATGCTACTGTGATTGAACACATGCGCTGTGTACACATCTCACGAGGAATCCCGAGCTTATGTGCTGACTACATATTTTAACCTGTCAATGCATTTTATTTTTATTTCTGTGTACACCTATCACCCGATTTACACGTTTTTTCACAGAAAACCGTGTAAATCGGGGGATAGGTGTATATATTTGAATAAAATATTGTAACGTTTGGGTGTTAAATGTTAAAATGTAATGTTAAAATATATTTTTACATTGTTAATTTAATTTTTTGTTGTTTTATAATAATGAAGATGCAAAATTAATTGTTGTTGTTGTTTATTATCGTTTGTTATATTAAAAACTAGCGGATGTTCACGGCTTCGCCCGGTTTTACCCGAGTAAAGGTTTGTCTAACGAACATTTGTTAAAACAATTCTCTATAAACTTATAAAAAAATAATAGATATATTTTGATAATTTGAAACTCGTAAATTTGAATCTCTCGATAAAGTGAACATTTTTCCCGGTCCCTTGAAAATACTCAATAAGTTGAATAAAATCAATATTAATTGGTTCCCTCATTAATTGGAAGTTAAAGGAATAGTATCTTGCCTTGGAATTGTATCATTATTCTTGTCTCAAATAAATTGCCGTGTCATCCTGAATTTTGTCTTTCCTAATTTTCTACATTACAAAATCATTATTTTATCTAGTGAACATTTTTTCCCGGTCCCTTGAAAAATACTTGATAAGTTGAATAAAATCAATATTAATTGCTTCCCTCGGTAATTGGAAGTTAAAGGAAAAGTATCTTTGCCTTGGAATTGTATCATTATTCTTGTCTCAAATAAATTGCCGTGTCATCCTGAATTTTGTTTTTCCTAATTTTCTACATTACAAAATCATCATTTTATCTATTCTCCAAATATATATGTTCTAGATAAATGATACATCTAACTTTGAATTGTGCGCATTTAATAGGTAGATATATATCATTTTGATAAATAATCTTTAAGATAATAAACTTAGTGATAATAAAACTTATAGATAAAAACACTTGTTACCATCGTCGCAATGGGGGCGCTACTTGCGAGTTAAAAACACTACAAATCTGCAAATAACTCTAAGGATATTCAAGATATTTAAGATATTATTTTTCAAAAACCTTCCCGGGGATATACCAAATAATATACCAAAATTTCACGGCGATTGGATGTATGGTTTTTTAATCTATAGAGTACAGACAGACAGACATTCAATTTTATATATATACTAGCGGATGTACCCGGCTTCGCCCGGGGTTTTACCCGAGTAAATGTTTGTCTAACTAACATTTGTTAAAACAATTCTCTATTAACTTATTTTTAAAAATAGATATATTTTGATAATTTGAAACTCGTAAATTTGAATCTCTCGATTAAGTGAACATTTTTCCCGGTCCCTTGAAAAATACTCGATAAGTTGAATAAAATCAATATTTAGACGATAAAAAACATGGCGAAGGAAGACGAGTTTCTTTTATTGGTGCATTAGAGCAAGCTTTCGGGCAAAAGCCCTTCGACAGGCAAGATAAAAACGACACTATGAACGATACCGATGGCTGTAGTGAATATATACAAACACATATTAATTTACATAAATATAGAAAAAAGCATGCAAATGGGAAATATAATATCTATATAAATATATAAAATAGAATGTCTGTCTGTGTGTACTCTATAGATTCAAAAACCATTCATCCAATCGCCATGAAATTTTGGGATATTATTAGATATTTCCCCGGGAAGGTTTTTGAAAATAATTTCTTTATTATCCCGAAAATCCTTAGAGTTATTTGCAGATTTGTAGATTTAACTCGCAAGCAGCGACGATTATAACAAGTTTTTTTAATCTATAAGTTTTATTATCACTAAGTGTATTATCTTAAAGATTATTTATCAAAAGTAAGATTTTCTACGTATTTATTGAGCACAAGTCAGTTAGTTTTATCATTTATCTACAACATATATATTGGGAGAATAGATAAAATGATGATTTTGTAATGTAGAAAATTAAGAAAGACAAAATTCAGATGACACAGCAATTTATTTGAGACAAGAATAATGATAATTAATATTGATTTTATTCAACTTATCGAGTATTTTTCAAGGGGCCGGGAAAAAATGTTCACTTTATCGAGAGATTCAAATTTACGAGTTTCAAATTATCAAAATATATCTATTATTTTTTACTTATGTTATATTCAAATGACATTTATGTAGGGATAATTTTATTGTTAATTTTCATTTTGATGTATTGTATACATTTGATCATTAATAAATTATTATTTAGTTATTAAAACTGCTTTTTTGTTCAAAGGCAGCAACGTTTGTACCGGTACAGCTAGGTGGAGCAGATAATCAAACATAAAGTTATCTTGCCAAGTATAGATTCAGTAGGGATTGGGTGTTTTCTAGAATTGTTTTAACTAATGTTCGTTAGGTAAACTTTCACCAGGGTAAAACCCGGGCGAAGCCGGGTACATCCGCTAGTTAGTCAATAACTATAGCCTATGTGCTTTATCTGTCTATATACTGTTGTCTTCCGTAGGCGTCTCTTACTGGGAAAAAGAAAGAGAGGATTCCATTCAGTTATTAACTAATATATGCATTTATTTAAGGAGCGACCCGCTCCAACACAATAGTTACAAAAACCAAAAAGCGAGTGGGGGGGGGGGGGGGGCAAAGTCAAAACAAAGTGTCTCGCGTAGTGGCGGCGCCATCGTAGCCACGTGATCGTAGCCAACCAATAGGGGAGCGCCATTCCAAAAAAAAGCAAACGGTGACAGAGATTATGACGCTTGTAACTGTATATAGAATTATATATATCGCTTTTTCGTTTTTGTAACTATTGTGTTGGAGCGGGTCGCTCCTTATATAAATGCATATATTAGTTAATAACTAAATGGAATCCTCTCTTTCTTTTTCCCAGTAAGAGACGCTTACGGAAGCCAACAGTACATAGACAGATAAAGCACATAGGCTATAGTTATTAACTAATATATGCATTTATTTAGCGCGCCAATTTATAATTGTAACAAATAGTATTTGAAAAAAAAACATTCAATCGGGTAAAACACGGGCGTTGCCCGGGTCATTCGGCTAATATATCTTTAAAAATGAAATTCAAAATCAATGTTTGTTATCGCGTTGCACAAAATCTACAGAATAAATCATTATGAAATTTCGCATGTAGGTAGCTGAAGATTTCCTTTAGCATATAGGCTATTAAAAAAACTAAAAGGTTAATGTGCTTTTTTTAAATATAAAAGCAAAAAGCGTTATTTCCAGCCTTTTACCGCTTGGGCGCTGCACTGGTAATGACGATAAATTAATTTGATTGGTTAATAATTTACACGTGGTTTGTGTACTCATGAATGTTAGTTTGTTCACACGATGAATGTTTTTAAAAGGTAAGATTATCCAATCGCCGTGAAACTTTAGGAAGTTATTTACTATACTACTGGGAAGGTTTCTGGTTTGAATTTGATTTGAAATAAATATTCTTTGTAATTTTATTTGCAAATTTTCTACTCTCACTCGCAAGCAGCGCCTCTCGCGGTTTCTGGTGAAATTTATTTATAAATTGTAACAATGCTTAAAATGTGTTCCAAGTATAATACATTTAATTTGAGAATATAGTAATATAATATTCCAATGACGTAAAAAAAAAACTTGTAATTTTAATATTAATACACCTTTCCCCGATTTACACGGTACTTGTTTTACACGTTTTCGCTTCTACACTGTTTTCCAAATAAGTTTTTTTTTTATCGCACTATACTAAATGCTACTGTGATTGAACACATGCGCTGTGTACACATCTCACGGGGAATCCCGAGCTTATGTGCTGACTACATATTTTAACCTGTCAATGCATTTTTTTTTCTGTGTACACCTATCCCCCGATTTACACGTTTTTCTCAGGAAACCGTGTGAATCGGGGGATAGGTGTATATATTTAAATAAAATATTGTAACGTTTTGGTGTTAAATGTTAAAATGTAATGTTAAAATATATTTTTACATTGTTAATTTAATTTTTTGTTGTTTTATAATAATGAAGATGCAAAATTAATTGTTGTTGTTGTTTATTATCGTTTGTTATATTAAAAACTAGCGGATGTACTTGGCTTCGCCCGGGTTTTACCCGAGTAAAGGTTTGTCTAACGAACATTTGTTAAAACAATTCTCTATAAACTTATAAAAAAATAATAGATATATTTTGATAATTTGAAACTCGTAAATTTGAATCTCGCGATAAAGTGAACATTTTTTCCCGGTCCCTTTAATAATACTCGATAAGTTGAATAAAATCAATATTAATTGGTTCCCTCGGTAATTGGAAATTAAAGGAATAGTATCTTGCCTCGGAATTGTATCATTATTCTTGTCTCAAATAAATTGCCGTGTCATCCTGAATTTTGTCTTTCCTAATTTTCTACATTACAAAATCATTATTTTATCTAGTGAACATTTTTTCCCGGTCCCTTGAAAAATACTTGATAAGTTGAATAAAATTAATATTAATTGCTTCCCTCGGTAATTGGAAGTTAAAGGAAAAGTATATTTGCCTTGGAATTGTATCATTAATCTTGTCTCAAATAAATTGCCGTGTCATCCTGAATTTTGTCTTTCCTAATTTTCTACATTACAAAATCATCATTTAATCTATTCTCCCAATATATATGTTATAGATAAATGATACAACTAACTTTGACTTTGACATTGACTTGGTACAAAATGTTATTTTGATAAATAATATTTAAGATAAAAAAACTTAGTGATAATAAAACTTATAGATAAAAATACTTGTTAACATCGTCGCAATGGGGGCGCTACTTGCGAGTTAAAACTACAAATCTGAAAATAACTCTAAGGATATTCAAGTTATTTAAGAATTTATTTTTCAAAAACCTTCCCGGGGATATACCTAATAATAACCCAAAATTTCACGGCGATTGGATGTATGGTTTTTGAATCTATAGAGTACAGACAGACAGTCATTCAATTTATATATATACTAGCGGATGTAACCGGCTTCGCCCGGGGTTTTACCCGAGTAAATGTTTGTTCTAACGAACATTTGTTAAAACAATTCTCTATAAACTTATTTTAAAAAATAGATATATTTTGATAATTTGAAACTCGTAAATTTGAATCTCTCGATTAAGTGAACATTTTTTCCCGGTCCCTTGAAAAATACTCGATAAGTTGAATAAAATCAATATTTAGATGATAAAAAACATGGCGAAAGAAGACGAGTTTCTTTTATTGGTGCATTAGAGCAAGCTTTCGGGCAAAAGCCCTTCGACAGCCAAGATAAAAACGACACTATGAACGATACCGATGGCTGTAGTAAGTATATACAAACACATATTAATTTACATAAATATAGAAAAAAGCATGCAAATGGGAAATTTAACTATTTGTAAAAAAAAAT
>CP092868.1:94425966-94462969 GCA_030710605.1 Cordylochernes scorpioides
TATCTGTCTGTCTGGATGTCTGTCGCCAAATATTGTAATCAATTTTTAATATACTTATAGGGCACCTAGAAATATGAAATTTGGCACACATTTTCAAACCTGATGACAATGCTAGCTGACCAATTTTCAGACTTCTGGGTTGTCAGGTTGGTCAATAACGGACATATTTCCAAATTTCCTTTCAAATTTTGTATTTTCAATTTTATTTATTTTGTTTTGCCAATATCTCGCGAACCGTTTGTTTTTAGCGATTTTCCTTCGATTTCTCCTTCATTGTTAAACTTTCTTGGTATACCTTTTACGCTCTTTCTAATGGTACCATTTTCATTGAGATTGGTCAACTTTTTTATTCAAAAGCTTTTATTTAACTTGCCTCCATGTCTGTCTGTCTGGATGTCTGTCGCCAAATCTTGTAATAAATTTTTATTAATATACTTATAGGGAACCTAGAAATATGAAATTTGGTACACATGTTCAAACCTGATGACAATGCTAGCTGACCAATTTTCAGACTTCTGGGTTGTCAGGTTAGCCAAGAACGGACAAATTTCCTTTCAAATTTTGTATATTTAATTTTAATAGGCTTCCAGACCATATAGAATAATGAAACTCACAATACTCGCTCAGTCCAATTAATAATTGACAGATAGACAGACATACATTCATTTTTATATATAGAGATTAGCAGTAATTAAACGTAACAGTAAGAAAATGTTGATTTTAATATATGTAAATAGAGTCTTTCAAGAAAGACCACCTAAAAACATGACTCAACTTGTTTCTCCTGTAGGTGGTCTCTCATTGGAGATTCTAATTGATATTAAAGAATCTCTAATAGACCTTTAATAAGAGAGCGCCTCTTGGAGAGACGGGTTAAGCTACGATTTTAGGCATCCTCTCAATTGAACCTCTACTGTATCTACTTTTTCACACTGTTTGGCTTAATAAATGCCATTTTAACCATTTTAAATGTGTATCGATCCAGTCTATTTTTTGATATTTTATAGGCAAAATCACTTCATTTCAATTCATAGGGAATTCTTAACATTTTTTGTCTTCATTCAGCTTACTTTCTATTATATTTTAAGCCATTGTTCCGTTATACATATTTAATACCGTATACACTTTTACTTTCAAAAATGTCATTAATAATTCGAATACAGACACATTGAAAAACTTCTTAATAATGATGATAATTTTTAATAAAAATTTAATGGAATTTGGGAAATAAAACGAAACGAAAAAAGGAAATCTGACAAAAAATAGCTTTATAACTTTCCCCAAAGTTCTAAATGGTCAAATAGCAAGTGGCTATATAAATAAAGTTTTATACACAAAGATAAAATAAAGATTTTAAAATAAATTTTTTACTTAATTTTAATGCATTGTAAATTCTTCATCTTCAGGGTCATTGGTAGTTATGTGGAAAATTTGGTGACATTTGGTTAAGTAGTTTCTGAATTTATCGATAAACAGACAGACAAAATTTGATTTTTATATATATAAAGATAATACAGAGATAATAAATCAGAGTGCTGAAAATATAACAGATTAATTGATATTTATCCTTGTTTTTTCCAAAAAAAAAAGCTTTTTCAAACTAATAATTAGATAGAAACCTTTCTGGTAGTATATTAAACAATTTCTCAAAGTTAAATTGCGATGAAATGAGTAGTTTGGTCCGGCATAAAGAAGAGGCATATAATCATTTTTTCTATATGCATGATAATATTTAGAGCAGATTGTTGAATTATGACAGATAAATTAGAATATTTATCTTGATTATTTTTAGGCGTAAAGTTATTTCAAAAATTTTATTTGCGAGAAACCTTCCCATTACTATACTAAATAACTTCCCAAAGTTTCATGGCGTTCCAATGAGTGGTTTGGTCACGCATAAAGGACAGACACACCACACACACACACACACACATACATTCATTTTTTATATATATAGATGATCTGGCTTTGTGTCTTCTACTCGAATGAATGTTTTCTGTTAGAATTTTGTTTCTGCATAATAAAAGTGAACTCGCTTCACCCGTGGTCTCTGCTCTTTTGGAATTTTTTTCCTATATAATTTTGTATCTGATTATCAAACATGATATAGCAATATTTTCATTATCATTTTCTGACTAAAAAACAACTATTTTTTCCCAGAACCTGTCAATTTCAAATTTTCTTGGCTAAAAATGCGACAATGCTGGAGGTTGCGAAAGGATTTTTTCAATAAATGTTCAAGACATGGAAGAAATTAGAAATCCAAATATTCAGATTCCTAACTAAAACGTCCTTGGAATTACAAGCAAATAAATGAGAAAAGCCAACAAATATATTAATTTTATCTGTTATAATTTAGTCATCTTATTCCAATATCATCACGCATATATTTATATTCATTATATATATTTAGGTGTGTGTGTGTAACAATATACCACCATACATTTCACGACACCTTTTTAAATAGATCCCCTTTTTCAATTAGTATGTTGTTACTTTTAACTATTTAATCAATTGTTTAATTATAATTCAAATTTTATATGTACCAATTATCCCCTAACAATAATCCACTGGGTGTCTCTAACTTTGTAATATAATTCAATAAATTTAGGGTTCCCAAAAGCAAAGAGACGCAGTTCTGTTAGTAACGGATTTTGCTTATGTCACTTCCGACCTCCCACGAAGAATTGACCAATCTGCTGCGAGCAGGCTTGCTGAAGTATTGCTTTTTTTCTGAAGGTACCATTTAACAAATAAAATAATAGACTTAAAAATAAAAGCGGTGGGGTACAATAATAATAAATTTGATATCAATGTGATTTTATATGAAGCAAATGATTAGCAAGATTATGCCTTTCATTAAATTATACCTATTTGCTGCATAAATGATTATCATCCCCCACCGCTTTTATTTCTAAGTCTATTATTTTATTTGTTAAATGGTACCTTCAGAAAAAAAAGCAATACTTCAGAAATATTTATTTTGTTATTTTTAGTGCATTTTAAATAAAAGCTTTTTTTTTAAGTGCTTTTATTATTATTTTTCTTCCAATATTTTAACCACGACTGCATCACCAATACCATTTAGTACTAAAAAGAACCAACACAAATAACTCCATAGCATAATCCTCAAGATGATCAAAAATACAACAGAAAATCTCATTTTTATTTATATAAGTCGACAGGATATTTACCTGTTTATTTTTTAAAATGGCAGCAGCTTCTAGTACCTTCCCTCCACCCACTCCCCATGACTACCAACCGACAGTTGCCAGTGCCTCTTCTCCCAGGTATATAATTCTTACTTAAGTTATAGTTAAGAATATACAGTACCCTGCAATATTAGACACGGCTTCCAATGTATCTATAATGCCAGACCATATTGTTACATCATGATTAATGGCGTATTTATTATATTATTTTTAATATATTTGAAATTTAAATTATATATTTATTTATTTTTATATTCTATGATATTTATTTAAAACAGATTATTTTTAGATTATCATCATTTGTATTTAGGTACACTGTGACTTCACTGCTCTCTTTGATGTGAGAAAATAAATAAATTATTCTGGTGGCTACATAAAGTAGACTTATCTCATTATTCCCTTTTATAAATTTGTAGGATGGTTGAAACACGCTCTGGTAAGATGCAAGACCCAGCACAGGAGAGAATCAAGGCTGAAGAGTCTGCCAAGCCGCAACCTGGTGCAACAATTGGTAGAGATGCTAGTTCCGACCCAGTTGTCCTGAATCCCAACATCGACATCCCCAAGTATGATGGAACAGAAGACCCTCGCCCATGGATTGAATCTCTTGAAGAAATTGGCTTCCTGTACCATTGGGCAGACTACATTATCTCCCGTTATGCTGCCATGAATATGATTGGTAGCGCCAAAACCTGGCTGAACCTACACAAAGTAAGTTTCACCAGCTGGGAAAATTTCAAGAGCCGCCTAATTGAGGATTTTGCCTCAGACGCCAACAAAGAAGAAATGAGGATGAGATTAAACAGGATACAACAGTGGAATGAACCTGCAATCAGGTTCGCAGAGGATATCCTTGTACTGTGCAACAAGGTCGACCCCCAAATGGAAGAAGAGACTAAAATAAACTGGGTTATTGGAGGGTTTAAAGAAAGAATACTCTTTTGCCCTTCACCTAAACCCTCCTAAAAATACCAATGAACTTCTAGAAATTTGTAAAAAGCTGGATTTGTTCGAAAAGAATTACCAAGAACGTGCAGAAAAATCAAAAGCTCTTTATAATGGACCACGCTCTCCTCGTCCCCATCATCAAGAGCAATGGAAGAATGCTACGTCGTTCAGAAGACCATATCAGAACACCTCCAAGCCCCAGGCCCCCGCTCCGAGGTACTACCAGAACACCTCCAAGCCCCAGGCCCCCACTCCGAGGTATTACCAGAACAAGCCTCTGCCCCAGGTATCTGCCCCTAGACGATCTTACACTCCCAATCCTGAGCCAAAACCGGTCTACCCAAGTAAAACATACAATAAGAATCCAAATTCGAATAGGAATAGGACAGAAGACGGGAGACCAATATGTTTCAAGTGTAACAAGCCAGGACACGTAGCGCGGTATTGCAGAGTCAGGTTTGTAAGAATTGTGGAAGAGGACCCCATAGTTACACAAGACAAGGTCGAAGAAGAAATCCGAATGGATAATGGAACTCAGAAGTCGAGACCTCTGCTCTACTCTGACGTAAGTAATAGCCCGTACTCGAGTATCCCTACAAGGAATAGATATGCTGCATTAGAAGATTTAAACTAAACATCGCGCCTGAGTCCGTCAATCAAAGCAAGTCGACCATAAATGGAATTAAAAAGTTAGACCCCAAATATAAAATGAACATTAACGTGGATAGAATCGGTATCTGCGAAGCTTTGATTGATACAGGCGCCGATCTTTCAGTGGTCGACCTTAGTACAGCTCTTAACACAGGTCTTGAAATAATAAATCCTGATAAAATGTGCTCCGGACCCGATGGCAAAGAATTAGATATCGTAGGAAATATTATTTTAAATATAAAATTTGATGACAAAACAATTACACATCAATTTGTGATAATGAGAACACATTTGCGAATATTTATACTTGGACGTGATTTTCTTAAGAAAATTAACGCAAAAATTGATTGTCAGCGTGAAATAATCAAATATGACTTGACAGAAAATCGTGACGTAATCAAATATCAACAGAAGAAAATAAAAAGTGCAAAGGATGCCATTATACCAGAACTTTCTATTAAATTGATTAATGCATTTGTAGAAGCAGAGGATGGCGAATACATCATCGAGGAGAACCATAAAATGTTTCAAACAAATGGACTTCGACTAGCGAGAAGCTTAATAAATGTTGTGAATAAGGAAACATATATCTGGATAACAAACCCTTACCCTCGACCATTAAAAATATTAAAAAACCAAACATTGTGCTTTGGAAGCCAGCCAGCCGAAGTGAATCTTATGGAAGAAAGTGAACAAAAAGAGCATGAAGTACCCCAATTTCAGATAAACGAAAATTTAGCATATACGGAAAAGGAGCAATTGAAACAAGTTTTGGAAAGGTACGAGGATTTGTTTTCGTCGGGATTAGGAAGATCCAACTTAGCGAAACATCGGATCGATACAGAAGGCGCGAAACCGATCAAACACAAGCCGTATAGGGTGAGCGCGAAAGAGCGAGAAATCATAAAAGAACAAATTGATGAAATGCTCAGAGACGGCATAATTAGACCATCCTCGAGTCCATGGTCCTTCCCTGTAATCTTGGTCAAGAAGCGAGATGGTAAGTACAGATTTTGCGTTGACTACAGAAAATTGAATGATGTAACAGTGAAGGATGTTTACCCAATTCCCAGAATTGATGAAGTATTGGATACACTTCAAGGATCCAAATACTTTTCAGCAATTGACCTTAAATCAGGATATTGGCAAGTAGAGGTTGAGGAGAAAGATAAAGAAAAGACAGCCTTCACTACAGCACATGGCCTATATGAGTTCAACGTAATGCCCTTTGGTCTATGCAATGCCCCTGCTACATTTGAGAGGAACATGGAAAATATGCTTGGTAATCTTAGATGGCAAATTTGCTTATGTTATCTAGATGACGTAATCATTTATAGCTCGGATTTTTCAACACATCTCAAAAGAATAGAAGCTGTTTTAAAATGTTTTCGCGAGGCTAATTTAAAATTGAACAACAAAAAATGCCAATTTGCTTTCGAAGAACTGGAGATTCTTGGCCATATAACTAATCAACATGGTATAAAACCAGCGGAGCATAATATCAAGGCTATTAGAGATTTTCCTCGGCCCAAAAAGATAAAAGAAGTTCAATCATTTTTAGGAATGTGCTCATATTATAGAAAATTTATCAAAGGTTTTTCAAAAATTGCCGATCCATTAACCAGTCTTATAAAAAAGAATGTACCTTTTACCTGGACAGAAAATCAAGAAAAAGCATTTCAAACCCTTAAAGTAGCATTGATAAATCCTCCAATCTTAGGGCACTTTGACCCGAATGCAATTACTTACATTCATACTGACGCATCTAACATCGGCCTGGGTGCAACATTAGTCCAAAAGTTCGGCGATAAAGAAAAAGTTATCTCATATTTAAGTCGAACACTGAGCAAACCTGAGCAAAATTATTCGACTACCGAAAAAGAATGTCTAGCTGTTGTGTGGTCAATGTCCAAGTTACGACCCTACCTATATGGAAGGCACTTCAAAATCGTAACTGATCATCACGCACTATGCTGGCTTAAGAATCTGAAAGATCCGACCGGCCGATTAGCACGATGGGCACTGAAGATTCAGGAATATAATTTCGAAATCATACATAAATCGGGTAAAAAACATCTGGACGCTGATGGTCTATCTAGAGGACCCTTACCTGAAAACGAATGGGACGAAGATTATGAAAGACTATTTATGAATCAAATAATAGACGAAAAGGATGATTTTATTGAGAATATTAAGGAGAACCTTAGTGGAAACAAGCGTTCAATTACACAGAACTTCAAAGAAGAAAATGGGTGTCTCTACAAGAAAAATCCAAATCCTGAAGGTAGGGCATGGTTGCTGGTAGTGCCAAAGAAGAGAAGGAAGGAAGTCATGAGTGAATACCACAACCATACGCTGAATGGCCATCTGGGCGTCGCCAGAACCACTTACCGATTGAAGAATAAATACTATTGGCCTTCCATGTTGAAAGATGTTTCAGAATTTGTAAAGACGTGCCATCTTTGCCAAAGTCGGAAAGGTTCAAATCACTTGCCTTCTGGGCTTCTACAACCTATTCCCCCAGCTAACTACCCTTTTGAAAGAATCGGAATTGACTTTGTTGGCCCCTTGCCATCAACGAAAAGAAGAAGGAAGTGGATAATTGTGTTGACTGATTATTATACCAAGTATGCTGAAACAAAGGCAGTATCAGAAGCAACCGTGAAAGAAGTCTCTACATTTTTAATCGAACATATTATTTTACGTCACGGGGCCCCAAGATTTCTTATTAGCGATAGAGGTTCACAATTCACTAGCAATTTGATGAAGGAGGTAATGAAAATGTGCAAAGTGAAACACTGCTTCACAACGAGCTACCACCCCCAGACTAACGGACTAACGGAACGGCTAAATAGAACTTTAATCAATATGATCAGCATGTATGTGAACACAGACCAAAAGAACTGGGATGAAATCCTCCCTTTTATCACCCACGCGTATAATACCACGATTCAAGAAACCACAGGCTACTCTCCATTTTTCCTGTTGTTTGGAAGGGAACCCATGTCCCTCTTAGACGACGAGAATATCCCAACGGACAGTAACATGGACGATTACGACGAATATATAGAAAACTACTTAGATAAAATAGCAAGGACGAGACAGGTAGTCATTAACAACACAGAGAAGACTCAGGGAAGAATGAAAAGAAACTATGACAAAAAACACAATGAGAAAATCTATGAACCAGGATATTTAGTGGCAGTTTGGACACCAGTCAGGAAAATCGGAAAATGCGAAAAACTATTGAGAAAATATTTTGGCCCATATCGAATATTAAAGAAGCTGTCTAACGTAAATTACTTAATTGAGCCGAAAGATAATCCTGGCCAAGACGCATTGATTGTCCATGTCTCAAGACTCAAACCCTATTTTGAGAGAATTGATGAGGTAACTCACGAGGACGTGACGACCTCTGGAGAGGGGGAAGTGTTACATCATGATTAATGGCGTATTTATTATATTATTTTTAATATATTTGAAATTTAAATTATATATTTATTTATTTTTATATTCTATGATATTTATTTAAAACAGATTATTTTTAGATTATCATCATTTGTATTTAGGTACACTGTGACTTCACTGCTCTCTTTGATGTGAGAAAATAAATAAATTATTCTGGTGGCTACATAAAGTAGACTTATCTCATTATTCCCTTTTATAAATTTGTAGGATGGTTGAAACACGCTCTGGTAAGATGCAAGACCCAGCACAGGAGAGAATCAAGGCTGAAGAGTCTGCCAAGCCGCAACCTGGTGCAACAATATGTTTAATTTTCTAAGGAATTACAATATAGTAGACTAGCCGAATGACCCGGGCAACGCCCGTGTTTTACCCGACTGTAGATGTTACAACGGTGATCCTTAGGTCGCTGGTTCAAATCCGTCTCGAGGGAGCCGGCGAGCACGTGACCTCCCTGTGCGCGCGCATCCGTGACAGAGGCCGATGAGGAAAGACGGTCGTGACTATATATATATAATAACTAGCGGATGTGTACCCGGCTTCGCCCGGGTTTTATCCGAGTGAAAGTTTGCCTAACGAATATTATATATTATGAAGTATAATAAACAATGTTAAATATTAGTTTTAATTATTAATCAAGATTGTGTGTGAATATGTGAGAAAGATGTAATATCGTTGTTGTTTTCTTGGCCGACTGTTTTACATATGGTGTTATCTTAAAATTGCTTGTTTTGAATATTTTTTTAGATTGAGTTGAATGAATTGCTGATTTTTTTTTTTTGTATTTATATATAAATAAAATTAACTCTGTTGAATTTTTTTGTATTTTATCGATAACAGCAAAGTTATGTATTTTAAAGTTAGGAAAAATATTTTGATGTTAAGCAAAACCTGCTCCATCTCGTTTTACATAAATGTTAAAAATTTGGTTGAAATTGATGCATTGTAACGAAAGTTTTTAGTGATGTCCACTTATGAAATTTCCATTTTATTAATATAAGATAATAATATAATAATTAATATATATAGTCACGACCGTCTGTCGTGGCCTCTGGCACGGTTAATATACAGTTATCATCGTCATGCGTTCTTAATTCTGTCACCGTTTGCTTTTGGTTCAGTGGTAGAATGCTCGCCTGCCACGCGGGCGCCCCGGGTTCGATTCCCGGCCGATGCATTTTTTTTTTTTTACAATTTTTAAATCTCATTTATATATTATACAAGAATGACATCCACGGCGCCAATTTATAATTGTAACGAATAGTATTTGAATAAAAGCATTTAATCGGGTAAACCCCGGGCGTTGTAGATTATAAACACAAGGTAATAAAACCACATCCATGATAAGGTACAGTTTGGATTATAGATTATAAACACAAAGTAATAAGACCACATCCATGATAAGGTACAATTTGGATTATAGATTATAAACACAAGGTAACAAGACCACATCCATGATAAGGTACAGTTTGGATTATAGATTATAAACACAAGGTAATAAGACCACATCGATGATAAGGTACAATTTGGATTATAGATTATAAACACAAGGTAACAAGACCACATCCATGATAAGGTACAGTTTGGATTATCCCTATATATAGTCACGACCGTCATGGGCCGGTTCTGTCACGGATGCGCGCGCATCATCATTATGATCATTATCATTATCTAATGATGATAATAATAATAATTATTATTATTATATTATTATTATTATCAACATATATAGTCACGACCGTCATGGGCGGCCGGTTCTGTCACGGATGCGCGCGCACAGGGAGGTCACGTGCTTAGCCGGCAGCCAACGGGCGCGCGCCGCCGGCATTACGTCATAGATTATATGTGATTATAGTAGATTATAAACACAAAGTAATAAGACCAAATCTAATGATAAGGTACAATTTGGATTATAGATTATTCTGATATTTTGTATTTTGATTATTCAATGTATTCTTAAACGTTGTCAATCATGTTTTAAAAAAAGCTTTTATACTACAGAAATTCGGGTAACATCAATAAAGAGGGATTTGAAAAAAAATGAAACTACTATTATTATATCATTCAAATAATATTATATAGGTTTAAAAGTGATAGAGAGATTGAATATACTTTTATTGTGGAAATGGAAATATCTTTATTTACGGGGCTGCTAACCAAAATGGATGATTTTTGAGCCCCAATGGCCGCGTAAAGCGGAATATATACAAAGCACCAGGCTGGAGAGGCTAGAGACAGGATCTCCGTCAGGGAAGAGGCATCCCTATATATAGTCACGACCGTCATGGGCCGGCCGGCCGGTTCTGTCACGGATGCGCGCGCATCATCATTATGATCATTATCAATATCTAATGATAATAATAATAATAATAATTATTATTATTATTATTATTATTATTATTACCCATCAACATATATAGTCACGACCGTCATGGGCCGGCCGGCCGGCCGGTTCTGTCACGGATGCGCGCGCACAGGGAGGTCACGTGCTCGCCGGCAGCCAATGGGCGCGCGCCGCCGGCATTACGTCATAGATTATAAACACAAGGTAATAAGGCCAAATAAAAAAATAGTGTGTGATAAGGCACAATTTGGATTATCTACTTATATAATTGCCTTATTCTCTCTGTGTGAAGTTCACGGATAGATTTTGGTCAGAATGGATAAAATAAAAAAAGTGTCAAGGGATGGGAATCGAACCCACGACCTTCCGCTTACCGGGCAGATGCCATGACCACTAGGCTACCCTGGACATATTTTTCAGTTCACATTTTTATTTTTATATTTTCAAGACACACACAGTTTGGGGCGGGACGTTTCACAAGAGAGACATCCACGGCGCCAATTTATAATTGTAACGAATAGTATTTTAATTAAAACATTTTAAAAATATATACGCACTCGGGTAAAACCCGGGCGTTGCCCGGGCCATTCGTCTAGTATATAGATAGTCACGACCGTCATGGGCCGGTTCTGTCACGGATGCGCGCGCACAGGGAGGTCACGTGCTCGCCGGCAGCCAACGGGCGCGCGCCGCCGGCATTACGTCATAGATTATAAACACAAGGTAATAAGGCCAAATAAAAAAATAGTGTGTGATAAGGCACAATTTGGATTATCTACTTTTATAATTGCCTTATTCTCTCTGTGTGAAGTTCACTGTGTGAAGTTCACGGATAGATTTTGGTCAGAATGGATAAAATAAAAAAAGTGTCAAGGGATGGGAATCGAACCCACGACCTTCCGCTTACCGGGCAGATGCCATGACTACTAGGCTACCCTGGACATATTTTACCGTTCACATTTTTATTTTTATATTTTTAAGACACACACAGTTTGGGGCGGGACGTTTCACAAGAGAGACCTTCACGGCGCCAATTTATAATTGTAACGAATAGTATTTTAATTAAAACATTTTTAAAATATATACGCACTCGGGTAAAACCCGGGCGTTGCCCGGGCCATTCGTCTAGTTACTATATATAGTCACGACCGTCTTTCCTCATCGGCCGCTTCTGTCACGGATAATATACAGTTATCATCGTCATACGTTCTTAATTCTGTCACCGTTAGCTTTTGGTTCAGTGGTAGAATGCTCGCCTGCCACGCGGGCGCCCCGGGTTCGATTCCCGGCCGATGCATTTTTTTTTTACAATTTTTAAAACTCATTTATATATTATACAAGAATGACATCCACGGCGCCAATTTATAATTGTAACGAATAGTATTTGAATAAAAGCATTTAATCGGGTAAACCCCGGGCGTTGCCCGGGTCATTCGGCTAGTCCCTATATATAGTCACGACCGTCTTTCCTCATCGGCCTCTGTCACGGATGCGCGCGCACAGGGAGGTCACGTGCTCGCCGACAGCCAATTAAATTTAAAAAAAAAAACTCCCTCGAGCCGGATTTGAATCAGCGACCTAAGGATCACCGTTGTAACATCTACAGTCCTCCGCTCTGCCAACTGAGCTATCGAGGGATACAAACTGTATGAATAAGTTTACCTTATAAAGTCAACTAATCCTATTTCTACACAAAATGTACTCATACATATATTATACTAGCGAACCCGGCCACGCGTTGCTGTGGCTAAGTTGTAATATGTTAAATTAATATTATACTAAACTATTCAGTACAGTAAAGTTAATATTCACTTATAAAGATAAAAATGTTTTAGCCGATCTAAAGCCCTACGGGATTGAGAATGGAACGTTACGTTAAAATTTGAAAGTGATTTTTTTATATATAGATAATATAGCCCTTTATAATCACTGCATTAATAAATGTCAGTGAACTTGTTTATATGTATTGTTTTTGTTTTTGAGATATTCTAATAGAACCTTCTCACAATTTTTGTAAAATATTTATATATGCACAAACACAGAATTTAAAAATATGTCTTAAAATTTGCTATAATTATTGTTAGAAATATTATTTTAAAATAATTCGTCAGAAATCGTCCCGGTAGTATACTAAACAACTTCCCAAAGTTTCATGGCAAACATCTGAAATAAAATAATACTTTTAATACTTTGCTACAATATTAAAAAGAGGGGTGCTTTGGTGTTTAAAATGTAAAATGTGCTCTAAATAGTATTACATAGAGCCTTCATAACAAACATATTTAAAATAAACCAATTAAAATATAATAATGCTGTAAAATAAGACTTTGCTACAATAATATAAAAGAAATGAAAAAAAAAAACACCCACGCTGAGCCTCGAACCTAGGTTGTGGGGGTACGAAGCTATGTACCTATCCTATAGGCTAGGCTTGACGTTACAAATACGCTCATGCGAGGCTATTTCAGGCCATACGCCTACCGCGAGGGGGCGCTGATTGCGAGTGAATTTACGTTTTATTGTAAATAAAAATGCAACGAAAGGTTATTTCTAAAGAGTAATTAGCCAGAAACCATCCCGGTAGTATACTAAACAACTTCCCAAAGTTTCATCACGATCGGTTGAGCGATGTAGAAGATTATCACTTACGGACGGACCAACAAACATTCATTTTTATATATATAGTCACGACCGTCTTTCCTCATCGGCCTCTGTCACGGATGCGCGCGCACAGGGAGGTCACGTGCTCGCCGGCTCCCTCGAGCCGGATTTGAACCAGCGACCTAAGGATCACCGTTGTAACATCTACAGTCGGGTAAAACACGGGCGTTGCCCGGGTCATTCGGCTAGTATAATATATGTATGAATACATTTTGTGTAGAAATAGGATTAGTTGACTTTATAAGGTAAACTTATTCATACAGTTTGTATCCCTCGATAGCTCAGTTGGCAGAGCGGAGGACTGTAGATGTTACAACGGTGATCCTTAGGTCGCTGGTTCAAATCAGGCTCGAAGGGAGCCGGCGAGCACGTGACCTCCCTGTGCGCGCGCATCCGTGACAGAGGCCGATGAGGAAAGACGGTCGTGACTATATATAGGGATAGCTGCACATAAGAATATATTTCACAGGTCAAAGGTGTAACCATTCCTTCACAGAAAATCAATGTATGTATTAAATTAGGTAAAATTAGTGTTTTAAATGATTTTTATATATGTGACTCTGATATTAACTATTTAATTTTAGGACTCCCCGTACTTATAAAATGTCACTTACAAATAGATTTTAAAACAGGTATAGTTTATCAGGATAATAAATTTTTGTTTTCTTTTAGTGCACAAAATATCAACTCTAGATATGTAAATTTTTGTTTGCCTCACCCGTATTATGTAAAACACTCCATATTGTCCCAAATGAACCCATTCACACATTTCAATATAAACGATATTCCGAGTCAGTTTACATTGAGAACTAGTACAGATTATTTAGATTTTGATAAATTAACTATACCTGCAAATTTTAGTGAGTCTCAGAAACAAATCGATGTTTTAGGGAAATACAAAAATATGTTTGCTCAATATGATTTAGACGTAGGATTAATAAATAATATACCCATCACTTTTAGATTAAAAACTGATACGCCAATCATAGAGAAGCCTTACAGAACATCTTTCACGAAATATTAAAATATAATATTATAAGACCATCTTGCAGCGCATATGCATCACCAATATTATTAGTACAAAGGAAATCTGATATCACAGGATGTTAAGGATTCCTTTTCCTTAGCAGCGAGAAGGCCGTTATCTAGAGGACTGTATAACTTTTGATCTAACCAAGACGACACCCCAATGGTGAATCCTATGCCCAGGCGACACCCCAATGGTGATTCCAATGCCCAGGCGAAGAGAGAAAGAAGCACGACCAAGATACTTTTCACACTCACCTTTTATTTTCAACCACACTATATATATACAATAAATACACACACGTGACCAGGCACTCCTGGTCAAACATAATATAAACATTAACACAGAGTAATAATAAAATTAAACTCCAACATTCCTCCCCAAGTTGATGGGTCACGTCAAGTTCCGGAGGGGCTACCGGAAGCAGCACCAGCCTCACCAAGGGTCTTCGGAGCACTCCAAGTCTATGCTGGATTCTTCTCTCTTCATGCAAGGTATTTTTGAAGATATGGCTTTAGGGCTCTTTGCTTGAGCTCTTACCTCTTCATCGCTTGAAGCCCCCACTTCAGAACCCTCCACATCAGGAGGCCTTGAAGGTTGAGATTCCTCAATTGCAGACTTTTCGTCAGAATCTTCCACTGCAATTTCTGGAACCTCTTGAGAACCTTGAGCTTTACCTCCCGAAGAATCAGGATCCGATGCTGAGGCATCGTCTGCAGGCCAAGAGGTATCGTCTGAAGGCCTAGAGGTATCGTCTGAAGGCCCAGAGGTATCGTCTTAAGGCTTAGAGCAGTCATAGGATTCTGAAATCTTCTTTATATATAGAGATCTCAAACCACTTAATATTATATTCCTATAATCTACCGGATTCGCAATCCTTTCCAGTTTAGCACTTTTACCAGACTTTTCTGGAGACTTGTCTCCTAAATTAAGATTTTTCGCTGGAGTAGGCACTTGCCCCTTTGGAGAACTGGCGAGTATATAATATTGGAGTTATTACAGTTCCAGAAACAGTTTCCTTCGATACAAGTTGCATTTTATTGTTTGGAAGATATTTGCCAATTGAACTTTTTTCTATTGGTTCTCTCTTCACATAGGTGATCTGGACAGTACAACCCTGTTTAGAAAGCGTTTTACTTTCTCCAACCTTTGCATCATCATATTCAACCATTTCCTTTTCTTCCGGATTTTGAGGTACGGGGCACTTAATTAAAATCGTCTACAACCATTTCCCGCCCAAAAACCATCAGTTATCCATTTTTTTCTTCCAAAGAAATCTGAGGTAGTCCCGATCATTCTCCTTAATGGCGATCATCCGGAAATATCTTCTCATGTCCACCAAAACTCCGAACTTATTCTCCCGAAATTTTATCCCCACTTCAGGGATTCTTTCCAGCAGACTCGGTCTCCTCCCCAAATACCGTCTTAAGGAGAGTCCGCCTTGTCCTGCATCTAGCCCTTCTGCCATCTTTGAATCAGTACCTTGTTCTGCATATAGCAGCTTCACTTCTTCAGTGTTCTTTGAATCCATTCCTTGTTCCACATCCAGCCCTTTCTCTTCGTCTGATTCAACGGATCCCTTCTCAACTTCAGCCCTATGACTTTCGTCAACTTCTACAACAGACCTTTTCTCAACTTGAGCCCTTTGTCTTTCTTCAGCAAAACACCTTTTCTCAACTTGAGCTTTTTAAATTTCTTCAACGGCAATCTGCGTGGATGTCTCTTCTACCATTTGCTCGGATGATACCACAATCCCAGCATCTTCCTTAATAGAAGCTGGATCAACTCCTTTCATCAAGGTAACTCCTACAACCCTTGGCTTCTCACTCATCCTGAATTCTAAACTGCTTCCATCGCAGATCTTCAAATCCAATTTGGGTAATCGGCAAACTCTTGTTCCATTTAGATTTCCCTTAGGATTGAGATATTCTTTTACTTTCTTCTCTATTAGCAGAAAGCTCCTCTCATACTGCTTGACCAAATCCTGATCTTTCTCCAATTCCTGCATAGTGGTGCTCTCATCGTCCAGCATTAACTCCTCAATTTGGGAATTCGCGCTCCTTAGCCGGCCCACATCAATCTCCAGCAATTTAAACTCGACCAAGATAGAGTCCCGAGAAGGATATTCTTTATTAAATTCAGTCTCAATCTCTTTTATACCTTTTGTTACCGATGATCGCAGCAGCGTTCTTAATTTCTTACTTTTATCCATCTTGAAAATTTCAATTAACAAATTTAAATTAAGGCCAATTTACATATATTCGCTAAACTTCGCCAATCTACTTTGTTTAACCTTAATTTTCTTCAACTTTGCCTTCTTAAACTTTAAATTGTTTGGCTTTGCCTTCTTTGATCTTATTTCCTTTCTCTTTGACTTATATTCTTCGGCCTTTTCTTAAGTTATTTTTCTGATTCTCTTCTAGAATCCGGCTCACAGGGACCAAATGTTAAGGATTCCTTTTCCTTAGCGACAAAAGGCCGTATATATTGAGAGGACTGTATAAGTCTGATCTACCCAAGACGACACCCCAATGGTGAATCCTATGCCCAGGCGACACCCCAATGGTGATTCCAATGCCCAGGCGAAGAGAGAAAGAAGCACGACCAAGATACTATTCACACTCACCTTTTATTTTCAACCACACTATATATATACAATAAATACACACACGTGACCAGGCACTCCTGGTCAAACATAATATAAACATTAACACATAGTAATAATAAAATTAAACTCCAACACAGGACGTCCTACTAGACTTTGTATAGATTTTCGAAAGCTAAATATAATTACTAAAACTGAAAATGCTCCTATACCACTAATAGAAGAAATTTTAGATAGATTGGGAAATGCTAAAATGTTTACCTCTCTTGATATAAAACATGCCTATTGGCACATTCCCATAGCTGAAACGCACAAAGACAAAACAGCATTTGTTTGCCAACAAGGGTGCTATGAATGGAATCAAGAACAGGAACAATCATTTCAGACTTTAAAAAATGCCTTGATGACAAACCCATTTTACAGCTATATGATCCGCAAAAACCCGTGCAAATATTTACAGATTCGTCTATGTTAAGCGTAGGAGCAATACTTAAGCAACCAGATAAACAAGGAGTTTTACACCCAGTAGCCTATTTATCTAGAAAGTTACACAAATATGAGCAGAATTTTGCAGCAACCGAATTAGAGACATTTGCTATAATCGCAGCAATCCAAAGATTTCACCCATATATTCATAATATACACTTCACTTTACATACAAAAAATGGCTTAAAACTTTTAAAAACCCTTCAGGTAGAATATTTAGATGGTCATTACTGTTACCACAATATGATTTTGACATTCAACACATAAAAGGTTCACAAAATGTTGAAGCTGATATGTTGTCCAGAACACCAATTACTCATTTTTTAAATTTAACAGATATTAAGCAGTATCAACAACAAGAGGACTTTTCACACAATAGGTATAAAAAATGGTATGTTTGTAAAAACAAAAAAGGGATTTAATAGAATTTATGTGCCACTTAAACTTAGGGAAAACTTGTTAGAAAAAGTACATACACAATTTGGACATATAGGAACCACACAAATGACAAAAACTATTTTTCCACAATATTATTGGCCAAATATGACCCAAGATATAGTTAATTACATTAGGCATTGTGAAACCTGTGAGATAAATAAATCGAGAGATAATAGACCAATATATGGACCCTAACAATCATTACCCACAGCCACAGAACCATATCATATTTTTTCCATAGATACCTTAGGGGGATTACATAAATACGGATCATCCAAACATAGCATTCATTTAATAGTTGATCACCTATCTCGTTATTTATTGGCATTCCCTAGTAAATCCACCACAGTAGATTCATATATCACATGCTTGAAAACAATATTCCAAACCCATTCCCCAAAGTTAATAATTAGTGATAGAGCAACAGCCTTTTTAAGTAGTAGATTTAAAAAATTTCCTTAAGCAGCATAACGTTAAACATTAATTAACAAGCTCTCATAATCCACAAACAAATGCAAAAGTTGAAAGGTTGAATTCCACAATAGTTAATAGACTTAGATGCAAATATAATACACATTCAAATATACCTTGGACCAAGCACCTTCCAGATGTAGTAAAAGAATATAATTCAACCCCCATACTATTACCGGATTTACCCCTATGTATCTTCTGCTAGGCATCCCTCCCTATGACACAACAACCGATTTAAATTTACAAACTTATCCACCCATAGAAGAATCAAGAAAACTAGCAATTCAAAGAACCCAAAAATCCCATTAAAAACAGTAAAATAATTTACGATAAAACACACCCCTACCAGATTTTAAAATTGGCGATCAGGTATTAGTTCAGACATTTTTCTACCCCAATACAGGAAAACTAACTAGTAAATATAAAAAAATGGACCATATACAATACTAAAACAGTTATCCCCAGTCACCTATGAAATTGAAAGACCAAACCAACCTCAAAAGAAACAAACAGAAACCATACATGCAAACAAATTAAAAATTTTCATCCTTCAGACAACTTTAAAATAACACATCATATGCAAAACAGTTCGACAATCAATCAAATTAACAAAATGTAGATTTAATAACTTTTGATAGTGGTGAGCCTTCTATAAGCGATTGTGTTTCCATTTTGGATCAGGATAACCCTTATTACAATAGTTCTAAGTTATTAAAACCTGCTTCAATTGAGAAAGATAAACAGTTGCTTATTGTCTTTTAACACATATTTATGTAAATTGTTATTCTTAAATCACATTGTCTTTTTTTGGGTATGATTATTATTTTCACTTAATTTTCTTGATTTAAATAAGCATTCCTTGTTTGCATAATTTTTCTTAATATATTTGTTTATTCTTTGTTGACAAAAAATGCATTTTTTCTGCTTATATTTAAACTAGTGTTGCCACCTGTCAATTACAAATGTAACTATTTATTTTTTGCATATTAGCTATTCCTTTTCATTTTGATTGTTAATTATCTTAATTTAGCATTGTCTTTGCCCTATCTATTAAGATTAAAAATCTAATATGATCAAGGACAATCACATGCCACATATCTTTCTTGCTATTTCTTGATTTTATTTTTTAAATGTAACTCTCTTATTTGTCACTTTCACCTTTTTGTATAATAACACACACACACAAAAGCCTTTATTAAGACACACAGGTCTTACAGAGGATTCTCCTTGGGGTTACAAGACGGAGAAACCTATGAAAGTGGGAAATAAAAAATGGAGAAAGATTATATACATATGGTAAATATATACAGATTATAAGAAAGAATAAAAAATAAGAAAAGAAAATTATTTTTGTATAATAACCTAAACTCTATATTTAAAGGGGGGGAAATTTTGTAAATAATTGTACCATATTATTTTCTACATAAATTATATTTTTATTAATACTTTATTGTTTATTTCATAGATGAACTCTGTGACGCCGAGAAGTCTAGACGGCGCTGATGTAGATATAAATATTGTTTTGTTTTTTTTTCTTAGTCGTCATTGTCTTTAAATATATTTTAAAGAAGCACAGAAACACTACAAGCAAAGAATTAATTTACATAAAAGTTCGCCGCTAGCTCTCTACCTGCGAACATCTTTGCCCTCTTGCGCTCACCCCTGCCATGGCTCCCTCCAGGAAGAAAAAGAAGAATGCCGAGATCGCCGAGAAACCCCTCGTGACCCTCGCCCAACTAGAGTTGGAGAACCAGGAGGTGATGGACGACTCCGCGAATGCGTTAGCGCATCCTCCCCCTAGCTCCCAACAATACCTGTACCAAGTCATTGAGTACCTCGTCAGCCTAAGGACCGAGCAGATCAAGGCCCTCATTGCCGAGGTAGAGAACCTCTCTGGCACCCTCGCGTCCTTCCAGGATCTGGAAGAAACCAAGCCACAGACTGCCTGCCAATGCACTCAAACAAGCCCTGCTCCTTCCTGCAAGGAAACCAGCTCCCAGACCGACCCCACTAAGCCCGCCACTCCAGCTCCAACCAAAAGGAAGCAGCCAGAGGCTCCCTGCCCGCCCGCTAAGAGGACCAACCTCAGAGGTCCCGCGAAACCTGCGCCTTCCCGCCCCACCAAGCCTGCGGCCGCCCAAGTGGTCCTCCATGGGGATAAATCGGCGGCCCACACAGTGGTCATCTCCGATGACCCACAAGCTGACCCTAGAGCCATGCTCAAAGCTGTCTGCGCTGCCCACACTCTTCCCCAAGGCGTCTGGGCCTCCCTGCGGACCAAAGGGAAGCTTGTCCTCCACTCCAGCAACCCCGATACCATCCCGGCTGTCACCACCTCCCTGGCCGACAAGCTGCAAGGCATGAAGGTCCGCCAACAGAAGGTGCTCCTGCCTCGCATCTGCCTCTTCAAAGTGGAGGAGGATACGTCCAACTCCACCATTGAAGAGACGCTGTTGGGGACTCCCGCTGTCAGCCAACTACCTGGGGACAAGGTGGTGCGCGTGGCGCACCGTTCCGCTCCCAGAAACGGGACCTGCACCGCCTTCATCGAGGTGGACATCGACACCTTCAGAGCTCTGGGCAACCGCGGAAGGATCGTGGTGGACGGAGTGCTCCTCAACTTCGAGGAGTCCATCCGCGCACGGCTCTGCTTCCGCTGTTGTGGCTTCGGCCACAATTCCGCCCAATGCACCAGAGACTCCAAGTGCTTCCACTGCGGTGAAGGCGGCCATGATGGCCGCGCCTGCCCCTCCGCTGCCGACCGGCGCACTTCCAAGTGCGCCAACTGCTGTGCCAAGGGCCTCTCTGATAAGCACGAGGCGAGAGCCTCGAGCTGCCCCACCTTGAAGCTTAGAGCCCCCAAGTTCTAGGCTTCCAGGGCCCCCTGCCTCCTCAACTGGCCACCTTCCGGGCTTCTCTCACTTCTTGGCGCTGCTTCCCTGACCTCTCCAGCTTCCTCCCCCCCCCCCTGCCAGATCCTTGATCCTCTTGCCCCTGCCTCCTCCACCTCGGGGCGCTTCGCGCCCTTCTGCGGCCTGTTGGTGCCTTAAAATGCTTCTCAGAATAGCATGTAGAAGGCGGAATAATAGTAGAGGCTGTTTTATCCCATAGTTTCTTCCTGACAAGCACGAGGCGAGAGCCTCAAGCTGCCCCATCCTGAAGTCTAGGGCCCTCAAGTTCTAGGCTTCAAGTACCTTCTGCCTCCAATTCCATCTGCCACTTCTCCTGGATTCCTGGCCTATTCAACGCACCCGCCTCACTGCACCCTGGCGCTGTTCCCCTGCTTGCCCAACGTTTCCACCACCCCTGCGAGATATCTCCTGCCGCCAGATCCTAGGGTTCCTTGCCACCTGACATCGAGTTTGGGCTCAAAAATCATAACTTTTGGTCAGTAGCCCGTAAATAAAGATATTTTCTCTCTCTCTCTTTTCTTAGTCGAGTTAGTTAGACTTTATTTGTTATCAAATATGTAAATTTACTATATTTTTTGTTTAATTAAGTTTTTTTCTCTCAAGATTGAGGTATTATACCTGTTAAGATTCCTCAAGTTTGTTATTACCATTAATTTTGTAAAACTTTGACGAATGGTTACTAAATAAACCCGTCAAGAGTGGAGTGTTTTGATCTTCTTTAATCAAAAGGCCTCGACTGCTCAATCTCATCTCACCACCAGCACCATTTTTTTTAAATAGAAAATAAATTTAATATATACACACACAGTTATCAACGTCATGCATTCTTTCTTAATTCTGTCACCGTTTGCTTTTGGTTCAGTGGTAGAATGCTCGCCTGCCACGCGGGCGCCCCGGGTTCGATTCCCGGCCGATGCTTTTTTTTTTTACAATTTTTAAAACTCATTTATATTATTAACTAGCGGACGTACCCGGCTTCGCCCGGGTTTTACCCGAGTAAAGGTTTGTCTAACGAATCTCTCGATAAAGTGAACATTTTTTCCCGGTCCCTTTAAAAATACTCGATAAGTTGAATAAAATCAATATTAATTGGTTCCCTCGGTAATTGGAAGTTAAAGGAATAGTATCTTGCCTTGGAATTGTATCATTATTCTTGTCTCAAATAAATTGCCGTGTCATCCTGAATTTTGTCTTTCCTAATTTTCTACATTACAAAATCATCGTATCATCATGATAATATTTAGAGCAGATTGTTGAATTATAACAGATAAATTAGAATTTTATCTTGATTATTTTTAGTCGAAAAGTTATTTCAAAAATTTTATTTGCTAGAAACCTTCCCAGTAATATACTAAATAACTTCCCAAAGTTTCATGGCGTTCCAATGAGTGGTTTGGTCAGGCATAAAGGACAAACAGACACACACACACACATACATTCATTTTTATATATATAGATAAAAACACTTTTTAAAAAAAAAGTTTTTATTTAAAATGCACTAAAAATAACAGAATAAATAATTCTGAAGTATTGCTTTTTTTCTGAAGGTACCATTTAACAAATAAAATAATAGACTTAGAAATAAAAGCGGTGGGGATGATAATCATTTATGCAGCAGATAGGTATAAATTTATTGAAAGGCATAATCTTGCTAATCATTTTTTTCATATAAAATCACATTGATCTCATATTTATTATTATTGTACCCCACCGCTTTTATTTCTAAGTCTATTATTTTATTTGTTAAATGGTACCTTCAGAAAAAAAAAGCAATACTTCAGAAATATTTATTCTGTTATTTTTAGTGCATTTTAAATAAAAGCTTTTTTCAAAAAGTGTTTTTATAATTAATTATTCACGCTATTTTTAGTCGTATATATGCCAGTCCAAAAATAAGCCTTATCACTGAGACGAGGTTGGCCTTAAATAGCTGCAAGCCTGCTCTCAGCAGTTTGGTTAATTCCTCGTGGGAGGTCGGAAGTGACATAAGCAAAATCCGTTACTAACAGAACTGCGTCTCTTTGCTTTTGGGAACCCTAAATTTATTGAATTATATTACAAAGTTAGAGACACCCAGTGGATTATTGTTATGGGGTAATTGGTACATATAAAATTTGAATTATAATTAAACAATTGATTAAATAGTTAAAAGTAACAACATACTAATTGAAAAAGGGAAACTATTTAAAAAGGTGTCGTAAAATGTATGGTGGTATATTGTTACACACACACCTATATATATATAACTAGCGGACGTACCCGGCTTCGCCCGGGTTTTACCCGAGTTAAAGTTTGTATAACGAATCTCTCGATAAAGTGAACATTTTTTCCCGGTCCCTTGAAAAATACTCGATAAGTTGAATAAAATCAATATTAATTGGTTCCCTCGGTAATTGGAAGTTAAAGGAATAGTATCTTGCCTTTGAATTGTATCATTATTCTTGTCTCAAATAAATTGCCGTGTCATCCTGAATTTTGTCTTTCCTAATTTTCTACATTACAAAATCATCGTATCATCATGATAATATTTAGAGCAGATTGTTGAATTATAACAGATAAATTAGAATATTTATCTTGATTATTTCTAGGCGAAAAGTTATTTCAAAAATTTTATTTGCTAGAAACCTTCCCAGTACTATACTAAATAACTTCCTAAAGTTTCATGGCGATCCAATGAGTGGTTTGGTCAGGCATAAAGGACAAACAAACAAACAAACAGACACACATACATTCATTTTTATATATATAGATGAATATAAATATATGCGTGATGATATTGGAATAAGATGACTAAATTATAACAGATAAAATTAAAATATTTATTGGCTTTTCTCATTTATTTGCTTGTAATTCCAAGGACGTTTTAGATAGGAATCTGAATATTTGGATTTCTAATTCTTCCATGTCTTGAACGTATATTGGAAAAATCCTTTCGCAACTTCCAGCATCGTCGCATTTTTAGCCAAGAAAAATTGAAATCGACAGGTTCTGGGAAAAAAATAGTTATTTTTTAGTCAGAAAAAGATAATGAAAATATTGCTGTATTGTGTTTGATAATCAGATACAAAATTATATAGGGAAAAAATTCCAAAAGAGCAGAGACCACGGGTGAAGCGAGTTCACTTTTAGTATGAAGAAACAAAATTCTTATAGAAAACATTCATTCGATTAGAAGACACAAAGCCAGATCATCTATATATATAAAAATGAATGTATGTGTGTGTGTTGGGTCCGAAGACCATTCCATCCTTGTCAAGGGGAGTGCTAACCGTCTCTCCTTTTTTTCAACAATGTGTGTGGTGTGTCTGTCCTTTATGCCTGACCAAACCACTCATTGGAACGCCATGAAACTTTGGGAAGTTATTTAGTATAGTATTGGGAAGGTTTCTAGCAAATAAAATTTTTGAAATAACTTTTCGCCTAAAAATAATCAAGATAAATATTCTAATTTATCTGTTATAATTCAACAATCTGCTCTAAATATTATCATGCATATAGAAAAAATGATTATATGCCTCTTCTTTATGCCGGACCAAACTACTCATTTCATCGCAATTTAACTTTGAGAAATTGTTTAATATACTACCAGAAAGGTTTCTATCTAATTATTAGTTTGAAAAACCTTTTTTTTTTGGAAAAAACAAGGATAAATATTAATTAATCTGTTATATTTTCAGCACTCTGATTTATTATCTCTGTATTATCTTTATATATATAAAAATCAAAATTTGTCTGTCTGTTTATCGATAAACTCAGAAATTACTTAACCAAATGTCACCAAATTTTCCACATAACTACCAATGACCCTGAAGATGAAGAATTTACAATGCATTAAAATTAAGTAAAAAAATTATTTTAAAATCTATATTATATCTTTGTGTATAACTTTATTTATATAGCCACTTGCTATTTGACCATTTAGAACTTTGGGAAAAGTTATAAAGCTATTTTTTGTCAGATTTCCTTTTTTCGTTTCGTTTTATTTCCCAAATTCCATTTAATTTTTATTAAAATTATCATCATTATTAAGAAGGTTTTCAATGTGTCTGTATTCAAATTATTAATGAGATTTTGAAAGTAAAACAGTGTATACGGTATTAAATATGTATAATGGGGGGGGGGGGGGAACAATGGCTTAAAATATAATAGAAAGTAAGCTGAATGAAGACAAAAAAAATGTTGAAAATTCCCTATGAATTGAAATGAAGTGATTTTGCCTATTAAATATAAAAAAATAGACTGGATTGATACACATTCAAAATGGTTAAAATGGCATTTATTAAGCCAAACTGTGTGAAAAAGTAGATACAGTAGAGCTTCCATTGAGAGGATGCATAAAATCGTAGCTTAACCCGTCTCTCCAAGAGGCAGTCTCTTATTAAAGGTCTATTAGAGATTCTTTAATATCAATTAGAATCTCCAATGAGAGACCACCTACAGGAGAAACAAGTTGAGTCATGTTTTTAGGTGGTCTTTCTTAAGAGACTCTATTTACATATATTAAAATCAACATTTTCTTACTGTTACGTTTAATTACTGCTAATCTATATATATAAAAAATGAATGTATATCTGTCTATCTGTCAATTATTAATTGGACTGAGCGAGTATTGTGAGTTTCATTATTCTATATGGTCTGGAAGCATATTAAAATTAAATATACAAAAATTGAAAGGAAATTTGTCCGTTCATGGCCAACCTGACAACCCAGAAGTCTGAAAATTGGTCAGCTAGCATTGTCATCAGGTTTGAACATGTGTACCAAATTTCACATTTCTAGGTTCCCTATAAGTATATTAATAAAAATTGATTACAAGATTTGGCGACAGACATCCAGACAGACAGACATGGAGGCAAGTTAAATAAAAGCTTTTGAATAAAAAAGTTGACCAATCTCAATTAAAATGGTACCATCAGAAAGAGCGTAAAAAGTAAACCAAGAATGTTTAACAATGAAGGGGAAATCGAAGGAATATCGCTAAAAACGAACGGTTCGCGTGATATTGGCAAAACAAAATAAATAAAATTAAATATACAAAATTTGAAAGGAAATTTGTCCGTCCTTGGCCAACCTGACAACCCAGAAGTCTGAAAATTGGTCAACTAGCATTGTCATCAGGTTTGAACATGTGTACCAAATTTCATATTTCTAGGTGCCCTATAAGTATATTAAAAATTGATTACAAGATTTGGCGACAGACAGACAGATAGGCAAGTTAAATGAAAACTTTTAAAATTTATGTGCTTTTCCTGTCTATGTACAGATTTATGGTCTATGTACACAAATATACAAGTATGTATACAAGTTATTTGCAAATGCGTGGCAAATTTGCCCTTTCGCTAGCAAGCAGCGCCTCTAGCGGTAAGATGGGAGGTAATATCAGCTGACCTAATGGACATGTAAAACGTGTTTTAACAGGACATAGAGAAAAATCTGGAAAATATATTTTTCGGATTTTTAGTCAAGAAAAATAAATTGACAGGTTCTGGGAAAAAAAAGTAGTTGTTTTTTATTCAGAAAATGATTATGACAATATTGCTGTATCATATTTGATTATCAGATACAAAATTATATCCGGAAAAATTCCAAAAAGCAGAGACCACGGGTGAAGCCAGTTCATTTTTAGTATGCAGGAACAAAATTCTAACAGAAAAACATTCATTCGAGCAGAAGACACAAAGCCAGATCATCTCTTTATAAAAATATCGCTTCTCAGACACAAAGTTTGGAGCGGGACGTTTCACAAGAATGACATCCACGGCGCCAATTTATAATTGTAAAGAATAGTATTTGAATAAAAGCATTTAATCGGGTAAAACCCGGGCATTGCCCTTTCTTAATCAATTCTGTCACCGTTTGCTTTTGTGAATGGAATAAATACCCGAATATGGCCATTTCTCATAATCATCGGTGGTTCAGTGGTAGAATGCTCGCCTGCCAGGCGGGCGGCCCGGGTTCGATTCCCGGCCGATGCATTTTTTTTTTTTTTTTACAATTTTTAAAACTCATTTATATATTACTAGCAGATGTACCCGGCTTCGCCCGGGTTTTACCCGAGTAAAGGTTTGTCTAACGAACATTTGTTAAGACAATTCTCTATGAACTTATAAAAAAAATAATAGATATATTTTGATAATTTGACACACTCGTAAATTTGAATCTCTCGATAAAGTGAACATTTTTTCCCGGTCCCTGTCTGCCGTGTCATCCTGAATTTTGTCTTTCCTAATTTTCTACATTAAAAATCATCGTTTTATCTAGTGAATTTTTTTTCCCGGTCCCTTGAAAAATACTCGATAAGTTGAATAAAATCAATATTAATTGGTTCCCTCGGTAATTGGAAGTTAAAGGAATAGTATATTTTCCTTGGAATTGTATCATTATTCTTGTCTCAAATAAATTGCTGTGTCATCCTTAGATAATCTTACTTTTGATAAATAATCTTTAAGATAATAAATTTAGTGATAATAAAACTTATAGATAAAAAACTTTTACATCGTCGCAATGGGGGCACTGCTTGCGAGTTAAATCTACAAATCTGCAAATAACTCTAAGGATATTCAAGATATTCAAGATATTATTTTTCAAAACCCTTCCCGGGGATATACCTAATAATATCCCAAAATTTCACGGCGATTGGATGTATGGTTTTTGAATCTATAGGGTACAGACAGACAAAGTTAAAGTTAGTTAAAGGAATAGTATCTTGCCTTTGAATTGTATCATTATTCTTGTCTCAAATAAATTGCCGTGTCATCCTGAATTTTGTCTTTCCTAATTTTCTACATTACAAAATCATCGTATCATCATGATAATATTTAGAGCAGATTGTTGAATTATAACAGATAAATTAGAATATTTATCTTGATTATTTCTAGGCGAAAAGTTATTTCAAAAATTTTATTTGCTAGAAACCTTCCCAGTACTATACTAAATAACTTCCCAAAGTTTCATGGCGATCCAATGAGTGGTTTGGTCAGGCATAAAGGACAAACAAACAGACATACATTCATTTTTATATATATAGATACAAGAATGACCTTCACGGCGCCAATTTATAATTGTAACGAATAGTATTTGAATAAAAGCATTTAATTGGGTAAACCCCGGGCGTTGCCCAGGTCATTCGGCTAGTATAATATATATATATATATTATCCTTTTAAAATTGAATTCATTAAAAATGAGTTCGTCGCCGATAAAAGAGTGCTACCTCGGCCGCTCTTTCCGTTGAAATTTTACGTGAGCTTGATGAAATTGTAGCCACGCGATATGGGTTTAATGTTTCTATATGGATAATGCAAGAGCGCACACTTCCGCAGACACATCTGTTAGTCTGCTAAGAAGTAGCGTGAAATTTTTGTCGCCATATTCATATATGTTGAATCCAATCGAATTTTCATTTAGCAAAATTTAAACATTGGTCTCTGCTTCCTCGACGTGACATCACATTAGTCGAGTTTATCACTGATTCAATCAGTATAATTACATCAGGAGACTGTGAAAGGATGGTTTGCTCACATTCGCAAAAATTGCTTCCTGGCCACACAAGAACACCAGTTTATCCAATAAAATATGTTTATAATTTATTTCATGGTTATTTGCTCCTATATTAGTGTTTTTAACTCAATGTCAAATGTATTCAATTAATCTTTATGATATTGTCTTTTGATTTTTACACATAACAATCTTATTTTCAGAGGCGACAAATTTATTTTTAAAGGTGACGAATTCACTCTTAAAATGCCATATATAAGAATGCCTTATTAACAAATAATCCAGTCGAACTTGGATGATTCGAAGCCCAAGGGACCAAAAATATTTTGAATTAAAAACGTTTTGAATAAAATAAACCAAATTCTAGGAACCATGATAAATATTCGAATTAAAAACGTTTTCTAATTAAAGACGTTTGAATTATCCAAGTTCTACTGTATTTGCATTAAATAATGATTTATAACAAATAGTATGTATTATAATTATAGCTTATTAAAAAAATTCCAAAAAATGAATTATGTCATGGCGAGTGGTTGTGTTGTAAAAATGCTGATATATTCAAATATATATATAGAGAGATATTTTTAAAAATTCGAAACTATTATAGACGTGTATGATTCTTTTTAAAAATAAACAATTTTAACTGCCCTTACTGCAATGGAAAAATTAATGGGAGGGCCTGGCTCATACGCGTCTATAATAGTTTCGAAATTTGATAACAGATGGCGCTCTAATGCATCATAATATAAGAGATGTTTATAACCCAGGGAACGCCAACTACCTGGGGAGTCACTAGTATGGACTATCGTAAAGACAGAGGCTGCCTCGCCGGCATTCATAGTTCTTCAAATTAAAGATACTTTGATCAGTAAATCTTTTTATTATCCTTATGATCTATTTTTATTTTTAACGCTTTGCCAAATGTTTTAATATCAATTTGCTCCTGAAGAGGGCAAAATATTTTTGTCGAAACGTCGAGATAATAAAAAGATTTACTGGCTGAAGTATCTTTAATTTTATGTAGTATGGACTAGTGCAAAGCGCTTTTACTCGCGCCCTATTTAGATTACTGAGTTGAACCAGTTGGCCAGGAAGTTCCATTCTGAGGTTGAGTCTGGAAGGCTGGCCATGGATATGGAATTGAGGGGGGTCAGTCCAAGCTGGATATCTGTTTTGCATCCTATGTCTCAGGAATGCTGGACAGCTGAAATACATAGGGCTTTTATAGAAATTTTTGAAATGAACGTATAGGACGGATTGTGAAAATAGATAACAGAATTATGTGAAACATTAGTTTTTTTACAATAATTTATATAAGGTAGGGTTATAAAAATCTCTACGTCGAAAATTTATTTTCACATATACAGTAGAACTACCTCCCTGTAAAGGACACCTAATTGCAAAGCCAAAGTGTCATTTAGGGAGAGGTGTCCTCTTACCGGAGAGTTGCTAAATAGTAAAGATTGTAACGTTGGAGATAAAAAAAAACTGTCCTTTATAGAGAGGTGTCCTCTAGCGCGAGTGTCCTCTCATGGAGGTTCTACTGTATACACTTTGTTTTTGTCATTTTAAAATAAGGCTAGAACTGTTCTTAAAATGGCTATTGTTCTAGTATTATTAACAAACCTTATGTATCAAAATTAGCATGACATTCCAAACTAGGCAAATTATTTCGATATTTGGCTATTTTTAAATTCTGGGACTTAATTTCTTCCAGAAGTAGCCATAATGTTTTTATCGTTAAATATGTCAATGAGCAATTTGTTTAACTTGAATAGCCTTCATTTTACAATGCATCTTCACATCTATACACCTACTTGTTGAATTTATGAATTTTCACCATAATTTTATTGGAAAATAATGAAAAAAATGCTTTTTGTAACTTTTTTTATATGCTGCTCGAGTTATCCTCTTGGTTATTGCTATCAAACATCTACTTATATATTTGCCTTATTCTGTCTGTTTGTCTGTTTGTCTGAAGCTCACGGATGGGATTTTTCATAACCATCGGTGGTTCAGTGGTAGAATGCTCGCCTGCCACGCGGGCGGCCCGGGTTCGATTCCCGGCCGATGCATTTTTTTTTTTTTTTTTACAATTTTTAAAACTCATTTATATATTATACAAGAATGACATCCACGGCGCCAATTTATAATTGAAACGAATAGTATTTGAATAAAAGCATTTAATCGGGTAAAACCCGGGCGTTGCCCGGGTCATTCGTATCTACTTATATATTTGCCTTATTCTGTCTGTTTGTCTGTTTGTTTGTCTGTCTGAAGCTCACGGATGGGATTTTTCATAACCATCGGTGGTTCAGTGGTAGAATGCTCGCCTGCCACGCGGGCGGCCCGGGTTCGATTCCCGGCCGATGCATTTTTTTTTTTTTTACAATTTTTAAAACTCATTTATATATTATACAAGAATGACATCCACGGCGCCAATTTATAATTGTAACGAATAGTATTTGAATAAAAGCATTTAATCGGGTAAAACCCGGGCGTTGCCCGGGTCATTCGTATATAATAATTGTATAAACGAATGCAAGACAAAATCACCGCGAATGTTTCTTTTTTTTAAGGCAATTTCTTTTTAAGGCAATTATCGTTATTTATCGTTAATTTTTGTTTCGATTTTATTGAAAAAAAAAACGATATGGTGCCTTTAAAAAATGATCTTTATTACTATGCAGTTTTCTATTTAGTCAATATACCTAAGTTCATGTTGCAAATGTAATTATCTCTATCGATTTAGTAGGTGAAATGCAAAAAAAAAATCGACATGATGAAATCTTTATGAAAATTCACATTTTTATTTTTATATTTTCAAGACACACACAGTTTGGGGCGGGACGTTTCACAAGAGAGACATCCACGGCGCCAATTTATAATTGTAACGAATAGTATTTTAATTAAAACATTTTAAAAACACACAGTTTGGAACGGGACGTTTCACAAGAGTGACATCCATGGCGCCAATTTATAATTCTAACGAATAGTATTTGAATTAAAACGTTTTTAAAATATATACGCACTCGGGTAAAACCCGGGCGTTGCCCGGGCCATTCGTCTAGTGATAAATAAATAATTATCTTCAGAATAATTGACAATCGCAATATTAGTCTAGTTACTTGGTTAATTATAATTTTAGCATGATTGAAAATGCGACAAAAAACTTTTCTCCAGACTTAACTCTATTTACTGTTAAAATATCAGCCAGAGATTGGTTAAATATTAAGGAAACGTATAAAGAACAAATAAATAAACATACGTTGACTTTTATATATAGAAATGAGACATAATTACAAATAGTTTAATTTTCGTTGCGAGTAAGTTTGAGAAATGCTGAGTCATATTTACATATAAATCACTTTTATGCAACTTAAATAAAATGAGGATTTTGTATGGTATTTGTATAAGTCACTGTATATACATATATGTCAGCTATGCACGTTCACAATACGTAATAAATCTGGCTGAAAATTTAAAAGTATATAGAGTTGAATCTGGAAAACTTTAGGCAAATTTTCAGGCTTCTATCTCGAATATCCTTGGAGTTATCAACAAATTTCCCTATTTAACTCGCAACCAGCGCCTCACTGCGGTAACTGAGAGAAGTAAAGGTGGGGAAGATGAGTGGAATTCATCTGAGGGAGGATGGCCCACGTGATATTTGGCCAACACATTTTCTTGAACACATTTATCAAGAAAATGGGTTGGCCAAATATTAGGGAACAGGTTAAATCAACGTTTAGTTGATATCTGTTCCACTTGATGGCGCTCTGCCATCTATAAATCACATGTGCTCGTAGTCAGGATATGCTTACTTTGTTTTTAACATATAAACACACATACGTTTCGATAAAAATAATCCCTTGAATCAATATTAAAATAAAAACATAAATCCTCCAGGGAAAAGATTCTTTTAAAAATATTTTTATTTAAAAATATCTCGAGCTTTCGGGCAAGTAAGCCCTTCTACGGGAGAAACTATTTTACATCCTTAATACGCCACAATAAAATAATATTTAAACTTAAATATAGTCCTTTAGTTGTTTACATTTGTTTTGAGGCATAATCAACGCGGGCTTCTATTGCGCGTGATTCACTTGGAGGTTATGGGGTGGGCTCAGGAAATATAATGTTATAAACTTCCGGGATATCTATTCTTCTGTTAATACTATTGTGCTTTCTGGATATGATGGATTCTATTATTAGTCTCTGTAGTCTATTGGGGATGTTGGAGTAATGGGTCTTTGGTTCTGATAGGGAGAAGGAATGGCCAGTTTCTCTTATATGTTGGTATACTAAAGATCTACTGTCTTGGTTGTCGATATTTCGTTTATGTTCTGATATTCTTATATTTAAATGTCTGCCAGTTTCGCCAACATATTTGGTTTTGCATTCGTTGCATTCTATGGAATATTTTTCAGCAACTCACCTAATTTAAATTCGTTACTAAGAAACCCCATAACAAAGAACAATACCGTTGATTATCCTTCCAATATTAAGAATGCCATATATTCCATAGAATGCAACGAATGCAAAACCAAATATGTTGGCGAAACTGGCAGACATTTAAATATAAGAATATCAGAACATAAACGAAATATCGACAACCAAGACAGTAGATCTTTAGTATACCAACATATAAGAGAAACTGGCCATTCCTTCTCCCTATCAGAACCAAAGACCCATTACTCCAACATCCCCAATAGACTACAGAGACTAATAATAGAATCCATCATATCCAGAAAGCACAATAGTATTAACAGAAGAATAGATATCCCGGAAGTTTATAACATTATATTTCCTGAGCCCACCCCATAACCTCCAAGTGAATCACGCGCAATAGAAGCCCGCGTTGATTATGCCTCAAAACAAATGTAAACAACTAAAGGACTATATTTAAGTTTAAATATTATTTTATTGTGGCGTATTAAGGATGTAAAATAGTTTCTCCCGTAGAAGGGCTTACTTGCCCGAAAGCTCGAGATATTTTTAAATAAAAATATTTTTAAAAGAATCTTTTCCCTGGAGGATTTATGTTTTTATTTTAACACATACGTTTATATATAGAGAGATAAGATATATGCTCTCAGGTTAAAATTCACTCGGATAAACCTGGGCGTTGCCAATCCTGTTCATTCGGTTAGGTATATATGTTTTAATACGGGCCCTGGTTCAATTTTTTTAAATATCTTTGAAAATATTCCAAATATAATTGAATAGTAACATCGCGAGTGATCAAGTTTAAATATAGCTGAAATATTAAAAACTATATAAAACGCTTTCACGTGACTTGTATAAAAACAAGGTGTAGTTTCAGATGTCATTGCACATATACAAGTTGTGATCAATATTTTCCAGGAATGAGACTGGATCACGTAAAATATTCAAAATAATGAAATAATTTTATAAGGACCTTATAGATAAAACATTTATCAACACGTAGAAAAAATATTGATCATACAGACGCACGCGCTTGCGTTTTTTTTTTTTTCGAATTTATAAGCTCGAGTATATCAGAACATTTTCTAACTTCAGTATGGACTGTAATGAAAAACAGCGAGTCTGCATAGAGTTTTGCTTTAAATTAGGGAAAACAGCTTCCGATTCATTTCAAATTATGAAGCAGGCTTTTAAAGGAGATGCCCTATCACAACCGAGGACATTTGAATGGTTTGCACGATTTAAAGCTGGTCGAACAAGCGTCAAGGATGATCTACACACTGGCAGACATTTATCGATAAGAAATTCCGAAAATGCACTCAAAATCAAGTCATCGATCAAATAAAACCCACGGATAAATATCAGAAAGCTATCAGAAGACTTAAATATCTCTTTTGGAACATGCCAAACCATCATAAAGAATGATCTGAATCTTAAACGATCCCTGCTAAATTTGTCCCAATCTCTTAACGAATGAGCAGAAAGAGCATCGCAAAGAAACGTACAACAACATGGTCGAAATGTTTAATTCTGATCCCCATTGGCTCAAAAATGTTATCACGGGAGATGAAACATGTGTGTACGGATATGATCCCTAAACTAAGAGGCAATCAAGACAGTGGCTAGAGCCTGGAGAACCAAGATTCAAGAAAGCAAGGATGATCAAATCGAAGCTTAAGTGTCTTCTTATCACTTTCTTTTGTAAAGGGATTGAATACACTATTGAGTACACTATGAATTCGTGCCCGAGTGTCAGACCATTAATCAACATTACTATCTTGATGTATTGCGATGTTTAAGAGAGCCTGTGCGTCAGAAAAAACCCGAAAAATGGCATCAGAAAAATTGGCTCTTGCATCATGACAACGCACGGCCACATGCGGCCGTCACTATACAACTATATTTGGCTAAACACGGAATTGCTTTACTACCCCAGCCACCCTATTCATCTGACTTGCTCCCAACGACTTTTTCCTTTACCCTAAAATTAAAAAAGTCTTAAAAGGACGTCGATTTGACTCAATACCTGAAATAAAGGAAAATACGAAGAATATTTTGAAAAGCTTGAAAGATGAGGATTTTCAGAGGTGTTTTGATATCTGGAAAAAAATGGAACAGGTGTATAGATAGTGACGGTGATTATTTTGAGAAATTGTATTTTAACAAATATTTAGCATTCCTGGAAATTATTGATCACACTATATTATGAAAATAGATAAAACTTTATTTTCTGATATTTCGATTTCACAATTATTACTTTATAGAAAAAACATATACTCTCACACTTTATTTTAGCTTTACAAATATAAAACTTTAATAAGACTTAGAATCTATACCTGTTCGTAGAATGGGCTAATGTTCTAATATTGTTATAAGAAAACATTATTTTCAATCATGATGAGCAATATTAGCATCCCATTTTCAGACTCCAAAATAAACTAATAAGTCTGATATTTGAATATTTTCAAATTCTAGGGACACAAATTCCTTTCATTCTTTCCATTATTTTTCTGTAACAAAATATGTAAAATTTATATTAGTTTAATTTGAATAGGCTTTATAATTTTATTTGTAGTTTCAATGGAAAAAAAAGAGTCTGAAAAAGTTAGCTTTGAACTTTTGTTTTATATATAGAGATGACCTAGCTTCGTGTGTCTTCTATTCGAGTGAATGTTTTGCTGTTAGAATCTTGTTCCTGCCTATTAAAAATGATGCTCTGGCTTCGCCTGTCTCGTCTATTTTAGTGAATACTAGCCGAATGACCCGGGCAACGCCCGGGTTTTACCCGATTAAATGCTTTTATTCAAATACTATTCGTTACAATTATAAATTGGCGCCGTGGATGTCATTCTTGTGAAACGTCCCGCTTCAAACTTTGTGTCTGAGAAGCGATATTTTTATAAAGAGATATTCATTACAATTATAAATTGGCGCCGTGGGTGTCATTCTTGTGAAACGTCCCGCTCCAAACTTTGTGTCTGAGAAGCGATATTCTTATAAAGCAATGATACAACACAATCTGAATTATATATATGTTGCCTAGAAATTGAGATATGAGCTTCAGAAAAAGAAAAGGTTAGGCATGAAAATGGTAGTCTTCAAAAAAATATGTAAAATTTCTGCAAAAGAAGAATACTCCACATATAAGTTATAAAAAAATTCGATATTAAAATAAAAAATTGAATGAATAACTAAATATAATATTATTTAAACACAAAATGTAAATTTAAAAAAGAGGCTATACAAATATATTGAATTTAAAGAATAGTTATATATATCGTACATAGAGAGAGAGAGATGGCACCACGACTTAGGTCATCGGACCATTACTTCGCATTTTCCCCGCTAGAGGCACTACTTTCGAGCTAAAGGGCAAATTTCTACGCAAATTTGCAAATAACTCGAAAAATATTCTATATAGAGACCTTAAATATTCACTATAAGTTTTTCAATAGTTAACTTTATATACTGTTAAAATTTCAGTCAGATTAGTTACGTATTGTGAACGTGTATAGCCGACATAGGAACAAACACACATACATACATACATACATACATACACTGACTTTTATATATATAGGGATTCTCGGAAAGAATTTAGTTTCTGACAATCAAACATTATACAGTAATATTTTCATCATTTTCCGACTGAAATTAAGTTTTTTTGCTTAATACTTGATTAATTTTGCTTTTTCTCGGTTGAAAATGTTCCAAAAACCTCCTTCAGACTTAACTCTATACCCTGTTAAACTTATATATAATAAATAAAACATATTTACATACATTGACTTTTATATAGAGAGAGATTATTATACATTATTTTGAAGCAAGACTAACA
>CP092868.1:94463069-94504177 GCA_030710605.1 Cordylochernes scorpioides
AAACTTTGATAGGACTTTTTTTTTTGCCAAATACTCGTGTTTCCATATATACATGTTTATAAACTATGGTAGCATATAGGTAAGCCAGGATCCTGGAACGTATCCATAGATCGCCAACTATTCAATAAAATATTAGTATTACTAGACGAATGGCCCGGGCAACGCCCGGGTTTTACCCGAGTGAGTATATATTTTAAAAACGTTTTAATTCAAATACTATTCGTTACAATTATAAATTGGCGCCGTGGATGTCTCTCTTGTGAAACGTCCCGCCCCAAACTGTGTGTGTCTTGGAAATATAAAAATAAAAATGTGAATTTTCATAAAGATTTCATCATGTCGATTTTTTTTTTTTTTTTTGCATTTCACCTACTAAATCGATAGAGATAATTACATTTGCAACATGAACTTAGGTATATTGACTAAATAGAAAACTGCATAGTAATAAAGATCATTTTTTAAAGGCACCATATCGTTTTTTTTTCAATAAAATCGAAACAAAAATTAACGATAAATAACGATAATTGCCTTAAAAAGAAATTGCCTTAAAAAAAAAGAAACATTCGCGGTGATTTTGTCTTGCATTCGTTTATACAATTATTATATACGAATGACCCGGGCAACGCCCGGGTTTTACCCGATTAAATGCTTTTATTCAAATACTATTCGTTACAATTATAAATTGGCGCCGTGGATGTCATTCTTGTATAATATATAAATGAGTTTTAAAAATTGTAAAAAAAAAAATGTATCGGCCGGGAATCGAACCCGGGCCGCCCGCGTGGCAGGCGAGCATTCTACCACTGAACCACCGATGGTTATGAAAATTCCCATCTGTGAGCTTCAGACAAACAAACAGACAGAATAAGGCAAATATATAAGTAGATTGACATTTATAATAAAAAGTAAATTGTAAAACACCTTTTTATTAATATATTTTATTTGTTACAGTAGAACTTCCATGAGAGGACACTCCCACAATCTCTGGAACGACCTAAATATCGAAAACACATCAATGACTACATTATTAGATAATCATTTAAATTCTAAGAAAAATCCGAAAATTTAGAAAACCCCACCTTCAAGGAAGCCACAAACTACAAATGCGGAAAAAGGAAAATAAGAAATTTAAAACCTAGACAAATTCTCCATCAATTAAGCCAGAATGACGAAAAGTGTAAAAAAAAAGGAAAAATAAACCCACCTTGAATATCAAACAAGCCAGACAAAACCTTCTCAAGAACAATATCCCCAAGGACCTGAGGACCCAACGACATCAATATAAATTATAATTGTAAATGAACCCCTGTACATCCCCCACAGTATATTGTAAATTTGATGATCTAGGTTGCTATTTTTGAGCGGCACCTAATAAAGTTATTTTAACTTGGAAAGGACACTCACGCTAGAAGACACCTCTCCACAAAGGACAGTTTTCATTTTTACAAAATTACGAATTTTACTATTTAGCAACACTCCAGTAAGAGGATATCTCTCCCTAAAGGACACTTTGGCTCTGAAATTTGGTGTCTTTACAGGGAGGTTCTACTGTATTATTTCTATTTCCTCACAACGTGCTATTTTTTACTGTAGAAAAAAAATGTCTTATGTATTTCCTACATCTTTAATGACATTATTCGCAACACCAATCCTGTAAATTTCATTAAAACAATTTTTGAATATATTTTTTATCTTTTCTAATACATCGTTAAGAAAGTAGTTGCTTTTCAAAACAATGAAAATAAATAATGTTGTATATCGTAAAGATAGAGGCTGCCTGGCCGGTGGCATTCACAGTTCTTCAAATTAAAGATACTTCGGCCAGTAAATCTTTTTTATTGTCTTGACGTTTCGACGAAAATATTTTGTCCTCGTCAGGAGTGAACAAAAATTAAAACATTTGGCAAAGCGTTAGAAATTTTTGTCGAAACGTCGAGACAATGAAAAAGATTTACTGGCCGAAGTATCTTTAATTTGAAGAATGCTGTATGTGATAAAATATTTTCTCTTAAGAACATGAAATAAAATTTTATAAAAATCTCCAATATTTATAATATATAGGTAAAAATTACTCACCGTTGAGCTCAGCATAATTCATCTCTCTATTGATGTAACCCGGATTCCTGGATCGTACAAAAGTCGCCAACTATCCGGGTTGACAGGTCTAATAGTGGACATCCAGTTTATCAGATGAACTGTGCTTGGTTCTGTAGGTCTTCGGGGGTAAATATACCTAGCAGGGTGGCTGTTTGGAACTTATGAAGGAGGTAGGTGGGATATCTGTGGTGGTTGACAGTCTGGTCTTCCTCGTGGCAGTGTGGGCAGGTAGAATCGTCTTTATATATTTTTGCAGCATCGGCTTTGACAAAGCCGTGACCTGTGAGGATTGAAGAGAGGGTGCCACAAAATTTTATTTTGGGTAGGATCGCAACGAGAGTGTTTGGGGATACAGCTATTCTCATGAGGTTTCTTGAGGAGTGATCTGTGGCATAAAGATTATTCCAGAGTTGGAGTGAGTACTGCTCGCTACAGGCTCGAATAAAATTTTTAAATAGAGTGGAGTAGGATAGCGGCAGGTTGGAATGAACTGCTTCCTTCGCATATTGATCTGCCTGATCAATGCCTTCTATGCCGCTGTGGCCTCTAACCCAGCAGAGATGTACATTTAAATAGTTGAGATTGCGAACTACATCTGCTATTAGTGAGGTTTTTAGAAGTTCTGGGTTACAAATGGCGTATAGGACTGCAAGGAAATCAGAAGCAATTGCTGTTGGTTGTGTTTGCATGAGCTGGATAGCTCTGGTTGCGTGTAGGATATCGAGTAATTTTGCCTGGAAGGAGGTGCAATGACCATGGAGCTTTAGTTGTATTGGGGGGTAGGGAGGTGACAGAATAACTGCGGCGCCTACACCGTTGGTGATCCATCAGTGTATATTGTGGTTGTATTTTCTGGAGGCGACTTTAAGAACTGAAGTAGCCTTCTATGGGGTGGATAGTGGACTGCCCACGGCCCTGGACGTGTCTTAAAATGGCCATCTTTTAATGCTTCCATGTAGGCTAGATGTGCTTTGATTGAAATGTCCAATTGAAATAGATGGAATTTTTTTTTTATTTTAGCGAATTGCAGTGAAAACTACGTAATTACTCGTAATAACTCGTAATTTGCGGGTTTCGTTAGTGTCGAACACTCTCTTGCCCCAAACACCCGAGCAGAAGAGCAGAGCAGAAAGAATTACCATCTTGGTTATTTTCCGGCCTGAGCAGTAGGTGAGTCCTGATTGTTCCATAATTGTGCTAATTGATCGAGGTAGCATCCATTTACATCTATTGAAAATGTTGTCCAAGTGGCGAGCGAATGTGCGTGTGGTATCAAAATTTATGCCCAGAAAATTTATATGGTTGTTGATTAAAATAGACTGGTCGAGGAGTTTTATATTTTGGTAACTAGGGCGTTTGGCTTCCCAATAGAAGAGGCAGGCCTGTGTCTTCTCAGGATTGAAAGTCAATCTATGCCTTTTGCCCCAACTGGTGAGCTGTTGGAGAAATTGGTTAATATCCTTTGTTGGTAATCTACGGAAAGCTCTGAATAGCAAGGTGAAATCGTCGACAAATCAAATGATTTGGCAGTTTTGTAAGGGAGAGAGCTTGTCTGGCTACAATGCCGAAAAAGAACGGGCTTAGCGGCGTTCCTTTTGTACAACTCCCAGTACAGTGTGCGCGGTGAAAGTGGAGGCTTGGTAGATCACTTTCCTGTCTCGGAGAGAGCTCTTCGTTGGATAAGCTCTTCAGGACAGTTGAGGTCCCGGAGGCCTTGGATGGTCTTTGAACCGTGTCGAGGGCATGGCTGATGTCCAAGCTTATGGCTACTGTCTTCCTCCAGTGTCTCAAGCCGTCGTTGATAAAGTTGTTAATTGAGTCAAGGGCTCCTTCCGCAGAACGCCCAGGGACGAAGCCAAATTGCCTGGACGAGAACCAGCCATACTGATCTACTAGCCATTGCAGCCTCGCTAGGATGTATCGTTCAAATATTTTATATAGATAAGTTATTAATCATAGTAATTGGACGATACTTGTCCAGTGGGTTTGATGACGCGGAGTTTTGTTTGGGGACGAGAACCAGTAGTCCAGCTTCCCACGGGGTTGGGAAGTGTCCGAAGCGCAGGCATTTGGTGAAGAGTTGCGACAGGAGTTCGTGCAGTGCTGGTCCACCAAGGAACAAACACCTGAATCCATGTCTGTCGAGACCCGGGACTTTCTCCATCCACACCGTCGGATCTCGCGAAGGATTTCAACCGCTGTGAAGGCAGGTTCTTGGTTGAAGCCAGTCCACTGCTGGTCTTGGCACTGTCTAATCTGTTGAGAAACTGAAGTACCTCTAGGTAGGTTTCTTCTGGGGTTATTGGGGTACCGTCTTTGTGTTTGAGCAAGGGTGACCCCAGAGAACATCTGGAGATGAGATGAATGGAGCTCCATGCGGCTGAGGAGACCGGGTAGTTGGCGTTCTGCGCTCCAGGAACTTGGGTTATAAAATATCTCTCCCGCCTACTTGCTTTACTACGTTTATTATCAGAATCAATTCATTTAAATTCTTTGGAAACTTATTAATAGTTTAATTTTTCAATAATACAATTTACCTTCTATGTGAGCAATAGTTACCCAGAAATCATTTGCTCGAAATCTTGCAAATTCAAAATTAGAAGAAACTTTTTTATTTTTTCTTTTTCAAACAATTAACCTTCTATGAAATTTTAAAAAATCGTACAATGCAATTTAATATCATGCATTTGACACACTGTTGTATTTCTGGTTCAAATCACATTAATAGGTACCGCTCAGCAAGAACAACCTAGTTCATGAAAATTGAAACAGTGAATAATATGTGAAGGTTATTCACATATTAAACAAAATTTTAACGCGGGATTCAATCCCGGTTCATGACTGTCGGGAATCGAGCGTGTTACCCTCTCATCCACCGACTTATTGTCGGGAATCGAGCGTGTTACCCTCTCATCCACCGCACTGTTGTATTTCAATAACTTTTATTTAAGAATAGGTATCCAAATATGATGAACTTAAAAATAATTTGTAGAAAATATAGCCTTAAAAATTTACTTTAAAATATTTTTAATCTTTAAAATATTTGAAATCTTAATTTAAAAATTGGCCTGAAATATCCTAAATATTATAAAATATAATTAATTAATAAAAAATAAATATAAAAAAGCTTTAATTTAAATGCATTAAAAAGGAAGAAATAAAATATTTTATCTTCTGTCATTGAGCAATTAGATGTATCTGAGTGAAAATAAAATCGGCGGGGGACGATCATCATGAATTTCGAACCTAATGTGATTTAATATGTAGCAACTGTTTAGTGATTTTCATAAGTGTTTGCTATATTTTTACCTCTTCTCTAAATATGATCGTCCCCCGCCGCTTTTATTTTCACTCAGATACATCTAATTGCTCAATGACAGTAGTGATAAAATATTTTATTTTTAACTTTTTAGTACATTTAAATAAAAGTTTTTTGCTAAATGTATTTTATATCTCTTAATTATTTAGTTATTTTTTAGTCACGAATTTACTAAACCTAGAATCAAAAGTTAAAATATATACGAAATCTCATCAAAATATTTAAATATGCACATCAATTGTAGAATGAAGTTTTGACAATTATACCGCAAATGTTTCTTTTGAACGAAAAATCGAAATTTATTTTAAGGAGAAATAACGATTATTTCTAACCTTAGGGATGAAGTATGATAGGATGAATTGTGAAGAGTAATGATAAACGAAAAAATAGAAACAAGAAACACACATTTGTGGTATAATTGTCAAAATTTCGCTCTACAATCATAAACCGCATTATATTGTATTATAAATTACTTTATATAATATTTACGAACGGAAAAATATGTCCAGGGTAGCCTAGTGGACATGGCATCTGCCCGGTAAGCGGAACACTGTGTGTTCGTTTCCCATCCCTGGACACTTTATTTTTTCCGTTTATCATAACTCTTCACAATTCATCCTATCATACTTCATTCCTAAGGTTAGAAATAATCGTCATTTCTCCTTAAAATAAATTTCGATTTTTCGTTCAAAAGAAACATTTGCGGTATAAATGTCAAAACTTCGTTCTACAATCATAAGCCGCATTATATTGTATTATAGATCCATATCAATATTAAACACACCCAGTATTATTATCTACTTATAAAACATTTCACACACTATCATATTAGAATAAATATGTAATCAATCCAGGTTCCTTCGGCCTTCAAAAGATCTAACCAGTCTAACCCCCCACCTTGTTAAAGTTTTACCCATATATATATTTACTTTGTTTAGTGTGTATATCATAGATGGTTTTATTCGCCCAATAAACTTGTAAGACGTCCATGGCTCACCTGAAGCCCGCGACCTGCTGTGTGCTTCATAACAAAAACCTCGTAAAAGATGGATGATTGGTTCATCGAAATATTGGATTAATAAAATATCTTATTAAAATCAAAAATAAACATTATTTTAAAAATATTTATATTATTAATTGCTCTATATTCAGAATATATTTATATATGTTGTGACACATGTATATATGTATATCTATATATATATAAATGAATGTGTGTCTGTCTGTTCTCGATAGATTCAAAAACCATACATCCAATCGCCGTGAAAATTTGGGAAATATATTAGGTATATCCCCAGGAAGGTTTTGAATTTTTTTAAATCAGAGTTGGGTTTCTAGCACTATTAAGATACAGTTCACCATCAATCATAAAATATCATTCATATTTCATTGTGATTCAATACTTACAAAATCAATGTTCAATTGAAGTTCGTTTGTAATATTGTTTATTATCACAAGTGAAGAAGCATGTTTATTCTATCATCAACTATGTATATTTACTACTCCGATCAAAAAGTTTCGACACTTTGCTCATAAGTTTTAAAAAAACTTTATTATTGTAAATAGTTATAAAACGAAGAGAAAAATTTTTATTAATATGCATGGGCTACAAGCTTTCGGGCTTCACGCCCTTCGTACCCGTCGAAGGGCGTGAAGCCCGAAAGCTTGTAGCCCATGCATATTAATAAAAAATTTTCTCTTCGTTTTATAACTATTTACAATTCTATAAGAGAAATTTTCTTGATTCATGTTAAACTTTATTATTCTACCAAATTCAAATTGTCCCCTTCAAAGTAGTCCCCGTTGGCCGCGATGCACTTCAGCCACCTTTTTTTCCAGTCGGCAAAACACCTCTGGTAGTCTGTTTTCGGGATCTCCTTCATGGCCTTCTTCGATTCCTCTTTGATCTCTTCTATGCTCTGAAATTTCCGACCCTATAACTTTTTTGAGCTTTCCAAAAAGGAAGAAGTGGCAGGGGGCCAAATCGGGACTGTAGGGGGGTTGGGGGAACACAGAGGTTGAGTGGTCCTGCAGGAACTTCGAGATTTTGAGGGCTGTGTGCGCCGGCGCGTTATCGTGGTGGAGGATCCACGACTTACTCCTCCACAGCTCCGGCCGTTTCTGCTTGATCGCTTCCCTCAATCGCCTCAAAACTCCCAGGTAGGAGTCAGCAGTTATTGTAGAGCCTTGTTGTTGAAAGTCATGGTGAACGATGCCCTGGTAGTCGAAGAACACCATCAACGTGACCTTGACTTTGCTGGGAGCCTTCCTCGCTTTCTTTGGTCTCGGCTCATTTTTGAAGCGCCACTCCGATGCCTGTTGGGTAGTTTCCGAATCAAAGCCGTAAATCCATGTTTCGTCTCCAGTAATGACCCTCTTCAGCAATTCGGGGTCATCGCTTCGAGATTGAGACTGGCCGTTTCTTTCCGGGCGTTCTTTTGATCAAAAGTCAAATATTTGGGAACGAGAACGGCGTTGAGTCTTCTCACTTCCAAAATGTCCTTCATTATCGATTGAGTCGACCCGAATGATATCCCTGCTTCTTCGGCGACCTCCCTGACAGTTATTTGTCGGTCTTCACGCACCAGTTCCAACACCTTTTTCACTTTTTCAGGCGTGGTTGATGTGGACGGTCTCCCGGAACGCTCGTTGTCGGCGGTCTCTTCCCGACCCTCCTTGAAGCGCTTGTACCACTCGAAAACTCGTCTTCGGCTCATGACGACATCCCCGTAGTCTGTTTGCAACATCCAAAAAATTTCGGCACCCTTGAATCCGTTTTTCACACAGAACTTGATGCAAATTCGTTGATCCTCCATTTCGGTGACTAACGAAATCGAAGCACGGGCAAAATGGCTTCACTTCGAACAGCCGCTGCTCGCGCTGTTGTGGCGCGTGATTTTTGAAAATTGGCAGGCCTCCAAGCCAAGGGCGACGCTTGCGTTTGCCACAAACCGGGAGAAAATATATTGAGTTTTTAGGATTTTATGAGCAAAGTGTCGAAACTTTTTGATCAGAGTAGTATGTTTTGTACATATGTGATATTCAAATGATATATATGTAGGAATGATTTTATTGTTAATTTTCATTTTGATTTATTGTACACATTTGATCATTAATAAATCATGTTTGAGGTATCAAAACTGCCTTTTTGTTCAAACCAGCAACGTGTGAACAGCTAGTTTAATATAAACGTGTGCATGATGATAATGGAAACAAATTGCCTAATTCAAACAGATAAATATATAAACGAATACAATAAAGCATCAAGGGCTGCGTATCTTTATTAAACCGACGAATTACTAGCTTTCGGGCACATACGCCCTTCTACAGGAATTAAAAATATAATAATAATCCAATTAGTTTGAAATAGAATTTATATACACGTAGCTATTGTTTTGCATATCTGCTTAACTAGAATAATATTAAGATGATTGAATTTACATGTAGGTGTAATAATTTGGAAAACTAATTCTAAAATATATGAGGTAATATGATAAATTAAAGCAAACTTATTTTGTATTTTATATACATATTTTACAAATTTTATAACTTGCAAGGAATCCCATTAGACATGTGATATCTTATACTAAGAATGAATTTGTATTATCTTATTGTATTTAAGTCTATTGAATTATATGCTTCTGGTAAATCTATTTTGCGATTTATACTGTTGTATTGTTTGGACACTATTGCTTCAATTATTAATCTTTGATATTTGTTACTGATATTGTTGTAATGTGCTTTAGGTTCATTTAAGTTGAATGTGTGTCATGTTGAATTGGAGTGCTGTACTATTAATGATAAAGGGTCATTTCTGTTTATATTTCTTTTGTGTTCAATGATTCTATTACATAATTTTCTTCCTGTCTCCCCCACATATCTGGCATTACAGTTATTGCATTGTATAGAATAAATTACTTCTTTTCTGTGTGATATGTGTTCGGTTTGCCTGTTTTTTGTTATCGGGTTTTTCAAGATATCTGATAAGCTGGGAGAGTTACTGCAACATCTTCGTACATATTTATTTTTAGCAAATCTTTATTGTCTTAGTAAAGTCTGATACAGCCTTTTATTGTTTATTTTCGAAACGCCAAAAAGTGACAAAAACAAATCAAAAAGGGATGATGATAACCTGCGTCTTGCAGATTAACATTTTCATAGAAACATATATATATACATATTTATTGCTAGCTATATATCACCATCTTCTCTCTTCAAACACGAAATCTCACAGGCGGTCTCCTCGCTCGAGGTGGGTTCCGCCTTAGGACAGGACCCTCCTCTTTCAAGGCCTCGGGGTCCAGCGAGCGAAGAGGCTCCAATGACTTTCCATCGTCTGTATCACTCTGAACCTCTGAATCTTGATCCGACCGCTGGCTAGTTAGTCCTGGCGACAGCGACTCCATATAACCTCTGTCTCGTACAACCTCCGAGATTATGGCACTGGGACCTGCTCCTCTTGAGTGCTCGGGTTGACGCTCTCCATCTCCACTCTCATCTTCCTCACCATTCCTCCACCTTTTTCTAATTTGATCCCTGTGATAGGCCTTTACCTGTCCGTGGATCAAAATGGTGTAGACTCTAGTTCCCTTCTTGCCCACAATTTTTCCTGGGATCCATTTATCACCACCTCTAAAGTTTTTACACCACACTAAATCATCTATCTGGAATTCTTCCAAATGGGTTCGCCGATCATACTTCATTTGCCTGGCTTGCTGGTCCCTAACTCTAGATGCCAAGCTGGGATGTATCAACGATACTCTGGTTCGAAGCGCACGCCCAAAAAAGAGCTCTGATGGAGTCTTTCCCGTTGTCACATGCGGGGTGCTTCGATATGCCAGAAGAACTTTTGACAAGGTGTCTTGAATGGTATCCCCAATTTTCCTTTTATTTTTATCCAGGGCAGTCTTAATTGTTCTAACCGCTCTTTCAGCCAAGCCATTACTTTGCGGGTGGTACGCCGGGATCAATGTTTGTTTAATTCCATTTCCTTCCAGAAAACCTTTCATTTCACTACCAGTAAACTGAGGGCCATTATCAGATACAAGTTCCTCCGGTAGACCATAGGAAGAAAAAAGTCGCCGTAGTTGCTCAATGGTTTTGCGTGTGGTGGTCTCTCTCATTGGGATGGCTTCGATCCACTTCGAATGACTATCTACTACTATTAATAAATTAATGTTTTCCTCATTTGCAAAATCAATGTGGATTCTTTGCCAAGGTCTGGTTGACCATCTCCAGGGTTGCCATTTTCCTTTATTTGGCCCATCCTGGGATTGCTGACAGCTTCTGCACTTATTTACCAAAAACTCGATTTGGGTATCTAGATTTGGCCACCAAAAATGTGATCTTGCTACAGCCTTCATTTTGTTCATACCGGAATGAGTCTCATGAAGACAGTTCAACATTTTTATTCTGAGAGATGGTGGAATGACAACTCTCATTCCCCAAACCAAACACTCCCCATCTACAGTTAGCTCAAGTTTCCTTTGAAAATAAGGTCTGAGGTGATCAGCCACCTTTTCAGGCCAGCCTTGCTGAGTATAAAATTTGGCCAATGAGAGCACTTCGTCTTTTTCAGTTTCCGTGGCAATTTCCTCTGCTGTGATCGGCAATTCTTCCACATAGGATAAAGCATAGACATTATTTAATCTTGGAATTTCTTCACAGCCCACAGGAAAACGTGACAGAAGATCTGCATTCCCATGGTCTTGAGTTCTTCGAAATTTAATATCGTAAGTATAAGCTGACAAAATAAGCGCCCAACGCTGCAATCTTGAAGTAGATAAGGTGGGGATTCCTGATCTTGAGCCCAAAATGGTCACCAATGGCTTATGGTCTGTAATAAGAATAAATTTTCTTCCATAAATAAATTGATGAAACTTGGTAACTCCATAAATAATGGCTAGAGCCTCCTTCTCAATCTGAGAATAATTTTGTTCTGCTTCCGATAAAGTCCGTGAGGCAAACATAATCGGTCTCTCCTGGCCTTCTATAATATGTGACAACACAGCGCCCACTCCAATCTGCGATGCATCAGTGGCCAAACACAACGGCAAAGTCGCATCATACGGGACTAGCACCCTCTCAGAGGTAATGCTATTCTTGCACTTGTCAATGGCCTCTCCACATTCCTTTGTCCAAACCCAAGGACGTTTTTTGTGAAGAAGCTCATGAAGAGGCTTCAAAAGCTCTGGCAAATTGGGTATGAACTTCCCATAAAAGTTTACCAAACCAAGAAATGACCTTAATTCAGAGATATTCGTAGGCGTTTTGGCCTTCTGTATTGCCTGTACCTTATGATCTAAAGGTCTGATGCCATCTTCCGTGACAAGATGTCCTAAATATTCAATTTATTTTTGCAAAAATAGGCATTTTTCTTTCTTTAGTTTGATATTATACTTCGCCAAGCGAGCAAATATAGTCTTCAACAACGCCAGATGTTCTTCAATTGATGCTGTGGCTATAAGGACATCATCAATATAACAAATTACGCCTCCTATACCCGACAAAACCCTATCCATTACAGATTGAAAATAACTGGGCGCATTTGCCAATCCAAATGGCATTCTCTTAAACCTGAAAAGCCCTTTATGAGTATTTATCGTTAGTAACGGTCGGGTGCCTGGGTCCACCTCTAATTGCAGATAAGCGTTCCTCAAGTCCAATTTAGAAAAGTATTTTCCCTTGGCCAATGTGGAGAATAAATCTTGCTGTGTGGGAAGGGGATAGGCCGCAGTGTCCAAATATTTATTTAGAGTTACCTTGAAGTCGCAGCAAATTCTGATCTCTTTATTTTTCTTCGGCACTACAACCACTGGAGTGGCCCATTTACTGCTCGCCACCTCACATAGATAACCCTTAGCCACCATTTTGTCTAATGCTTCAGTAACTGCTGGCCTAATGGCGAAAGGCACCGGACGAGCCATATGGAAAATTGGATTCACATCACACATGTTTACTGAAAATGTGAAACCTTTTATTGGTTCAGTTGTCTCCACAAATAGGGCTTGATTTTCCTTCAAAATTTCCTCAATGGTAATTTCCACAGGCATATGTTTTACCGCGAAACAGCCCAATTTCAATCTATTTATCCATTCTCTTCCCATCAAAGCCCTCTTTTCTCCTTTCACCACCAACGCTCTAAGTTTGTAAGTAATATCTTGACACTCCACTTTGACATTGATTTTACCCAGAATGGGTACCACGGTACCATCATAAGTTCTTACAATAATACTCGCTTTTTCCAATTTCAAGTGTTGAAGACTATTTTTAAAATCCTTTTCTGATATCAGTGTTAGACCACTACCCGTATCCATTTCAAATTTAATAAAGTTTCCTTCTACTTTTAACTCCATCAGATAGGGAGGGTCACTTGAGGCAAAATTAATTTTATACTCAGGTATCGTCACGCTTATAATTTTCTGGACATACTCTTCCTCCTCTTCTTGGTCTCCTATCTGATGTATATTTCCCGGCTGATTCTGATGTTGCCTTAGATTTATTCTACTGCTCCAACATATTGAGGCAATGTGTCCTTTTTTATTACACTTAAAGCATATCGCCTCCTTAAATCTACATAGTTCTTTATGCTGTTTACCACAATGTTTACATTTGCCATTCTGGAAATTTGATTCAACCTTGCGTTCCATCCTCAACTTATCTACACAATCTTCACCCTGCTCCAAGTGAAATAATTTTGTATTTTTCTCGGCCGCTTCCATAGATAATGCTATCTCAATTACTTTAGCTAAAGAAATGTCGCCCTCCGACAAAATTCTATTTTGTATTTTGGCATTATATAATCCACCAACCATTTTATCACGTAAAGAATCCTCCAGAAAATTTCCAAAGTTGCATGAGGAAGCCAAACGCTTAATTTCCACCAAGTAATCCGAGATGCTTTCTTCCTTTAATTGCATTCTTTTAAAAAAAAATGAACCTCTCTACTACAATTGAGCGCTTTGGAGAGAAGTGCCTTTTCAAGATATCTATTAGGTTATCAAAAGTTTTATCTTTAGGTAGAATAGGACTGCACAAATTCTTCAAAACACCATATGTTTTACTTCCCATGAGGGTTAGGAGATAAGCCTTTTTCTTCTCATCCCCTGCCTCCTCCAATATGAGAAACTGTTCCAATCGTTCATAAAATTTCCTCATTATATTCCTTAAATTGGTAGCTAGCCATTTTTTTCACTCTTTCTTAAATTTGCATCCTAAAACTTTGCAATTTGTGTCTTTTAAAATTCACTTTCAATTATATGCAAAATCAAAGATATTTTCTAAAAATATTTACTTCAAAATTCGAGGGTACTTACTCTTATATCCTCGTCGCCAAATGCAACATCTTCGTACATATTTATTTTTAGCAAATCTTTATTGTCTTAGTAAAGTCTGATACAGCCTTTTATTGTTTATTTTCGAAACGCCAAAAAGTGACAAAAACAAATCAAAAAGGGATGATGATAACCTGCGTCTTGCAGATTAACATTTTCATAGAAACATATATATATACATATTTATTGCTAGCTATATATCAGTTACTATAAAAGGTTTTTATTCCAAATTTATCTAATGTTCTGGATATATGAATAGATTTCGGGGAAAATGGAATGTAACAATTTTGCCTGTATATTTTAGTTTTTTGTGCTATCATGTTAGATGTGACCTGTGCTTGATAGAAATGTTTTAAAATAAATGTTTTAGGGTAACCGGCTGATATTAAATTGTGGATAACTGTCTGTGTTTCATGATTTTTGTAAAGATTTAGTGAGCAATGAGTATAAATTATTTTCGTTAACGTTTTCACTGTGTTAATTTTATGACTGATGGGGCAAAATGAAGAAAACTTTATATAATTAGGGGTGAATGTAGGCTTGTAGTAAACTGTAGTTTGCAATCTATTATCTATTTTCATTATTTTAATATCTAAAAATGTTAATGTGCAATTATCTTCTTTCTCTATTGTAAAGTGTAAGCTATTGTTGTAATTGTTGAGAGAGGCTAAGATGTTGGGAATCTGTTTTTCTGTACAAATGCAAAATATGTCATCTAAATATCGTCTGTATAATATGATATCTGCCGGGTATAATGAAGTGATCTCCATATATCTATTTCTCTCAAGTTTGCTTTAATTTATCATATTACCTCATATATTTTAGAATTAGTTTTCCAAATTATTACACCTACATGTAAATTCAATCATCTTAATATTATTCTAGTTAAGCAGATATGCAAAACAATAGCTACGTGTATATAAATTCTATTTCAAACTAATTGGATTATTATTATATTTTTAATTCCTGTAGAAGGGCGTATGTGCCCGAAAGCTAGTAATTCGTCGGTTTAATAAAGATACGCAGCCCTTGATGCTTTATTGTATTCGTTTATAAATTGTACAGGGTTTTTTTTTTTTCTAGATAAATATATTTTTATAACTGATTTTTGGTTTTAATTTCAAATAGTTTTCAGATAAGAACCTTAATATTTGGTGTATGTGTGACAATTGACAATTAAAAGAAATGTATTGACAGCTCAGTCAATATTTACAAAAATCATAAAGATATAGCAAAAATAATTAGAATAAAAAGATGGTGAAAATGGGGTTCGAACCAGGGACACCAGATTCTCAGTCTAAAGCTTTCGCAGCTGAGCTATTTCGCCTTATTAGGTAATAATTTTGAAAAAGAATTAAAAATAAAATCTCGTATATATTTTTTATCAGCCGGGGAGTCTTCCCCACCGCACAAATGTCTTCTTCCAGGCGATGAGGGGGTCCTCAATTCTACCACCCACGGCCCCACCTGCACGAAATACCGGTATATTCAGGACTTCGCTGACACAAGGATGGCTAGGTGGTCTTCTTCAAGGCTGGTTCCGAAGATCCAAGCCTGTAGGTCAGGTCCGATGATGTTGAAGACCTCCCGGACGAGGGGCCTGATGTTACGCATCCCCAGTATCGGTGGCCCAAGGAGCCGTCGCCGAACCCACAGGCAGGGCAGGACGGACCTGCTGATGCTGGAAGGTCCGGGTGGGGCAGTACCTGCAGTGCCAATCTGAGGGTGACATCTGCATTGTGACTCGAGAAGGCGCAGCTCCCTAGCGAGAGCCAGTCAACCTTCACCGGCACGTCGACGACAGACACCCATCTCTCCAGGAACCAGGTGATCGGCAGGGCAGCAAGGCATGGACGTTCCAAAGAGCGACGAGCTGAGCGGGTGGTGATTCTGACCAACGGGGTGGCTGTCCCGCCCAGGGCAACAGCTTCGGCCAGACTGAGCTCCCGGGAGCTCGCCTGGAGGTTTTCCGCTACCACCCTCTGACATAAGGCGGCGAGGGCCACGGCGTTAGCGAGAACGGATCGCGTAGGGCAGACGATGGAGATTTTGCTCAGGTCCCGGACTCGGGCGCCGACCCAGCGCGAGGGGGCCAGGAGGTTAGGAGAGCGAAAGAACCGGCAGCCGCCAATGATGGGGGATCCAACAGCTGTGTCGTGGGAACCATCCGGTGTTTGAGATTCGAGAAGTTTGAGACCTCCTTCCAAAGTATTAGCAGCCGGAGGCGGCGGGGCTGGAGTCTAGTGCCGTCGGGTGGAGGTAGTAACCAGGCGTCGCTCGTCACTAGCCAGAAGAAGCTATTTTTACCTCCTCGGAGCGCGACCTGGACACCATTGAGGCATGCAAGGCGGAGCTGTGTGCCAATGTCGATTAGGCCGAGGCCTCCCGTGACCACGTGCCTCGCGAGGACGCCAGCAGGAAGCCACGCCGTGTGGTCAGGCCCCCATATGAATCTCGCCAGACGGGCCTTCAGCTTGGAGATGGTCGCAGCCTCGGGCAGGTATGCGTGTAGGTGATGCTGGATGGTTGAGAGCACCAGAGAGTTGGCGGCCCTAGCTCGCCCGACAAGGGAGATGCTGCGCGGAAGGGCGTCTAATTCGGCAGGCAGACTCCAGGAGTGCCAGGAGATGGTGTTCCTGGTGGGCGACGGCGATTCTTATTCCTAGGACATTGATCGAAGAATTAGACCAGGCGGCACCGAGTGGTTAGTCGCCGCGAGCGCACCAGAGGCCCACGCTCTTCCTGTAGTTCACGGCAATGCCAGAGGCTCGGTGGAAGTCCTTGAAGACGGCCACCGCCCTCGCGAACTGCTCGTCGCGATAGACCAGGAGAACGATGTCGTCTGCGTAGGCGATGACATTGCCCACGCCGAGGTTCGACTCCAGGCGACGAAGTAGTGGCCCCGTTGCGATGCTGAAGAGCGCTTCGCTTACAGCACAGCCCTGTCTTACGCCATTCAGGAGATGGAAGTCAGCGGTTTGGAATTCTTCAGCCCGTATCGTTGCGTCCGCCCCGGCGTAAAAGAGCAGCATCTACCCCACAAAGGCCGGTGGGAGGCGCAGGGACATCATGTATGACACCAAGAAACCGCGATCTAAGGAGTCGAAGGCGGACTCGACGCAGACGACAGCCAGCAGCGAGCCCCCAGCAGTAGCCTCCTCGACGGCATCAGTTATCCTGACGATGTTTCAGGAGGGGGACCTCCCGGGCACGGCGTAGGTCTGAGACTCCGGCACCAGGGATGGTAGGTGGGGCTTGAGGCGCCTGAGGAGGATGGATGAAAGCACCCTTTAGTCGGCCGACGGCAGCGAGATTGGCCCATAGCCATCGAAGCCGCGATCGCTGCAGGCCTTGGGTATCAGGCATATTGAACTTCGCCGCATGGGTGGAGGCAGAGCACCGCGGAGCTGAGAGGCCGCGAACACACGCTGCAGGGCGTCCGTAAAGAAATTCTCGCAGACGGCGAGGAGTTGGTAGAGCAGGCCGTCCCAGCCGGAAGCTCTTCTGCGAGGGAGGCGGCGGATGACTGCGGCTTTCTCGGGAGCGGTGATTTCAGCCCGGTGGAGTGGGTCGTCCTCGTTCAATTCAATGGGGGTGGTTGTCCCTTCGATGAAGGCCGCGCCTGCTGCTGGGTCACAGGTCGGGGGGCGAAGTGGGGCCGGAAGATGGCAAGGGCCGTTTCGCAGACGACGCAGTGATGTTGACAAACTCCAAATTAATAGGAATACTAAGTACACAACTGAAAAATTATTATACATAAACATTATAACCAAATGACTGCAAGTTAGATATCAACCCAAAAAAAGACATAGGTTGAAATTTTTCCCTCACTAGACAATAAAAATTTCAAGCCACAACCTATTCTAAAATTGAATTCAAGCTCTAATAACTGGACTGACCATGTTAAATATCTTGGAGTTAGCTTGGACTTCAAGTTGAAATTCCACATGCATGTCGAAAATACCATAAAGAATTCAAAGATCGCAAAAATAACATTATCAATTCTGTTTAATTAATGAAGCAAATTATATACAAAACAAAAGTTGACTCTATACAAAATTTGTATTCTCCCGATAATAACATATGAACACCTGGTTTGGTGCAAATATATTACAACCACAGACGAAAATAGAATAAACACATTCGTAAAAATCTGCCTTCGGACAAGTATAGGAGCTCCATTCAACCTATCAAACAAGATACTGAAAGGAGGACTTAAACCAACCCAATCTAGAAGATATGTAAAAAAAGTTCGTTAAGAAATTATACCGTCATCTACAAACTTTATCTAATCCAACTATACAATATATTATTCAAAATAAAGGAGATATCAATCCCCGATGACGATCCGGCCCTGACGCTTAGTTAGGAGCTCATCACCCAACAGCTGCAAGGTCTGTCACCTCTACTCCGCCAACTCGCCATGTGTAAACATCCAGGACAAGGTGACTCGAATGTAACACCTGTAAACTGTGAGACGCAATAAAAGAAATTGTTAGTGTTTTCTTTATCTTAAGTTTTATCTATATTTATCATTAAAAAGCATTTCTATTTGTAACATAGGGAAACCAAAAAATTGCCATGTTTTAATTCTGTAAAATCGTTACATGATAACTCTCTCCAAGTATAAAGTATTTTGACATAGAAATTTCATCAGTATACAATTTTGGCCAATGAAAATTCAAATCATGTAATAATCAAAATGTATATCTACCACCGCCATTTGTTTCATATGATAAAGGAAATAGCTGGGAAGTTTGGAGAGAAATTTTTTTAACAGCGGCTGAAATAGACATGAAGCCTATTTTTATACAAAGTGCGTTGTTCAAGCACATTGTGGGTAAGCCTACTATTCAAATATATAGAACTCTGCAGGTTGTATAAGATTATCAAACTCCATCTTGGAACGAAAAAGTAATCTTTAGTCAAATCCCTTTAAACCCTACAAATAAACCATACAAAAACGACATCATTTTTTTTTTACGTCAGAACAAGCTCATAATCAAACTATTAGTGAATTTTTCACTCATTCAAAATCTTCGGCCCAGGATTACGAAATGGAAAATCTGTCTGAATCACTTATAAGGGATCGATTGATAATTATCAATCTATTATCAATTAAAGTTTATTTTTCGCATTATAATTGGTATCGCTGATAAAAAATGTGAAAAAGAATCGTTTACAGGATCCCGAATTAACGTTAGCTAAAGCAATTAGCGTCGCTACTGCTGCGCTGCTGCAGAGGTTTCTGATATACAAATGGCAGCCTTTTCTGAGCAAGGCATTGAACATGAAATGTGAATAAGGTGACTAGACATACGTCAAATAATTTGCTCGAACACAATCATTCTTCGGTTAAGCAACAAATGAAGTATGAGGATAAATGGTGTGGATAAGAACACGTTTATGGTAAATGTCCCGCTTTTGGCAACATTGTTCAGGCTGTCAACGAATAAATCACTATGCTAAAGTATGTCGTTCAAAGCGAAAAAAAATGTTCAAGCTGAAATTGTAAATGATAAGTAAAATAAGCATAATATTGACATAAATAGCATACTGTTAAAAATATTATTAAAACTGATAAATGGTCAGCTATTATTGCAATCAATGGCAATTTAATATCAGTACAGCTGGATACTGAAGCATAGGTGAATGTACTTCCTCGAGACGTTTTTTGAGTCATGGCAGGTGAAACCTCGGATTGTAAGAACAAAGTAAAGAGCTATTAGAAAGAAGGAATCATATATCGCCGCAACTCTTTTTATTATTATAGCGGTTAAGGAAGCTTTCGGGCAAGTGAGTTGCGGCGATATATGATTCCTTCTTTCTAATTTGTCGAAATCCGCAAACCGTTTACCATGAAAGTAAAGAGCGTTTGTATATTACGGCATAGAATTTCCCCTAGTGGGAGGATGCAGCGTGAAATGTAAGCACAACGGAAAAGTAGGAGCCTTTGAATTTATTGTGGCTGAGGTAAACGCTAACACCCTTATCGCGGGTAATACTTCGGAAGCACTCGGAATGATTAAAAGAATCAATGCAATAAGCTACAATAGTAGTGTCCAGGCTATTTTGAATCAATATCAGAGCGTGTTTCGTTGAACAGGAGTAATAGAATTTCCTCTAGTGGGAGGATGCAGCGTGAAATGTAAGCACAACGGAAAAGTAGGAGCCTTTGAATTTATTGTGGCTGAGGTAAACGCTAACACCCTTATCGCGGGTAATACTTCGGAAGCACTCGGAATGATTAAAAGAATCAATGCAATAAGCTACAATAGTAGTGTCCAGGCTATTTTGAATCAATATCAGAGCGTGTTTCGTGGAACAGGAGTAATCACAGAAGAATGCAAATTGAGAGTAAATCCTGAATACCCCACACTACGCGTGATACCGAAAAGGATTCTCTCACACTTAAGAAAATAAGTGAAATGTGAATTGGACAATATATGGTTCATCAAGATATCATAACCAAAATTAATCATAATACTGAATGGGTACATCCTATGGTAATTGTAAGGAAGAAAAGTGGCAGCATACGGATTTGCTTGGATCCTCGTAAATTAAATGAAGCCCTGGTTGATGAGCAATTTCAAATCCCATCCCCTTGGGAAATAATTTATCAAATACCCAAAGCAAAATATTATAGTGTGTTAGACATTAAATCCGCCTATTGGCATATCTCTGTGGCTAAGTAATCTGTGAACATGTTGGTGATGAATACGCCCTTTGGAAAATATACATTCAATCGACTCCCATCTGGGTTAAAAGTCTCATCTCAGATATTTGCGGAAAAGATTACATTTTCGGAAATCATAGTTAAAACATCATGTATTTTTATGACATCCTAATTTATGCAAATAGCATTGAAAAACATTAAGAACAAATTGATAAGGCTTGATAAGCCTATTGATAAAAATCTCTACAGATTATAATGGGCTTCTATAATTATTTTGGAAATTTCATTCCAGACCTGTCATCGCATGCCAAAAATAACCATAAACTATTGAAGAAAAATGTCTTGTGGCAGTGAGGTCCGCGGGAAGAGACCGGGAGTTTGAATATTCCAAGATGGCAATCAACAAAGCGCCATCATTATCTCATTTTGATAATATAAAATATTGATTCTCCAATACGACGCAAGCAGAGAATCTGTTAGATTTGTTTTTAGTACGCTTCGAAATACGTTATGCGAATAATTAATCGGTGAACTAGACTCATCAAACCCGCCACGGCAAGCACACAAAAAACAAAAAACAAAAACATACAATATACGAGCAATATTGTTTCGAACCCAAACCCGGTTCAGCTCAGCAATAATAGCATTTTACAATTATATTCCGAAGTGGATTAAACTTAGATATGCACACAAAAAGATGTAGCACACACTAAAAGGTTCATACATAGTTTGTCCATAGCAGACATATGCTTCCCTTTTCCCCTGCTTTACAAGTAGAATCATTCAAAGAAAATTATTAAACCAACAAAACCTCTGACGGTTACTAGAAATTTCAACAATTTGTTTATAGTAGACATGTATTTGCTTCAAGGAGAAATTATTACAAACACACATTAAAATATCAATATATGAGTTTTATTTTTGTTTTAATGTCCATCCATACAGAGTTCAAAACAACAACTCACTCACCCGTGCAGGCAAGGTCACGCTCCGCTGCGTCACGTGGGAAAACATAGGTACATGTTTTCTTACATGTTCTCAACACATCCCCCTTTTTAAGACTTGAAATATATATATACATTACAAACTTTAAATGCATAATATAATTAATAATGAAGGCGATCCACAGGTTTAACAATTCGTCCACTCCGGGTTCTTATCTGGCCGTCTTCTGAGTCGTTAGAGGGATAATCCACAACTGGGGTCTTTTCATTTTCAACCAGTTCCTCCCCCGACAAAGGTCGGCGTCGATGGGTCGGCTGGATATTGCACTGTATATCCTTTTCGTAGATTGAACCTGTTTCGACGTAAAGTCCCAACTGGAGTATCAACCATATATGACCTTGGTGCCGATGCTTTCTGCTTTACAATCCCCCAGGTTCGCATATCTGTAATCCAAACCGTGTCACCTTCGGATAGCTCCTCCATGTCCGTAGCTCCGCAGCGTCGATCATATCTGGATTTCATATCCTTTCTCCTTCTCCCCTCCTTTCTTTTCAGGGTCTGAGAGTCCACCAACTTTGGATTAAGATTCTCTGGTGCAATTGGCAAGGTCGTTCGGAGTTTACGTCCCATGAGAAGCTCAGCAGGGCTGTAACCGTTCTCCAAAGGGGTCGATCGATACTCCAGGAGTCCAAGCGATGGGTCTTGATTTTTCTTGAGGATCATCTTAGCAATTTTCACACCTGCTTCTGCCATCCCATTGCTCTGCGGGAATCGAGGACTTGAAGTGACATGTGTGAATCCGTACTGCCTTGCGAAATTTGCAAATTCACGAGCAGCTCCAAATTGCGTCCCATTATCGCTTACAACAATTTCTGGTATTCCATGTCGGGCAAATATGGATTTGCAACTACGCACCACCACATTGGCTGTGAGCCGATCCAGCTGAATCATTTCAGGAAAGCGAGAATAATAGTCAATGACGACTAGATACCACTTATTCTCGAACTTGAACAAATCCATTCCAATCTTTTGCCACGGTCGTGTAGGAAAGTTGGTTGGTATCAAAGGTTCATGTTTTGAGACGGCTTCCTGGATACAGACACTGCACTTTCTGACCGTCTCCGCGATCTCTTCCGAAATTCCAGGCCACCATACCGTCTCACGTGCGCGAAGTCTTGTTTTTGTAATCCCGAAGTGTCCAGCGTGCAACTTATCTAGGATCTCCAGTTTCCTACTTGCTACTTTGCCGTTCGTTTTCACCTCCCTCGGTTGTAAGAAGTGGTTGTCTGGATAATGCATCGGCGTCGAGCAGCTCCTTTCCAGGGATGCCCAATCTTGTCTTGAGCTTTTCCATCAAAGGTATTGGTACCCGTCGAGGAGTATGCACAGCATATGGTTTTGCTCCAGGTTTCAATTTGATTTCGTAAGGGTTTCCGATCTGTCCCAGTCCTTCAAATACTTCAGGGAATTCCTTGATCGGGTTAATTCTCGTCGCAACCACTTCAATCCGCAGTAACCCAGGTTCAAGAGCTCACATGCCCGGCGACTCAGAAGAGGTTCACTCAAACGACGAATGACATAAATCTTCTCCTTGATTTCATAATTGCCATTTCGCAGCGTTGATATAAACATACCCACAGTCTGAAGTTCGGAGAATTCAGCAGCTCTAATGTTGATATCACTTTTCACTAGTCGTTGCTGTCCCATAATCTTCTTGAAGAGACACAGAGGAACACATGTAACATCCGCCTGGGAGTCGAGCTTGAACTTCACCTGTTTCCCGTTCACTTGGATTTCTGCTGTCCATCGCCTCCTGCACTCGCCTTCATCATCATCGAGATTAGATGAATCCTCCACAGCTGAGACCTCCAGGAGAAAATCAATTTCTTCATCAAGTTCAGAAACAGCTTTGACTTCCGCAGTCTTCGCCTGCTTATCTGGGCAGCAATTTGCAAAATGGCCAGTTTTTGAACATAGGTTACATCTTTGTCCTTCAGCACGGCAAGCCTGTCCTTCCCTGTGGGTGAAACCTCCGCATTTTGGACATCGTGATCTTGTTTTGGCTGACTTCTCCTTCTTCCTCGAAGGCTGCTGTTGTTGTTTCGGTGATTGTTTCTTCGAGTTGAACTTCACCTGATTGACCTTTTGGCTTGTTGAGGGACGCTGCAGGTCGACTTGCTGCTGTCGAACGGCTTCCTGCTGTCGAACCATTTTCACCGCCTTTTCCAAAGTCAGTTCGCTGTCCAACTGCATTCTTTCAGATAAAGCTTTGTCCCTCACTCCAACCACAATTCGGTCACGGATCAACTGCTCATGAAGACCCTCAAATTCGCAACTATCAGCCAATTTGTACAATGAAGTGATGAATTCGTCCACTGGCTCCCGATCCTCTTGGATTCTTGAATTAAATTTCGCACGTTCGTAGATAATATTCTTCCTGACACAGAAGTGGCTGTCGAACGCCTTGAGGACGAAATCAATTTTCGTTGCCTCTTCCTCCTTTTCGAACTTGAAGGTCCTGAATATATCATCCGCGCGGTCACCCATCAAGTACATGAACAAATCGATCTTGTCCGCCTCCTCTTTCTTCTTCATTCCACTGACCACGAGGTATCGTTCGAATCTTTTCCTCCATTTGGGCCATTCGTTGGGAGTCGAGAAGTCGAAAGTTTCTGGAGGTTGAATCTGAGCCATGTTGAATTATCTTCCAAGGTACGCAAAAATCGATATTTTGCAATATACGGGTTCGTATTTTATCCAGTTATCGCTGCCACCATGTTTTAAGTCCATCCATACAGAGTTCAAGACAACAACTCACTCACCCGTGCAGGCAAGGTCACGCTCCGCTGCGTCACGTGGGAAAACATAGGTACATGTTTTCTTACATGTTCTCAACACAATTTTACCCCAACAAATTTACAAACTTTTCATCTGTAGATAATTCTAAGTAGGCTTAAGACTATTTCTAGTGACATTTCCCCTTTTCTTTGACGTATTATAGAATATAAAGTAAATTATAAAGCTTCATGCAAAGAAAATGATTTGGAAATATTCGACCTGGTAATTCAACCAAGATACCGCATCTAGCTAAATGGATTAATAAAAAGGAGGATTTTACAAAGTTACAAATTAGCAGGAGAGATTAAAACTTCTTACATAGACGGCATCAAATATCTGTCTTAGCAATTCAGCCAAGATACAATATCTAGAAATTGGATTAATAAAATGACAAATATTTTGCAAAGTCACATAGGCTAAAACTTTCCATACAATAAACGGGCTTTGTAGCCCCCATAAAATTTAACAAAGAGTCGTCTTACCTTTTCAAAGTCTATACTTACATCCTAATGGCTATTTCTCTCGACTCGGCTTTCGACCTCTGCCTTCGGTTACTCCCTCCCAACTGATAAATTAAAAAAAAAAAATCACGTGCCTCAAAATTTATCATCCTTTTACAGAGTAAAAGGAAAATTAATTTAATTTCGCAGAATATATTCGAAAATAAAAAATAAAAATATTATTCTTTTTAGTAAAAGAAAATTTAAATTAATAATAAAATAAGAAAATGTAACAGGTTTATTCCTTGAAAATTTAATTTAGTAATTTCTTCTTTAAAAAAAATTATATTGTTATCTTTAAAAAATATATCTAATCTATCTAGAATTATATATATAATTAATTTTATTCTTTGAAATAAAAAATAAATTTAGAATTTCTCGAGCTGGTAATAAAATTTTTAGACCTTTCATCTTGCATATAAAAGGGGATTGGTTATACACATATGTACATATGTACATTTTGTACATTCTCCTCTGGGCCTTTCTGCAGCGGGCTTTGGGATACAAGCCCAGATCTAATTCAAGTTCTCCATTTCTTAGTTCTCCTCGTCGTTGTCCTTCTGTGGAGGGTTGGTCAGTTTGGAAAGGGTCAGTGTCATCTCCAACTGGGCGTCTTCCCCGGCTTTGGTCTTTGGAGCATCGTCGGCCATCTTCTCGGCCTTTCCTCGGTGGGGAATTTTCCATCTGGACAACAAGCACTTCGGCGAGACACTGTACATATATGATGTAAAATGTTTACATCATTGTTGGGTCTGTTTTGTGAAAATATGGCCCAACAAATCCATGGGTGCTGCATTGTTACAAGATGCCTACAAGATTCTTACAAGATGGCCACCCTTTGGAATTTGCGTCAGCGACATTTATTAGTGCGCAGATGAATTTTATTCCCAAATAGAAAAGGAACTGTTAGGCATTTACTATGGTTGCAAAAAAAATGAGTATTTATTGTTAGGGCGTTCTTTCATAATTCATAATGATCATCACCCGCTTCTATCACTCATCAAAAAGCCATTACGTGACATTTCACCTAGAATACAGAGGCTTATTCTTAAATTATTAACTTTTAATTTTCCAGCTTGAATATATTCCTGGAAAGAACTTGATAATTGCTGACACCTTATCTAGGAACATCAAGCAGAAAGAAAATTACGAAACAGCTTTCCTTGAAGGCAAATGAATAATCAGAATAATATATCTGATTAAAAGCTTTCTGTTCTTCAGGAAGAAACAAAGAAAGATCACATCCTTAATAAGATTATCAAGTATGTAGTGGAGGGATAGCCGCAAGGTTTAACAGCCCCTGATAAGGAAACAAGAAATTATTTTTGTGTTTGACATAATCTTCATTCATGGAATGACTTGTTGTGCATGGGTTCAGCAATAGTTGTTCCCAAGACCCAACTGTAATATGTTTTGTTTATGTTTATTATTAATGAAAGATATATTTTTATATAAAAGACTTATTTTATTTATCTTAATTGAACAACGTGCAACATGCTAATAATGTAAAGTTAGATGTATATTACATATTTATAAAACAACAATAATAGTCGATGGTCAAATATATTTAAACATATTATATTATATTACGATGCACTAGCGCGCCATCTGTTATCAAATTACAAAACTATTTTAGAGGCGTAATATTCTTTTTTAAAATAAAACAATTTCTACTGTCCTTACTGCGATGGAAAAATTAAAGGGAGGGTCTTTTCATCAGTGGTGAACCCTCCCAGCGGTTTCGCCAGTTTAATCTACCATACCGCTGTTATATTGCATTTTTGGAACTTCCTTTTATAGTTGACTGTTGTAAGACTCTTGGAATGGGTATTTTAGAAGAACTATGGACATAAGCTTTTAGGACAGCAGAATTAAATATAAATATAAATATATAATATGCTTCGAGCAATCGCTCTTCCGCAAATATCAAAAATGTTCCAAAAATGCAATATAACAGCGGTATGGTAGATTAAACTGGCGAAACCGCTGGGAGGGTTCACCACTGATGAGCCAGGCCCTCCCTTTAATTTTTCCATCGCAGTAAGGACAGTAGAAATTGTTTTATTTTAAAAAAGAATATTACGCCTCTAAAATAGTTTTGTAATTTGATAACAGATGGCGCGCTAGTGCATCGTAATATAATTGTTCAAATAAAAGACACAATTTGATATTTGCGGAAGAGCGATTGCTCGAAGCATATTATATATTTATATTTATATTTAATTCTGCTGTCCTAAAAGCTTATGTCCATAGTTCTTCTAAAATACCCATTCCAAGAGTCTTACAACAGTCAACTATAAAAGGAAGTTCCAAAAATGCAATATAACAGCGGTATGGTAGATTAAACTGGCGAAACTGCTGGGAGGGTTCACTACTGATGAGCCAGGCCCTCCCTTTAATTTTTCCATCGCAGTAAGGACAGTAGAAATTGTTTTATTTTAAAAAAGAATATTACGCCTCTAAAATAGTTTTGTAATATTATATTATATTACATCTCCTTCCTTAAGATTTGAAACGGAATAAAAAAGCATACATATTAATAAGTAAGTCTGTTAGGTGTCTTTACAAGTCTTCTCGATCTTGTTCTGACTTCAGTGGGTTTCTCAGGATCACTGCATTCTATTCTTGGAGGTTGAAGACTAGTGCCTGGCTGACTTGGTCCTGGTGTTGCTTCTGGCTGAAACTGAACAGTTCTAGGCAAGTAAAGTTCTTTCGAATTTCTTCTTATCACTTCTCCATGCGGCGATTCGACAAAATACGATCTCGGTGTATCCGCAACATCTTTGATTGTTGTTGGCATCCAACCATTCCTTCAGGTAGTTCAAATAAACAAAATCATCTTTTTGCATTTTACAATGCTCTTTATATCCTCTATCATAATATCCTTCTTGAACAATTTGTCTTTTCCTCCATCTATTTTGAACTTTCTTAATGTTTATCTTTCTTGGCCTAAGATAACTATTTGTATAGGGTAATTTAGTTCTGATATCTCTTCCAAAAAGTAGTGCTGCGGGGGACTCCACTTCATCAATCTTTGTTGATCTAAAATTGAGAAGTGCCAAAAAAGGATCTTCATCAGCTTGTCTTGCCTTTTTAATCAAATTTTTAATTGTTTGAACATTTCTTTCTACTAGACCATTAGATTTCGGATGCAATGGACTCGATGTTATATGCTTAAAATCCCAATCTTTTTCAAACTTTTTGAACATATAGTTGTTAAATTGAGGTCCATTATCAGACATTATTATCTGAGGTATGCCATATATGCAAATACAGATTTAAATTTCCTTTCACAGTTTCTGTTTTAGTATCTGTTAGACGTGCAATTTCTGGAAATTTTGAAAAGTAATCCACCATGATAAGATACTTCTCCCCATATAGTTCAAACAAATCAATTCCCACTTTTTTCCAAGGAAGATCTTCAACTGGATGAGGAATGAGAGGCTCTTTTTTTGTGATCTTCTGTTTCTAATACATATTTCACACTTTGAAATCAAATCTTAGATTTCCTTATTTATTCTTGGGCAAAAAATTGATTGTCTGGCTCTCATTTTGCATTTATCCATACCTAGGTGACCTTCATGTATTATTTGCAACATTGTTTTCCTCAAGCTTGAAGGTACCACAACTGTGCAACCTTTCATGACTAATTCATTCAAAATATATAGTTCTTCTTTATAATTCCAGTATGGAACACATTCATATGGAATATAATTTTTGTTTGGCCATCCATTAATTATTATTTTTTTCAGCTCTGTGTGAAAGTTTTATCCTCCTCTGTTGCTTCTTTCATTTCTTTTAGTCTTTTTGGTGAGACTGATGAAGTTTCCTGAACAAGACATATGTGTGCCTCTAACTCCTGATCAATTCCCTCTTCCTCCTGCAAAAATGCGCTAGAAAGGCAATCTGCAATCACAAATTCTTTACCTGGCTTATATTTTATTTCAATGTCAAACTTTTGAAGTCTAAGCATAAATCTTTGTATTCTTGCTGTAGTTTGATATAATGGCTTTTTAAAGATTGTTTCAAGTGGCTAATGGTCTGTTTCAACTATGGTCTTTTTCCCATTATGAATTGATAGAATTTTTCACATCTGAATACAATTGCCAAGGCCTCTTTTTCTATTTGCGCATAATTTCTTTCCGTTTGATTCATTGCTTTTGATGCGAAAGCTATTGGTTTGTATTCTTGAAGTAGTACAGCTCCCAAGCCATCTTTAGAAGCATCTACAGATATTGTAACAGGTTTTTTAACATCATAATAATTTAAAGATTATTTTGAGAAATCACTTCTTTCAATTCTATGAAAACCTTATTTTGATAGCTACTCCAATTCCAAGGGACATCTTTTTTGAGTAAATTTCTCAAAACTACAGTTAATGTTGATAGATTAGGAATGAACCTTCCAAGATAAGTGATCATACCCAAAAATCTTTCTAAATCCTGTCGACTGCGCCATGTAATATGTTTTGTTTATGTTTATTATTAATAAAAGATATATTTTTATATAAAAGACTTATTTTATTTATCTTAATTGAACAACGTGCAACATGCTTATATTACACCAGCGTTCAGACATTTTGGACTTGTTACATCAAGCACATCAAGGAATATCAGCCATGCGAAACCTTTCTCGTGAAACACTTTTCTGGCCAGGAATTTCTGTTGATATCATTAATCGAGTGAACCAATGCTACATTTGCCAACATTTCCAAAGATCCAAGACACGCGAGCCATTGAGACCATTTCCAATACCATCCTACCCATGGCAGAGCATACTTATGGACATTTTATATCTGAAAGAAGGCCTCATATACACCTGGTGGATCGGCACAAGGCCTACCCTGAGGTTTTTGCTCTGGATCCGCCGACAGGGGATAATTTGAAAAGTAAAGGTTGACGAGTTAAACAAATATTCTCAAGCCCCTATCATTATCAAGCTAGTGGATTTGCAGAACGTCACATTCAAACCATAAAAATATGTTGAAGAAGTGCCGGGTTCAGAGATCAGACCCTTACCTGGCGCTACTGATTTACAGTAATACACCAAGGAATAATCTTCCATCGCCAGCACAATTAATATTTTAAAGAAACACACGCTGTTGATTGCCGCGAATTACACCGCAATATGGTACCAGTACAGTCGATCCTTAATAAATTAATCATAAAAAGAAAATACCTAATGAGAGATCCTGAAAGAAAATTTGACAAAAAAATCAAAAAACAACACTCCAGTTAAAAGTGATGAGGATACATGATGTCAAGTTACACCCAAACAACCGTGGACACCTTTGAGGTTTTGTTTCCAGGTACTACGCCTGATAGCCTTCAAGTAGAGATGCCATAGGGTAGAATAATCACCAGAAACCAGCATTTCTTGAGACCACGAAATAATTCAAATGAAGATGGCCAGCATGTACCACATGAGGACTTAACATCCAGCAGCACAGTTCCCTCAATAACGAAAATTTCAGAAGCAGTGCCTGTTTCCTCGTTAAATGCCATCCAGTTTGCTTCAATTTCGTTAAATTTTCATGTTGATTTCTGTCTAACACCTTTTGACTCAACTTTGCAATCGATCTCGTAAGGATATTGTAACATGATCGTGACATCAGTCAATGTTGATGCATATTTGACTTTCATTAAACTAATTAAATAATTATTATATATTGTATCAATAATGCTTGCTTTGGAGTTTTCAAGTTATAAACAATTTGACTTTAAATATTTTTAAAAATCGATTGCTATGATTTCTAATTGAATATATATATAAATATATATAAAAATAAAATTATGTACTTGCTTAATTAAATCTTATCACATGCCCTATCAAAATCACTTTTCTTGCCCCTAATACTCCCTTGGAGGGGCGGGTCTTAGGGCCACTTCCTTATCTCCTGCGATCTCTTCTGTTCTTTCACGACTACCTCCTTCCTGTAAGAATCTCTCCTTTATTCCACATTTTGCCAGTGTTTCCAGCCTCCACTATCCTCTATTGTTATAGGTGAAAATAAATAATTATAAGTTATTGAGGCTGGTAATAAACTAAAATTTTTCAATACTTTGTATCCTATTTACTCCTAGTTATATGCATTTTCATTGGTTCAATGTGCACCTCTCTGGTTCATCATAGTTGAGCAAGAGGTGTGGTTCATTTATATCTGGGACCTCGTCTCCATTCTGCAAGGTGATCCAGAGTCTGCGATTTCTGTTGGAAATTATGAGCACTTAACCTAGTACAGTTCATAACTATTGTATTGCAAGGACGCTGGACAGATGAAGAGTTAATTTTAAAGTTCTGAGAGAAAGAAAATTCCATACAAAGAAAAAGTTAAAATAACAAGAGTAAAGCTAATAATAAAACATTTGGTTTAGAAGACTGGGATAGTTTATAAAGGGACAAAATGCAGCTCTTAAACAAGACTATCAGAAGTGAAGATGAAAAAATGAATGTGAACTGTGCCTTGAGGCAAAAATAGGAGAAAACTCCCTTTTTGAAAATAACTTGAATATTAGGGAATTTAAGACCTCTAGAACTTATCCACTCTGTGATAGTTTGCTCCATCAATTCTACAATGAAAACAATAAGTCTTTGTAGATCATTTCTTTGTATTACACCCAATTCTTCCTAACTTTGGCTTACACTGCTCTGCGCAGAATAATAAGCATCACATTATTAACACAACCAGGTGGAAGAAACTAGATGGCTCCTGTAATGAATACTAAGCCTATTCTTATATGGCAGCAGTTTGCTCAACTTTTGAAGGCCTTGGCGGCGGTATTTTTTTAATACACACGTGAAAATGGTCATTCCCTCTCTTCTACCACGACCGCATTCTCCTTTGTTTCTAAAAACAAATTTCTCCTTTCTCAACTGTCCATTCAATTTTTCTCCCCTTATATACCGATTGAATCTGAGCTTTTGTTATGGGGAACCATACACATAAAAATAGTTCTTCCCTTCACCATTTTGTTCTAGCCGAAGACAATTATACAGATAGTTTTTTTATCAGAATTTGCGATTTTATTATTGAAATATTATTACTAAAGATTTTCAGACATAGAAAGATACACACAAATATACTCATAGCCAGGATCATTAATGTACCCTAACATTAATGAACTTCATGGAAATATTATTGATATTTAAAGCTTGATTCAAAATATAAAAGCTGATTATGAACAAATAAAAAGGTACGTTTATAAATTGTAGATGTACCTAATGAAAAAAAATCGAGAAAATGTCTTTATTAAACTAAAAACATACCTGAAAATCCTTTTGAAAATAGAAAAAAAAAAATGCATTTATTAAATGGGGGAGGTGCCTTTTGTGCATATAAGAATGCTTAAAAGTTAAAAATATAGAAGAAGATCAGGTTGTAACATAAATGACTTTTCTTATTTGTACACTGTTGGCAAGATTGTGTATATTTACTAATCCTACTTATAAATATTTATTAGCATAAAATAAAAGTTAGCAATATTCTTTTATACATAGAATTAGAATGAAATTTAATTTATATGTGAAAATAATGTTTTTATAATAAAAATCTTTAAAAAGAAATATATTTACTCCTTCAAGTAATAATAATTCCTTTCATTGATTTTTTAAAAAATCATCATCGTTCTTTGTTTGTTACTTTCTCTATTTCTAGATTCGAACTGAGGAATTGAATCTTTTTTAATCATAATATAGCTTATCGTGAATGCCTGGATTATAAGGAAAATGGCATCGATTGGAACTTTAGCATTTGATGAATTTGGAAGGCCATTCCTTATTCTAAAGGACCAAGAAAAAAAGAAAAGGCTAACCGGACTCGATGCCTTGAAGGTACAAAACTAAATATAACTTAACCCCTTATAAAATAATAAAATATGCTTTATTATCAGCACATAGCCGTAGCTTGTTCAAATATGTTCTATTGTTAGGTTAGTCGAGTTCAAAAAATAATTTACTTTAAAAGTTTTGTTTACATTTGGGTAAGCCTACAGCCGAACACTTGGTTTCAATTTTGCAATTTTTAGTATTATTAAAAATGTCTACTTCAAAAACGTTATTATAATAAGAAATACTAGTGTTAAAATTAATATCCTCAATTAAGCCGGCAAAATTGAGAACTGAATTAATCATTTTTAAGCCAAAAACATTTTGAATGAACAAAAGATCATTTATTGAAAGCAAATATATAACCATATAAACTTGAACTAGTCTAACATAGCAAATTGACTCACGATTACTCTTACATGGTGTCAAAAGCCTCTTGGCTTCATAATTTAGAATAGCATCTTGACATCATTCTAACTGATCAGGGAATGAACATTTTTAATCAGTAAAGGGTGTGGAAAATGGATGTTTGCTTAAATGTGGTGATGGTTTTGCTTCCTAGTTACCTAAAATTCTACGTAAAGTGTTATTTTAGCTATTAAAAATAAGTTTAAATAAGTTGTTTTAAAATAATGAATAAAGAATTTAGAACTAGAATTTTGTTGACCACATGGAAATTTTTATTTACTAAAATTAAAATAACATTTTTCTCTTGAAGCACTATTAGGGTTAAAAACTGCTCAAATTTATCCAAGGTTTAAGCAAGATGTTGTGTTTATAATGGTTTTTATATAGTTATAATTATTCCACATGTCAGGATGTGTCTTGCTCTACCCATTCACTTTGTGTTGGCCTCTTACAAAGCCATTCTGAAGAGTGTGGGTGGAAGCTTCATTTAGAAAGATTCCTATTTGCGGTTGACAATTTGGCTAAGTAAAACTACAAAAACATGTGATTTAATGTTGATATCAGTTGTCCTAGACTTTTTGCTAGTTACTTAAGGAGATATTTTGAAAAAAATACACATTGTGTCTTGAGAGATTTTGTTGTCCACTTTTCAAATCTTTTTTTTTTTCAAACTAAAATTAATATATATAATTTTTAAGAGACTGTGGTAAATATATGTGTAAGGAATTTCTTTTCCTCCAATTTACCCAGACTAATCTATTTTTTAGCCTGATTTTTTTTTCTATAAAACAGATATAGTAGAACCTCCCTTTAGCGGACTCTCCGCTAGCATACATCTCTCTATAAAGGACAGTTGTCATTTGTAAAATTACCATTTTTACAATTTAGCAACTCTCCGGTAAGAGGACACCTCTCTCTAAAGGACACTTTGGCTCTGCAATTAGGTGTTGTCCTTTACAGGGAGGTTCTATTGTAGTTTTAATTCAATCGACGACCCAAAATTAGGCAAAATAGCCTCAAACTGAATCAAAATCAATGTATAATCTTTTGAAAGGCTTCAGCGCAATGTAGATCTTGAGGCAATACTTCACATCAACTCAATAAACCTGCACTTATTGTTCCTAGAAATGCACAAAGTTCAAAAATATGATAAAAGAGATAATACCACAAAATTCCAACTTTTCAGCTGTGATTGTACTGTTGAATGGACCTCAAACTTGCTTCCTGTTGCCTTAATAAGCCTATTTATTCATAAAGATTATATTTTAAAATAAATATATAAATGCCTTTTCCACAAGTCCCATGGTTTTTTTTACCAAGACAAGTATTATGTGTTATCAAAATTGTTCTCTGGGTGTCTGTGGACAAGTGGTCTAAACTGTTGGTTTTTGACCGCTACGACCCGGGATTGAATCCTGCATTGGGCACTTTTTTATAATTAAAAAATGCTCCAATGGCCCCGATTCTTGCAAAAGTCCAACCACACTAGCGAGTGCAAGTAATCAAACAGGGATCAGGCATATTTGTAAGTGCAAAAGTCGAACTGCTTTTCACATGTGTAGACATGTGGTGCACTTACAGTAAAAGCAGTCGCCAACTTCTACCCACCATGATTATCATGGCCTGTACGATGTGTACTAGGGATAATAATGTTTGTTCTCCCCACCTTCCACATTTATTTAGTTTTTCTTTCCATTCCTGAACCATTCATTCCACCATTTATACTTTTTTGAAGCCATCTAATAGAAGTTTTATGTGAGGCCTTATAAATTTTAAATAACAAAGCTGTTTAATTTTCCTCATTTTGTTGTGTAGGCACTTATACACTAACAGTTTTTAGTTGTGATGTTTTGAAGAATCTCCTCCAAAGATACTGAACTATACACATAGCAATCTCTATACCTACATTTTATACTTCATGTGTCACACTTGTTTTTATTCTCAAAATATTAGTAGATTTATTTTTTACTTATTCAATATCCCAATCCTAGATTTTTGCTTTTAAAATATAAAAATTACTTTATATATTTATCAACACCTAGTTGTTTTTTTTAAATAAGTGAGCTTAAATTATTGGATTTTATTGATTTTTATAATGGTAGATTTTTCATGTTTTTATAATTCAATGTTAATTACTTCTCTGTAGAAATTTTCCTTGCGGATATCTACTCTGGATGTGTGCCCAGGATTTTTCCATGTGCGTATCTGCTCAAATGTATACACTTTGCTTAGAAAGTATTTTTATTTAACCTTACTTGAAATGCTGCTTCTAGGAAATCCTCATTGCAATTTTCACAGGCCCTTCGAGTAAACCCGGAGCGTTACCTGGGTCACTGGGCTAGTAAATATATAATGTGTTGTCCTCCTTGGTGAGGTCTACAAAAGTACTGATTGAGAAAATAGTTGTCCCACACACACTATTTATTTAGATTTTGGTGTTATAGACTGTAATTAGTGGCATGTAACAGCAGTGTGTTGTTGTAGTCTCACATCCTGGCTGCCAGGAGTGTGGCCAACACCCTCAAGACATCCCTGGGACCTAAAGGTGAGTCTGTTACCTCCAACTGTGGGAGACTATCTACTCTGTTCAATTTGATCTTCATCTCTGTAAAGTTGTTTGAAATGCTTTAAAATATTGTTGAGATTATGTTCTGGGGTGCCGTGACAAAACATGAAGACAGAAGGCAATAAAGGCTTATTTCCAGATATGTCCCCTGAACAAGTTGAGGAAAAGTCTAAACTAATATGATTATGAAAATAGTACAGTAGAACCTCCCTTTAGCAGACACCTTTCTATAAAGGACAGTTTTTGTTTGCAAAATTACTGTTTTTGCAATTTAGCAACTCTCCGGTAAGAGGACATCTCCCTAAAAGGACAGTTAGACTGTAATTAGGTGTCCTTTACAGGGAGGTTCTACTGTATTTATAATGAAAAAAAAAGATGACATCTATGTAATAAAGTGATTAAAGGCATAAATAATTCAAATTAAGTTAGGCAACTTGAAAATAAATGAATAAAATAGAATGTGCTGCCAAACTTAACATATATTCCTGCATAGTTTAACAAAAATAATTAAGACACATTATCTCAAATCATGCCATATTCCAAAATTTTAAAAATTAACTTGGTTAAGAGTGTGTAGGTGGATAGACATAGCCAACCAGGAATAAGCATTTGAGTGCTTGCTGTTGAGCCAATCCTGAATCTGGCTTATATGAGAATTTTAATGTTTAAATTAAAAGTCTCACCTTTGAAATATAATAATTTAACGAATGAAGACATAAAATGTTTCTTTTCACAAATAGATCAAACTGCCACTCCCCTTACTGTGATGAATTGGTTCATCAGAGAGTGGTGAATTCTCCCAACGGTTTCGCCAATTTAATCTACCAGTCCGCTTCTTTAGAGCTCTAATACTGTATTGGATCATTCTGTTTTATATGCTACACTTGAAGGGTGGAATCTTAGAAATGGTATTTAAGCAAACTATGGATATAAGCTTTTTGGACAGTTAATGTCTTCATTATTTGTATATAGATGGCACGCTATTGCTTTGTATTAAATAATATTTTGTACTGCTGGTAGGAGTTAGAATGACGTGTGTTGTGACACCATGGGATTTTTTATAAATGCTTGAAATATCTCATTTTGCATTTTTGTAATTTTCCATGGCCCAAGTTGAAACAATAAACTTCCCAAGGTAGCATTGGTACTTCGTAATGCTTTCACACTGCCTGTTCTGCATAATTCTATCGGATTATTGAACTAATCCATCCTTCCTCCAAGATATATCTCCCTTCCATCAAGACATCCTGAAAGTATATCTACTTTAAACTTCCTTATTAATTACGCCCCTTAGAAAGTTATAAAATGTTCTCCCAAAGCTTTGCTGTAAAGCTGCTATCAATTATTGCCATCTGCAATTGTATGTAGTTTTGGCCCCAATCCTTGAGCCACACCCTCCCAATTATTTTTCATCGCAGTAAAGTTAGTAGAAGTTTGTTTTATGCTTAAAAGAAACATTTGTGCTTTCATTTCTTATATATATAGAGTCTTATGATTGATTGATTTTTTATTTAATATAATTGTCATATTACCTAATCATTTGGATTCAATCTGTAATTTGTAAACTTATTTAAGAAGAAAGCCGAAGTGAAACAAACTATCCAGCTGACTGAAGGTGTGCACTCAGGGTGACAACACATGGTGGGGCCATTGCCTAACACCTTGTCTGGGAGTTTTATTCCAAGTTGATAGGGAAGCAAACTAGGTCATTCTTCTTTTGGTCATGTTACTCAACCAGTTCCTTTTATTTATGAGGAATTTGAAGATCAACACCATAGAAATACATATTAAAAACAAAATTGCCATTTCCTGACTGCTCATATAAGCATTTTAGATGGCAGAGCGCCATCTAGTAAGAACAAAAATCAACTAAACATCGATTTAGCTTGTTCCAAAAATATTTGACCAACCCAAAAAGTCAACCACACGAGTTTTGGGCTGTTGGCCCTTGTCAGCGTGGTCCATACTTTAATATCAACACCTGACCATTTTTCTTTTTTTTTTTCACATAAAAATACATGTGTTAGTCTAGCAGAATTTGTCAGAGCATGACAAGGTTCAGAAAAATTCTTCATTGTGTATTGTGGTGTCAGGTCTGGACAAGCTGATGGTGTCCCCGGATGGCGACGTGACAGTCACCAACGACGGAGCCACCATCCTAAAGATGATGGATGTGGAGCACCAGATTGCCAAGCTGCTGGTGCAGCTCTCTCAGTCCCAGGATGATGAGGTGGGCGACGGCACCACTGGAGTGGTCGGTGAGTAGTCATACATACAACATAGTCTTATTGAGATCTCAGTCATCAAAGTTTTATGATGGTACATTCTTGTTTCTCACCCTTGGAATCCTTTTTTGTGGACAAGCCATTTCTTGCTTGAGGAAACTGAAGTATTAATGGTGTCACAACTGGTGTCAACTAATATCTCTATGGAAGAATTAATAGGAATATTCCATTTATATTTACATTTTGTCATGTCACATCATAACAATATGATGTCATTTAATGTCCTCAAGCATTTAAGTGGAGAGGCCAGTCTCCACATTTCTCTGTGTATATATTTCTAAGCTAAACACCCATGTTCATAATATTGCCTTTGCTAGTTTTGACCTAGTATCAACAATATTTGGTAAATATTGTGTGAGAAAATACTTCAAATATATAAAATAGGCACATCTCTTATGTTCAGTGACTAGCAGCGTTGTGATGTATGGCAGTGCTGGCCGGAGCTCTCCTGGAACAAGCTGAGCAGCTCCTGGATCGTGGCATCCACCCCATCCGGATTGCTGATGGCTTTGAGCTGGCAGCCAAGCTGGCCATGGAGCACCTGGACACCATCTCTGACAGCTTCCCAGTGAGCCAGGACAACCTGGAGCCTCTGGTCCAGACTGCCATGACCACACTGGGCTCCAAGATTGTCAACCGCTGCCACCGCCAGTTTGCAGAGATAGCTGTGAATGCCGTGATGGCTGTGGCGGACATGGACCGCCGGGATGTGGACTTTGAGCTCATCAAGATCCAGGGCAAGGAGGGAGGCAACCTGGAGGACTCCACTCTAGTCAAAGGTGTTATCGTGGACAAGGACTTCAGCCACCCCCAGATGCCCAAGGTGAGTATGTTGGTTCACTGAAGCCATCAACTAGAAGTATACCAGATCTGTACAAAGCTTCTTTGATAAAGGGCTAATGGAAGGCTTAACAATAGACAGCATTAGTTGTACAACTAGGTACAGGTGTGTAAAAACTTCCTGGGGTTGTGTACCATAATATAGTTATTCCTTATTCTCAAGAATTGCTTCACAAGTCATGATATGATAGCCTTCTTAAAGAAATATTCAAAATGTGTAATGACCATCAACAAAGATAGCACCATCACTTCACATAGGCATTCCGGGAAATAGAAATGCATTGGCCAAATCGAGCACCCTAAGATGATCTTGAAATGAGAGCCACTAAACTCAGCAATACAGACTACCTACACCATAGCAACCTACCACCATGGTGGACACCATTGGCACAGCAGCAGGAAAACTTGAGTTAAATCTCTTGCCATAGAACAGCGTGCCTACATTTTTGAGGGAGTTGATAAAAATTTTCACTCACCACAACACATTTTAGACTGCATTGGATCAGAGTGCTCCCTGAATTCTAAAGAGGTAAGCTAGAAGTGCCCAACCTCCAAGAGTAGCATGAAGGCTGGAACAAACACCACCATGGCATCTTATTCTCTTGAAGCTTGTCCATAATGGACTTCAGTTGAATGAACCTAGTCCTTACATTAATAATAATTTGCCCAATAAAAATCTTAACCTAGGGACAAGGTAAAATGGGAGTTTTGTGAGAAAGTGTCCAATAATCTGAAGTGTATTATTAAGCCACATATACCAAGAACTGTCCTCACACTGTGTAATGTGGCCCCAGGTTCTGAAGGATGTCAAGATTGCCATCCTGACCTGCCCATTTGAGCCCCCTAAGCCCAAGACCAAGCATAAGCTGGATGTGACCAGTGCAGAGGACTTCAAGGCTCTGAGGAAGTATGAGCAGGAGCAGTTTGAACAGATGGTGGACCAGGTGAAGGCCGCCGGGGCTGGGCTGGCTATCTGCCAGTGGGGCTTTGACGACGAGGCCAACCACCTGCTGCTCCAGAAGAAGCTGCCCGCGGTGCGTTGGGTGGGTGGACCAGAGATTGAGCTCATCGCTATTGCAACTGGGGGCCGCATTGTGCCTCGTTTCTCTGAGCTCACATCAGAGAAGCTGGGGTCTGCTGGCCTGGTACGGGAACTCTCCTTCGGCACAGCCAAGGACCGCATGCTGGTCATTGAGGAGTGCCCCAACTCTCGCGCTGTCACCATCTTCATCCGTGGAGGCAACAAGATGGTGAGTATTGTTTTTATTTCAACTTGGCATTCCTCCTTGCTCACTTAGACATTGAATCAAACAACTATTTGGGTGTTTAAATAAAACTTGGTATCTTTTTGTGTTAAAGCTAGAGGTGATTGGTCTGGGTTACATTACTCTTAAAAATGACACCTCAAATTTGATAAAAAATATGTATTTCTCACAATAAGATCATTAGAGAAGTGATGTAGCACAGCATAGTTTTAATGGCTGGAATTAATAATTGTTAGAATATTCACTGCCCTTTATTTGGTCTGTATGATGTTGACTCCTTGCATGTGATGACAGATTGTGGAGGAGGCCAAGCGCAGCCTGAACGATGCCCTGTGTGTGGTGCGCAATCTGGTGCGTGACAACAGGGTGGTGTATGGCGGGGGAGCAGCAGAGATCAGCTGTGCCCTGGCTGTGACTGCCGAGGCTGACAAGGTAAGCTTGGTGGTGGTGTATGCACTGACAGTGTTGCAGTGGAACACTTTAGAAATGGTTTCATTAGATACAGGGTTTACTTTGGAATTTTCTCTATAATGACTTGGATATGTATGTGGGGGGCTTAAATATTGAATTGATTATATTTCCCTAAAATTTGAAACATGGTGATAAGACCAATTCTGTTGTTGTTTCTTATCCCCTCGTGTAAAGATTACATGAATTCCATGAGTTTATGATCTCATGGAATGGGGTGTAGGGGTGCAGCTTTCGTCGATCATGGCACCATGATCCAGGCACACTTTGGTGAAAGTCTGACTTTGCCTGCAATTTGAGGCTGTTCCTAACATGGAAGCAGACGCCTTTGCTGCAGACTAACATAAATACAGACGCAGCTCCTCTGTATCCCTGGAGAAGGATCCTTGCTGAGGTCTATCAACTGGGTCAGTTGAACTCAGGATTTTTAAAAAGGTCTTTCTCCTCTCTCTTCAAACAATGCTGCTGTTGATCCGCGACTGCATATCGTCAGAGTTATTCTGCCTATTTCGCAGCCGGCCTTCATATCTGAAGGTTGTTCCCCTATCCGTCACTTGGAGACGTGCCCTGTAGCAGTCAGCTCTGCCGAGGGAAGATCAAATCTAAGTTGATTATGACAACAGTGTTGTTACTGAGAAACATCACACACTATTATATGGATTTGGTCTTATCACCTTGTGTTTTTTTTTCTCATCTATAATCCAATTTGTACTCTTAATATTCCCCACAATTTTTTAGTAGAAA
>CP092868.1:94504277-94523800 GCA_030710605.1 Cordylochernes scorpioides
AGTATTGTATATGGTCCATTTTTTTTATATTTACTAGTTAGTTTTCCTGTATTGGGGTAGAAAAATGTTGAACTAATACCTGATCGCCAATTTTAAAATCTGGTAGGGGTGTGTTTTATCGTAAATTATTTTACTGTTTTTAATGGGATTTTTGGGTTCTTTGAATTGCTAGTTTTCTTGATTCTTCTATGGGTGGATAAGTTTGTAAATTTAAATCGGTTGTTGTGTCATAGGGAGGGATGCCTAGCAGAAGATACATAGGGGTAAATCCGGTAATAGTATGGGGGGTTGAATTATATTCTTTTACTACATCTGGAAGGTGCTTGGTCCAAGGTATATTTGAATGTGTATTATATTTGCATCTAAGTCTATTAACTATTGTGGAATTCAACCTTTCAACTTTTGCATTTGTTTGTGGATTATGAGAGCTTGTTAATTAATGTTTAACGTTATGCTGCTTAAGGATTTTTTTTAAATCTACTACTTAAAAAGGCTGTTGCTCTATCACTAATTATTAACTTTGGGGAATGGGTTTGGAATATTGTTTTCAAGCATGTGATATATGAATCTACTGTGGTGGATTTACTAGGGAATGCCCATAAATAACGAGATAGGTGATCAACTATTAAATGAATGCTATGTTTGGATGATCCGTATTTATGTAATCCCCCTAAGGTATCTATAGAGAAAATATGATATGGTTCTGTGGCTGTGGGTAATGATTGTTAGGGTCCATATATTGGTCTATTATCTCTCGATTTATTTATCTGACAGGTTTCACAATGCCTAATGTAATTAACTATATCTTGGGTCATATTTGGCCAATAATATTGTGGAAAAATAGTTTTTGTCATTTGTGTGGTTCCTATATGTCCAAATTGTGTATGTACTTTTTCTAACAAGTTTTCCCTAAGTTTAAGTGGCACATAAATTATATTAAATCCCTTTTTTGTTTTTACAAATATACCATTTTTTATACCTATTGTGTGAAAAGTCCTCTTGTTGTTGATACTGCTTAATATCTGTTAAATTTAAAAAATGAGTAATTGGTGTTCTGGACAACATATCAGCTTCAACATTTTGTGAACCTTTTATGTGTTGAATGTCAAAATCATATTGTGGTAACAGTAATGACCATCTAAATATTCTACCTGAAGGGTTTTTAAAAGTTTTAAGCCATTTTAACGGCATATGATCTGTATGTAAAGTGAAGTGTATATTATGAATATATGGGTGAAATCTTTGGATTGCTGCGATTATAGCAAATGTCTCTAATTCGGTTGCTGCAAAATTCTGCTCATATTTGTGTAACTTTCTAGATAAATAGGCTACTGGGTGTAAAACTCCTTGTTTATCTGGTTGCTTAAGTATTGCTCCTACGCCTAACATAGACGAATCTGTAAATATTTGCACGGGTTTTTGCGGATCATATAGCTGTAAAATGGGTTTGTCATCAAGGCATTTTTTAAAGTCTGAAATGATTGTTCCTGTTCTTGATTCCATTCATAGCACCCTTGTTGGCAAACAAATGCTGTTTTGTCTTTGTGCGTTTCAGCTATGGGAATGTGCCAATAGGCATGTTTTATATCAAGAGAGGTGAACATTTTAGCATTTCCCAATCTATCTAAAATTACTTCTATTAGTGGTATAGGAGCATTTTCAGTTTTAGTAATTATATTTAGCTTTCGAAAATCTATACAAAGTCTAGTAGGACGTCCTGTGTTGGAGTTTAATTTTATTATTACTATGTGTTAATGTTTATATTATGTTTGACCAGGAGTGCCTGGTCACGTGTGTGTATTTATTGTATATATATAGTGTGGTTGAAAATAAAAGGTGAGTGTGAATAGTATCTTGGTCGTGCTTCTTTCTCTCTTCGCCTGGGCATTGGAATCACCATTGGGGTGTCGCCTGGGCATAGGATTCACCATTGGGGTGTCGTCTTGGGTAGATCAGACTTATACAGTCCTCTCAATATATACGGCCTTTTGTCGCTAAGGAAAAGGAATCCTTAACATTTGGTCCCTGTGAGCCGGATTCTAGAAGAGAATCAGAAAAATAACTTAAGAAAAGGCCGAAGAATATAAGTCAAAGAGAAAGGAAATAAGATCAAAGAAGGCAAAGCCAAATAATTTAAAGTTTAAGAAGGCAAAGTTGAAGAAAATTAATGTTAAACAAAGTAGATTGGCGAAGTTTAGCGAATATATGTAAATTGGCCTTAATTTAAATTTGTTAATTGAAATTTTCAAGATGGATAAAAGTAAGAAATTAAGAACGCTGCTGCGATCATCGGTAACAAAAGGTATAAAAGAGATTGAGACTGAATTTAATAAAGAATATCCTTCTCGGGACTCTGTCTTGGTCGAGTTTAAATTGCTGGAGATTGATGTGGGCCGGCTAAGGAGCGCGAATTCCCAAATTGAGGAGTTAATGCTGGACGATGAGAGCACCACTATGCAGGAATTGGAGAAAGATCAGGATTTGGTCAAGCAGTATGAGAGGAGCTTTCTGCTAATAGAGAAGAAAGTAACCGAATATCTCAATCCTAAGGGAAATCTAAATGGAACAAGAGTTTGCCGATTACCTAAATTGGATTTGAAGATCTGCGATGGAAGCAGTTTAGAATTCAGGATGAGTGAGAAGCCAAGGGTTGTAGGAGTTACCTTGATGAAAGGAGTTGATCCAGCTTCTATTAAGGAAGATGCTGGGATTGTGGTATCATCCGAGCAAATGGTAGAAGAGACATCCACGCAGATTGCCGTTGAAGAAAGTGAAAAAGCTCAAGTTGAGAAAAGGTGTTTTGCTGAAGAAAGACAAAGGGCTCAAGTTGAGAAAAGGTCTGTTGTAGAAGTTGACGAAAGTCATAGGGCTGAAGTTGAGAAGGGATCCGTTGAATCAGACGAAGAGAAAGGGCTGGATGTGGAACAAGGAATGGATTCAAAGAACATTGAAGAAGTGAAGCTGCTATATGCAGAACAAGGTACTGATTCAAAGATGGCAGAAGGGCTAGATGCAGGACAAGGCGGACTCTCCTTAAGACGGTATTTGGGGAGGAGACCGAGTCTGCTGGAAAGAATCCCTGAAGTGGGGATAAAATTTCGGGAGAATAAGTTCGGAGTTTTGGTGGACATGAGAAGATATTTCCGGATGATCGCCATTAAGGAGAATGATCGGGACTACCTCCTATTTCTTTGGAAGAAAAAATGGATAACTGATGGTTTTTGGGCGGGAAATGGTTGTAGACGATTTTAATTAAGTGCCCCGTACCTCAAAATCCGGAAGAAAAGGAAATGGTTGAATATGATGATGCAAAGGTTGGAGAAAGTAAAACGCTTTCTAAACAGGGTTGTACTGTCCAGATCACCTATGTGAAGAGAGAACCAATAGAAAAAAGTTCAATTGGCAAATATCTTCCAAACAATAAAATGCAACTTGTATCGAAGGAAACTGTTTCTGGAACTGTAATAACTCCAATATTATATACTCGCCAGTTCTCCAAAGGGGCAAGTGCCTACTCCAGCGAAAAATCTTAATTTAGGAGACAAGTCTCCAGAAAAGTCTGGTAAAAGTGCTAAACTGGAAAGGATTGCGAATCCGGTAGATTATAGGAATATAATATTAAGTGGTTTGAGATCTCTAAAGAAGATTTCAGAATCCTATGACTGCTCTAAGCCTTAAGACGATACCTCTGGGCCTTCAGACGATACCTCTAGGCCTTCAGACGATACCTCTTGGCCTGCAGACGATGCCTCAGCATCGGATCCTGATTCTTCGGGAGGTAAAGCTCAAGGTTCTCAAGAGGTTCCAGAAATTGCAGTGGAAGATTCTGACGAAAAGTCTGCAATTGAGGAATCTCAACCTTCAAGGCCTCCTGATGTGGAGGGTTCTGAAGTGGGGGCTTCAAGCGATGTAGAGGTAAGAGCTCAAGCAAAGAGCCCTAAAGCCATATCTTCAAAAATACCTTGCATGAAGAGAGAAGAATCCAGCATAGACTTGGAGTGCTCCGAAGACCCTTGGTGAGGCTGGTGCTGCTTCCGGTAGCCCCTCCGGAACTTGACGTGACCCATCAACTTGGGGAGGAATGTTGGAGTTTAATTTTATTATTACTCTGTGTTAATGTTTATATTATGTTTGACCAGGAGTGCCTGGTCACGTGTGTGTATTTATTGTATATATATAGTGTGGTTGAAAATAAAAGGTGAGTGTGAATAGTATCTTGGTCGTGCTTCTTTCTCTCTTCGCCTGGGCATTGGAATCACCATTGGGGTGTCGCCTGGGCATAGGATTCACCATTGGGGTGTCGTCTTGGTTAGATCAAAAGTTATACAGTCCTCTAGATAACGGCCTTCTCGCTGCTAAGGAAAAGGAATCCTTAACATCCTGTGATATCAGATTTCCTTTGTACTAATAATATTGGTGATGCATATTGCGCTGCAAGATGGTCTTATAATATTATATTTTAATATTTCGTGAAAGATGTTCTGTAAGGCTTCTCTATGATTGGCGTATCAGTTTTTAATCTAAAAGTGATGGGTATATTATTTATTAATCCTACGTCTAAATCATATTTAGCAAACATATTTTTGTATTTCCCTAAAACATCGATTTGTTTCTGAGACTCACTAAAATTTGCAGGTATAGTTAATTTATCAAAACCTAAATAATCTGTACTAGTTCTCAATGTAAACTGACTCGGAATATCGTTTATATTGAAATGTGTGAATGGGTTCATTTGGGACAATATGGAGTGTTTTACATAATACGGGTGAGGCAAACAAAAATTTACATATCTAGAGTTGATATTTTGTGCACTAAAAGAAAACAAAAATTTATTATCCTGATAAACTATACCTGTTTTAAAATCTATTTGTAAGTGACATTTTATAAGTACGGGGAGTCCTAAAATTAAATAGTTAATATCAGAGTCACATATATAAAAATCATTTAAAACACTAATTTTACCTAATTTAATACATACATTGATTTTCTGTGAAGGAATGGTTACACCTTTGACCTGTGAAATATATTCTTATGTGCAGCTATCCCTATATATAGTCACGACCGTCTTTCCTCATCGGCCTCTGTCACGGATGGGGGGTCACGTGCTCGCCGGCTCCCTTCGAGCCTGATTTGAACCAGCAACCTAAGGATCACCGTTGTAACATCTACAGTCCTCCGCTCTGCCAACTGAGCTATCGAGGGATACAAACTGTATGAATAAGTTTACCTTATAAAGTCAACTAATCCTATTTCTACACAAAATGTATTCATACATATATTATACTAGCCGAATGACCCGGGCAACGCCCGTGTTTTACCCGACTGTAGATGTTACAACGGTGATCCTTAGGTCGCTGGTTCAAATCCGGCTCGAGGGAGCCGGCGAGCACGTGACCTCCCTTTGCGCGCGCATCCGTGACAGAGGCCGATGAGGAAAGACGGTCGTGACTATATATATAAAAATGAATGTTTGTTGGTCCGTCCGTAAGTGATAATCTTCTACATCGCTCAACCGATCGTGATGAAACTTTGGGAAGTTGTTTAGTATACTACCGGGATGGTTTCTGGCTAATTACTCTTTAGAAATAACCTTTCGTTGTATTTTTATTTACAATAAAACGTAAATTCACTCGCAATCAGCGCCCCCTCGCGGTAGGCGTATGGCCTGAAATAGCCTCGCATGAGCGTATTTGTAACGTCAAGCCTAGCCTATAGGTTAGGTACACAGCTTCGTACCCCCACAACCTAGGTTCGAGGCTCAGCGTGGGTGTTTTTTTTTTCATTTCTTTTATATTATTGTAGCAAATTATTAAAAATATTATTTTATTTAAAATGTAGGCATTTTAAAATAAAAATTAACATAAACAATTTTTAAATAATATTTATAACAAACCTAGGTTCGAGGCTCAGCGTGGGTGTCTTTTTTATTTTCATTTCTTTTATATTATTGTAGCAAAGTCTTATTTTACAGCATTATTATATTTTAATTGGTTTATTTTAAATATGTTTGTTATGAAGGCTCTATGTAATACTATTTAGAGCACATTTTACATTTTAAACACCAAAGCACCCCTCTTTTTAATATTGTAGCAAAGTATTAAAAGTATTATTTTATTTTAGATGTTTGCCATGAAACTTTGGGAAGTTGTTTAGTATACTACCGGGACGATTTCTGGCGAATTATTTTAAAATAATATTTCTAACAATAATTATAGCAAATTTTAAGACATATTTTTAAATTCTGTGTTTGTGCATATATAAATATTTTACAAAAATTGTGAGAACGTTCTATTAGAATATCTCAAAATCAAAAACAATACATATAAACAAGTTCACTGACATTTATTAATGCAGTGATTATAAAGGGCTATATTATCTAGATATATAAAAATCACTTTCAAATTTTAAAGTAACGTTCCATTCTCAATCCCGTAGGGCTTTAGATCGGCTAAAACATTTTTATCTTTATAAGTGAATATTAACTTTACTGTACTGAATAGTTTAGTATAATATTAATTTAACATATTACAACTTAGCCACAGCAACGCGTGGCCGGGTTCGCTAGTATAATATATGTATGAGTACATTTTGTGTAGAAATAGGATTAGTTGACTTTATAAGGTAAACTTATTCATACAGATTGTATCCCTCGATAGCTCAGTTGGCAGAGCGGAGGACTGTAGATGTTACAACGGTGATCCTTAGGTCGCTGATTCAAATCCGGCTCGAGGGAGTTTTTTAAAAAAATTTAATTGGCTGTCGGCGAGCACGTGACCTCCCTGCGCGCGCGCATCCGTGACAGAGGCCGATGAGGAAAGACGGTCGTGACTATATATAGGGACTAGCCGAATGACCCGGGCAACGCCCGGGGTTTACCCGATTAAATGCTTTTATTCAAATACTATTCGTTACAATTATAAATTGGCGCCGTGGATGTCATTCTTGTATAATATATAAATGAGTTTTAAAAATTGTAAAAAAAAAAAATGCATCGGCCGGGAATCGAACCCGGGGCGCCCGCGTGGCAGGCGAGCATTCTACCACTGAACCAAAAGCTAACGGTGACAGAATTAAGAACGTATGACGATGATAACTGTATATTATCCGTGACAGAGGCGGCCGATGAGGAAAGACGGTCGTGACTATATATAGTAACTAGACGAATGGCCCGGGCAACGCCTGGGTTTTACCTGAGTGCGTATATATTTTAAAAATGTTTTAATTAAAATACTATTCGTTACAATTATAAATTGGCGCCGTGGATGTCTCTCTTGTGAAACGTCCCGCCCCAAACTGTGTGTGTCTTAAAAATATAAAAATAAAAATGTGAACGGTAAAATATGTCCAGGGTAGCCTAGTGGTCATGGCATCTGCCCGGTAAGCGGAAGGTCGTGGGTTCGATTCCCATCCCTTGACACTTTTTTTATTTTATCCATTCTGACCAAAATCTATCCGTGAACTTCACACAGTGAACTTCACACAGAGAGAATAAGGCAATTATATAAGTAGATAATCCAAATTGTGCCTTATCACACACTATTTTTTTATTTGGCCTTATTACCTTGTGTTTATAATCTATGACGTAATGCCGGCGGCGCGCGCCCGTTGGCTGCCGGCGAGCACGTGACCTCCCTGTGCGCGCGCATCCGTGACAGAACCGGCCCATGACGGTCGTGACTATCTATATACTAGACGAATGGCCCGGGCAACGCCCGGGTTTTACCCGAGTGCGTATATATTTTTAAAATGTTTTAATTAAAATACTATTCGTTACAATTATAAATTGGCGCCGTGGATGTCTCTCTTGTGAAACGTCCCGCCCCAAACTGTGTGTGTCTTGAAAATATAAAAATAAAAATGTGAACTGAAAAATATGTCCAGGGTAGCCTAGTGGTCATGGCATCTGCCCGGTAAGCGGAAGGTCGTGGGTTCGATTCCCATCCCTTGACACTTTTTTTATTTTATCCATTCTGACCAAAATCTATCCGTGAACTTCACACAGTGAACTTCACACAGAGAGAATAAGGCAATTATATAAGTAGATAATCCAAATTGTGCCTTATCACACACTATTTTTTTATTTGGCCTTATTAACTTGTGTTTATAATCTATGACGTAATGCCGGCGGCGCGCGCCCATTGGCTGCCGGCGAGCACGTGACCTCCCTGTGCGCGCGCATCCGTGACAGAACCGGCCGGCCCATGACGGTCGTGACTATATATATATGGATGGATAATAATAATAATATAATAATAATAATAATATTGTTACATCATGATTAATGGCGTATTTCTTATATTATTTTTAATATATTTGAAATTTAAATTATATATTTATTTATTTTTATATAAAATATTCTATGATATTTATTTAAAACACAGATTATTTAGATTGTCATCATTTGTATTTAGGTACACGTGTGACTTCACTGCTCTCTTTGATGTGAGAAAATAAATAAAGGATTCTGGTGGCTACTTAAAGAAGACTTATCTCGTTATTCCCTTTTATAAATTTGTAGGATGGTTGAAACACGCTCTGGTAAGATGCAAGACCCAGCACAGGAGAGAATCCAGGCTGAAGAGTCTGCCAAGCCGCAACCTGGTGCAACAATTGGTAGAGATGCTAGTTCCGACCCAGTTGTCCTGAATCCCAACATCGACATCCCCAAGTATGATGGAACGGAAGACCCTCGCCCATGGATTGAATCTCTTGAAGAAATTGGCTTCTTGTACCATTGGGCAGACTACATTATCTCTCGTTATGCCGCCATGAACATGACGGGAAGCGCTAAAACCTGGTTGAATTTACACAAAGCTAGTTTCACGAGCTGGGAAAATATTAAAATCCGCCTCATTCAGGATTTTTCTTTGGAAGCGAATAAAGAAGAACTTAGAATGAAGCTCAACAGAATGCAACACTGGAATGAACCAGCAATCAGGTTCGCGGAAGACATTCTAGTGTTGTGCAACAAGGTTGACCACGCAATGGAAGAAGAAACAAAAATTGAACATGTTATTGGAGGACTGAAAAAAGAGTACTCATTCGCGCTCTACCTGAACCCTCCTAAAACGACCGATGACCTTCTTGTCGTGTGCAAGAAAATGGATTCTTTTGAAAAGAAGTATCGGGAACGTGTGGAGAAATCCAGAAACCTATATAACGGTCCACGCTATTCTAGACCCCAACAACAATCGAGGTACGTGCCGCCGACTGCCGCACGAAACTACCAGACCACTTCCAGGCCCCAAGCCCCTGTTTCCAATAATTACAAGAACGACTCCCCTCCTACCCCCAGACAGTATCGAAACAACTTTCCCCAGCCCTCTACCCCTAGACGTCCTTATAATCCTAACTTTGTGCCGAAACCAAACCTTCAGAAAAACACTTACAATAAAAGCCAAGAAGTGAGCAAAAATAGGACGGAAGATGGAAGACCAATCTGCTTTAAATGTAACAAGCCAGGGCACGTGGCCCGTTATTGTAGGGTCAAGTTTATAAGAATCCTAGAAGAGGATCCAGCAGATACCCAAGAGAAGGTCGAAGAAAAATGCCAAATGAATGAAATATCAGAGAAATCAGGACCTCGGCTTTATGCTGATGTATGTCATAGCACACAGACAAATATTCCTACCCGGAATAGATATTCCGTGTTGGAAGATTTAAACTAAGCGTCGCGCCTGAATCTGTCAATCAAAGCAAGTCGACCATAAACGGAATCAAGAAGTTGGACCCTAAATACAAATTAAAAATTAATGTGGACAAGATAGGGACTTTTGAAGCTTTGGTTGATACAGGTGCTGACCTCTCAGTGGTCGACCTCAGAACGGCCCTCGATACAGGCCATGGTATAAGTAAACTCCCAAAAATTTGTGCAGGACCCGATGGAAAAAAATTGGACATGGTAGGAAGTATATTTTTAAATATAAAAATTGATGACTAAACATTATCACACAACTTTGTGATATTGAAAACGCATTTACGGACATTAATTCTTGGGAGAGATTTCCTTAAGAAAATGAACGCAAAAATAGATTGTAAGCAAGAAACTATAAAATATGATTTGACGAATAATCATGAGGAAATCAATTTTGAAATGTTGAAAATAAAGAGTGCCAAGGATTCCATTGTACCGGAATGTTCCATGAAATTGATCAAGGCATTGGTAGAAACAGAGGATGGAGAATATATTATCGAGGAGAGCAGCAAAATGTTTCAAACAAATGGACTTCGTCTAGCAAGAAGCTTGATCAATGTTATAAATAGGGAAACACACATCTGGATAACTAATCCGTATCCTCGACCGTTAAAAATAATGAAAAACCAAACATTGGCTTTTGGAAGTAGTCCAGCGAAAATAAATGTGAGTCGAGAAAGAGAGGTAGAAAAGAACGAAGAACCTAGATTCCAAATAAACGAAAATCTTTCACCAAAGGAACAGAAGGAGTTAAAACAAGTTTTAGAAAGGTATGGAGATCTTTTTTCATCGAGATTAGGGAGAACCAATTTAGCAAAACATCGGATAGACACAGAAGACGCGAAGCCAATTAAACACAAGCCTTACCGGGTAAGTGCTAAAGAACGAGATATTATAAAAGAGCAAATTGACGAGATGCTTACAGAAGGCATAATTAGGCCATCTTCTAGCCCCTGGTCTTTTCCAGTAATATTGGTCAAGAAGCGAGATGGTAAATACAGATTTTGTGTGGACTACAGAAAACTGAATAATGTGACAGTAAAAGATGTCTATCCGATCCCTAGAATAGACGAAGTTATGGATACTCTCCAAGGATCTACACACTTCTCAGCAATAGACCTCAGATCTGGATATTGGCAAGTTGAAGTCGAAGAAAGAGACAAAGAGAAAACAGCTTTCACTACAGCGCATGGATTATATGAATTCAACGTGATGCCTTTCGGACTTTGTAACGCGCCTGCTACCTTTGAGAGAAATATGGAGAATATGCTTGGAAATCTGAGATGGCAAATTTGTTTGTGTTATCTGGATGATGTTATCATATATAGCCCGGATTTTCCAACGCACCTCAAAAGACTTGAAGCTGTTTTTAGATGTTTTCGTGAATCTAATTTAAGGTTAAACGACAAAAAATGCCGATTTGCTTTTGAAGAATTGGAGATTCTCGGCTATATAACGAGCAAACATGGTATTAAACCCGCGGAACATAACATCAAAGCTGTCAGAAATTTTCCTCGGCCCAAAAAGGTCAAAGAAGTACAATCCTTTTTGGGAATGTGTTCATATTATAGAAAATTTATCAAAGACTTTTCAAAAATTGCTGACCCTTTGACCAACCTTATAAAAAAAGTGTATCATTTACCTGGACAGAAAGACAAGAGGAAGCGTTTCAAACCCTAAAAACAGCACTATTAAGTCCACCAATTTTAGGTCACTTCAATCCAAATGCACCTACTTATGTTCATACTGATGCGTCCAACATCGGCATAGGTGCAACACTTGTCCAAGACATCGGTGGTGAAGAGAAGGTGATCTCATATTTGAGTCGTACCCTAAGTAAAGCGGAGCAAAATTATTCAACCACTGAAAAAGAATGTCTGGCCGTTGTCTGGTCAATGTCAAAATTACGACCCTACCTTTATGGAAGACACTTTAAAATAGTAACAGACCATCACGCCTTATGCTGGCTCAAAAACTTGAAGGATCCAACAGGTCGATTGGCAAGATGGGCATTGAAAATTCAAGAATATGACTTCGATATAATACATAAATCGGGAAAGAAGCATCTGGACGCCGATGGCTTATCTAGGGGGCCCTTACCAGAAACTGATTGGGATGAGGATTTTGAAAGGCTATTTTTAAATCAAATAACAGACGAAGAGGATAAATTTATCGAAAGTGTTAAGAAAAACCTTAATGGAAGCAGGCGATCAATTGCGCAAAACTTTAAAGAAGAAGATGGATGCCTCTTTAAGAAAACCCCGAACCCTGAAGGCAGGGCGTGGTTGCTTGTGGTTCCAGAGAACAAAAAGAGAGAAATTATGAAAGAATATCACAATCATATGTCGAATGGCCATCTGGGCGTCGCCAGAACCATGTACCGAATAAAGAGTAAATACTTTTGGCCATCCATGCTAAAGGATGTCTCAGAATTCGTTAAGACGTGTCACCTTTGCCAAAGTAGGAAAGGCTCTAACCAATTACCTTCTGGACTACTACAGCCCATCCCTCCAGCCAACTTTCCTTTCGAAAGAATTGGAATTGACTTTGTTGGTCCACTACCATCTACGAAAAACAGGAAAAAATGGATAATCGTGCTGACGGACTACTACACTAGATATGCAGAAACAAGAGCAGTCTCGGAAGCAACAGTGAAAGAAGTTTCTAAATTTCTAGTAGAGGATATTTTTCTTCGGCACGGAGCCCCACAATATCTTATTAGTGACAGAGGCTCTCAATTTACCAGTAATTTAATGAAAGAGGTGATGAAAACGTGCAAGATTAAACATTGCTTCACAACGAGCTATCATCCCCTGACTAATGGATTAACAGAGCGGTTAAATAGAACATTGATCAATATGCTCAGTATGTATGTGAACACTGATCAGAAAAATTGGGACGAAATACTCCCATTCATCACTCACGCTTACAATACTACAATTCAGGAAACCACAGGATATTCTCCCTTTTTCCTGATGTTTGGAAGAGAACCCACGTCTCTTTTGGACGACAGGAATATCTCGGTGGACATTGACAAAGATGATTATGATGAATACATAAAACATCACTTAGACAAAATAAACAGAACAAGAAAATTAGTTATTAGCAACACAATAAAGACTCAAGAAAGAATGAAAAAGAACTATGACAAGAAACACATGGAAAGAAGCTACGAACCAGGAGAATTAGTAGCAGTTTGGACACCAATTAGGAAAATAGGAAAGTGTGAGAAACTACTGAGAAAATATTTTGGCCCATATAGAATATTAAAGAAGCTGTCTAACGTAAATTACTTAATTGAGCCAAAAGATAATCCTGGCCAAGACCCATTGATTGTCCATGTCTCAAGACTCAAACCCTATTTTGAGAGAATTGATGAGGTAACTCACGAGGACGTGACGACCTCTGGAGAGGGGGAAGTGTTACATCATGATTAATGGCGTATTTCTTATATTATTTTTAATATATTTGAAATTTAAATTATATATTTATTTATTTTTATATAAAATATTCTATGATATTTATTTAAAACACAGATTATTTAGATTGTCATCATTTGTATTTAGGTACACGTGTGACTTCACTGCTCTCTTTGATGTGAGAAAATAAATAAAGGATTCTGGTGGCTACTTAAAGAAGACTTATCTCGTTATTCCCTTTTATAAATTTGTAGGATGGTTGAAACACGCTCTGGTAAGATGCAAGACCCAGCACAGGAGAGAATCCAGGCTGAAGAGTCTGCCAAGCCGCAACCTGGTGCAACAATATTTAGTATTATTATTATTATCATTAGATAATGATAATGATCATAATGATGATGCGCGCGCATCCGTGACAGAACCGGCCGGCCCATGACGGTCGTGACTATATATGTTGATAATAATTATTATTATCATTAGATAATGATAATGATCATAATGATGATGCGCGCGCATCCGTGACAGAACCGGCCGGCCGGCCGGCCCATGACGGCCGTGACTATATATGTTGATGGGTAATAATAATAATAATAATAATAATAATTATTATTATTATTATCATTAGATAATGATAATGATCATAATGATGATGCGCGCGCATCCGTGACAGAACCGGCCGGCCGGCCGGCCCATGACGGTCGTGACTATATATAGGGATGCCTCTTCCCTGACGGAGATCCTGTCTCTAGCCTCTCCAGCCTGGTGCTTTGTATATATTCCGCTTTACGCGGCCATTGGGGCTCAAAAATCATCCATTTTGGTTAGCAGCCCCGTAAATAAAGATATTTCCATTTCCACAATAAAAGTATATTCAATCTCTCTATCACTTTTAAACCTATATAATATTATTTGAATGATATAATAATAGTAGTTTCAATTTTTTTTCAAATCCCTCTTTATTGATGTTACCCGAATTTCTGTAGTATAAAAGCCTTTTTTAAAACATGATTGACAACGTTTAAGAATACATTGAATAATCAAAATACAAAATATCAGAATAATCTATAATCCAAATTGTACCTTATCATTAGATTTGGTCTTATTACTTTGTGTTTATAATCTACTATAATCTCATATAATCTATGACGTAATGCCGGCGGCGCGCGCCCGTTGGCTGCCGGCTAAGCACGTGACCTCCCTGTGCGCGCGCATCCGTGACAGAACCGGCCGCCCATGACGGTCGTGACTATATATGTTGATAATAATAATAATATAATAATAATAATTATTATTATCATCATTAGATAATGATAATGATCATAATGATGATGCGCGCGCATCCGTGACAGAACCGGCCCATGACGGTCGTGACTATATATAGGGATAATCCAAACTGTACCTTATCATGGATGTGGTCTTGTTACCTTGTGTTTATAATCTATAATCCAAATTGTACCTTATCATCGATGTGGTCTTATTACCTTGTGTTTATAATCTATAATCCAAACTGTACCTTATCATGGATGTGGTCTTGTTACCTTGTGTTTATAATCTATAATCCAAATTGTACCTTATCATGGATGTGGTCTTATTACTTTGTGTTTATAATCTATAATCCAAACTGTACCTTATCATGGATGTGGTCTTATTACCTTGTGTTTATAATCTACAACGCCCGGGGTTTACCCGATTAAATGCTTTTATTCAAATACTATTCGTTACAATTATAAATTGGCGCCGTGGATGTCATTCTTGTATAATATATAAATGAGATTTAAAAATTGTAAAAAAAAAAAATGCATCGGCCGGGAATCGAACCCGGGGCGCCCGCGTGGCAGGCGAGCATTCTACCACTGAACCAAAAGCAAACGGTGACAGAATTAAGAACGCATGACGATGATAACTGTATATTAACCGTGACAGAGGCCACGACAGACGGTCGTGACTATATATATTAATTATTATATTATTATCTTATATTAATAAAATGGAAATTTCATGAGTGGACATCACTAAAAACTTTCGTTACAATGCATCAATTTCAACCAAATTTTCAACATTTATGTAAAACGAGATGGAGCAGGTTTTGCTTAACATCAAAATATTTTTCCTAACTTTAAAATACATAACTTTGCTGTTATCGATAAAATACAAAAAAATTCAACAGAGTTAATTTTATTTATATATAAATACAAAAAAAAAAATCAGCAATTCATTTAACTCAATCTAAAAAAATATTCAAAACAAGCAATTTTAAGATAACACCATATGTAAAACAGTCGGCCAAGAAAACAACAACGATATTACATCTTTCTCACATATTCACACACAATCTTGATTAATAATTAAAACTAATCTTTAACATTGTTTATTATACTTCATAATATATAATATTCGTTAGGCGAACTTTCACTCGGATAAAACCCGGGCGAAGCCGGGTACACATCCGCTAGTTATTATATATATATAGTCACGACCGTCTTTCCTCATCGGCCTCTGTCACGGATGCGCGCGCACAGGGAGGTCACGTGCTCGCCGGCTCCCTCGAGACGGATTTGAACCAGCGACCTAAGGATCACCGTTGTAACATCTACAGTCGGGTAAAACACGGGCGTTGCCCGGGTCATTCGGCTAGTCTACTATATTGTAATTCCTTAGAAAATTAAACATATGGTCTGGCATTATAGATACATTGGAAGCCGTGTCTAATATTGCAGGGTACTGTATATTATTAACTATAACTTAAGTAAGAATTATATACCTGGGAGAAGAGGCACTGGCAACTGTCGGTTGGTAGTCATGGGGAGTGGGTGGAGGGAAGGTACTAGAAGCTGCTGCCATTTTTAAAAATAAACAGGTAAATATCCTGTCGACTTATATAAATAAAAATGAGATTTTCTGTTGTATTTTTGATCATCTTGAGGATTATGCTATGGAGTTATTTGTGTTGGTTATTTTTAGTACTAAATGGTATTGGTGATGCAGTCGTGGTTAAAATATTGGAAGAAAAATAATAATAAAGCACTTAAAAAAAAGCTTTTATTTAAAATGCACTAAAAATAACAAAATAAATATTTCTGAAGTATTGCCTTTTTTTTCTGAAGGTACCATTTAACAAATAAAATAATAGACTTAGAAATAAAAGCGGTGGGGGATGATAATCATTTATGCAGCAAATAGGTATAATTTAATGAAAGGCATAATCTTGCTAATCATTTGCTTCATATAAAATCACATTGATATCAAATTTATTATTATTGTACCCCACCGCTTTTATTTTTAAGTCTATTATTTTATTTGTTAAATGGTACCTTCAGAAAAAAAAAAGCAATACTTCAGCAAGCCTGCTCGCAGCAGATTGGTCAATTCTTCGTGGGAGGTCGGAAGTGACATAAGCAAAATCCGTTACTAACAGAACTGCGTCTCTTTGCTTTTGGGAACCCTAAATTTATTGAATTATATTACAAAGTTAGAGACACCCAGTGGATTATTGTTAGGGGATAATTGGTACATATAAAATTTGAATTATAATTAAACAATTGATTAAATAGTTAAAAGTAACAACATACTAATTGAAAAAGGGGATCTATTTAAAAAGGTGTCGTGAAATGTATGGTGGTATATTGTTACACACACACACCTAAATATATATAATGAATATAAATATATGCGTGATGATATTGGAATAAGATGACTAAATTATAACAGATAAAATTAATATATTTGTTGGCTTTTCTCATTTATTTGCTTATAATTCCAAGGACGTTTTAGTTAGGAATCTGAATATTTGGATTTCTAATTCCTTCCATGTCTTGAACATTTATTGAAAAAATCCTTTCGCAACCTCCAGCATTGTCGCATTTTTAGCCAAGAAAATTTGAAATTGACAGGTTCTGGGAAAAAAATAGTTGTTTTTTAGTCAGAAAATGATAATGAAAATATTGCTATATCATGTTTGATAATCAGATACAAAATTATATAGGAAAAAAATTCCAAAAGAGCAGAGACCACGGTTGAAGCGAGTTCACTTTTATTATGCAGAAACAAAATTCTAACAGAAAACATTCATTCGAGTAGAAGACACAAAGCCAGATCATCTATATATATAAAAAATGAATGTATGTGTGTGTGTGTGTGTGTGTGGTGTGTCTGTCCTTTATGCCTGACCAAACCACTCATTGGAACGCCATGAAACTTTGGGAAGTTATTTAGTATAGTAATGGGAAGGTTTCTCGCAAATAAAATTTTTGAAATAACTTTACGCCTAAAAATAATCAAGATAAATATTCTAATTTATCTGTTATAATTCAACAATCTGCTCTAAATATTATCATGCATATAGAAAAAAATGATTATATGCCTCTTCTTTATGCCGGACCAAACTACTCATTTCATCGCAATTTAACTTTGAGAAATTGTTTAATATACTACCAGAAAGGTTTCTATCTAATTATTAGTTTGAAAAACCTTTTTTTTTGGAAAAAATAAGGATAAATATTAATTAATATATATATATAAAATCTTTATATATAAAAATCAAAATTTGTCTGTCTGTTTATCGATAAATTCAGAAACTACTTAACCAAATGTCACCAAATTTTCTACATAACTACCAATGACCCTGAAGATGAAGAATTTACAATGCATTAAAATTAAGTAAAAAATTTATTTTAAAATCTATATTTTATCTTTGTGTATAACTTTATTTATATAGCCACTTGCTATTTGACCATTTAGAACTTTGGGGAAAGTTATAAAGCTATTTTTTGTCAGATTTCCTTTTTTCGTTTCGTTTTATTTCCCAAATTCCATTAAATTTTTATTAAAAATTATCATCATTATTAAGAAGGTTTTCAATGTGTTGTGTGTGTGTGTGTCTGTATTCAAATTATTAATGATATTTTTGAAAGTAAAAGTGTATACGGTATTAAATATGTATAACGGAACAATGGCTTAAAATATAATAGAAAGTAAGCTGAATGAAGACAAAAAATGTTAAGAATTCCCTATGAATTGAAATGAAGTGATTTTGCCTATAAAATATCAAAAAATAGACTGAATCGATACACATTTAAAATGGTTAAAATGGCATTTATTAAGCCAAACAGTGTGAAAAAGTAGATACAGTAGAGGTTCAATTGAGAGGATGCCTAAAATCGTAGCTTAACCCGTCTCTCCAAGAGGCGCTCTCTTATTAAAGGTCTATTAGAGATTCTTTAATATCAATTAGAATCTCCAATGAGAGACCACCTACAAGAGAAACAAGTTGAGTCATGTTTTTAGGTGGTCTTTCTTAAGAGACTCTATTCACATATATTAAAATCAACATTTTCTTACTGTTACGTTTAATTACTGCTAATCTCTATATATAAAAATGAATGTATGTCTGTCTATCTGTCAATTATTAATTGGACTGAGCGAGTATTGTGAGTTTCATTATTCTATATGGTCTGGAAGCATATTAAAATTGAATATACAAAATTTGAAAGGAAATTTGTCCGTTTTTGGCTAACCTGACAACCCAGAAGTCTGAAAATTGGTCAGCTAGCATTGTCATCAGGTTTGAACATGTGTACCAAATTTCATATTTCTAGGTTCCCTATAAGTATATTAATAAAAATTGATTACAAGATTTGGCGACAGACATCCAGACAGACAGACATGGAGGCAAGTTAAATAAAAGCTTTTGAATAAAAAAGTTGACCAATCTCAATGAAAATGGTACCATCAGAAAGAGCGTAAAAGGTATACCAAGAAAGTTTAACAATGAAGGAGAAATCGAAGGAAAATCGCTAAAAACAAACGGTTCGCGAGATATTGGCAAAACAAAATAAATAAAATTGAATATACAAAATTTGAAAGGAAATTTGGAAATTTGTCCGTTCTTGGCCAACCTGACAACCCAGAAGTCTGAAAATTGGTCAGCTAGCATTGTCATCAGGTTTGAACATGTGTGCCAAATTTCATATTTCTAGGTGCCCTATAAGTATATTAAAAATTGATTACAATATTTGGCGACAGACATCCAGACAGACAGATAGGCAAGTTGAATAAAAGCTTTTAATTAATAATAATAAAAATGGTTTTGATCAGATATTGCTTTAATTTAACTTATGGAATATATATATATATATATATATATATATATATATATATATATATATATATATATATATATATATATAAGATTATATAAGATTATTTACATAATGTACAAAAGTTTTGATCCGGCCAACGTGAAATTTATTTATTTATTCCGTCTCAACTTACAGGTGTTACATTCGAGCACAGCTCACGAGTCACCTTGTCCTGGCTATTTACACATGGCGTGTTGATTATACTGTTTATGTAATTTTGGAGTTGTGCAGTTATTATTCCTATTGATTTGGAGTTTGCTAAAATTGCTGCGT
>CP092868.1:94523900-94599220 GCA_030710605.1 Cordylochernes scorpioides
GGAAAATACATGGAACGTTTTTTTTGTTAACAATTTGATGGAGCTTGTTTTGGAAAAAGAAGTGTCTGCAACACCTGATCTGAAGTAGAATATCCTTCTACTTAGATTTTATTAAAAATTTGCTAACAGTTTGTCCTGGGCAATGCCCAAATTTTTTGTTTCTGAAAGCCTTTTTGAGAAAGGTTCATGCATTTCCTTTTAGCTCTTCAAGATGCTTTATACCATCAAATTGTTCTGCCATATACCATTCCTGTCTTTTCAAACATGTTATAACTTGCTCGCTTTGGTCACATTTTTTTTAAGTAAAAAAATGCAAGGAAGCTTCTCATTTAACCTACATCCGGCACTATGCTGGCCAACAGTCCAAAATGTGTACATGGCTGGTTGCTTATCCCTTGATATTTCAATATAGGCCAACTGTGGAAATAAGGTAGATGGCAGAAAGCCACAATCAGTACAGATTTTATATCTCACCCTGATCCTACTTCTCTATTAAGGGGGGTCGGTGGAAGGCTTGTTAAACCGTTTGGTTTACGACCACTACGACCCGGGTTCGATCCCCGCATTGGACACTTTTTTCTGTTTAAAAAAAAAAAAAATGCTCCAATGGCCCCCCGATTCTTGCAAAAGTCCAACCCCACCAGCGAGTGCAAGTAACCAAACGGGGCTCTGGCACATTTGTAAGTGCAAAGTCGAACTGCTTTCACATGTGTAGACATGTGGTGCGCTTACAGTAAAAAGCAGTCGCTAACTACCCACCATGATTATCATGGCCTGTACCACGTGTACTAGGGATAAGCAAAAAAAAAAAAAACTTCTCTATTAAAAACATGTGGGTATTTTGAAAGGCCTTTTATTGGTTTACAAAATTAGATGGCACTCCCTTGTGTGCTATTCTCAACTTAAATAATAATAAAAAAAGCTATATATCACCACTATAATATGATAAACTGGACCAAGTTTAAACTACTCAAGTTTTAGTTTAAGAGTACAAGGAAGGTTCAAAAGCAATGGTGAATCTAGGTCACTCTGTGATGCCATTACTGGCCTGATTACTGAGATTTCTGGCCTGGCTAATCAATCAGTTTAGCCTACTGTAGCCCATATAGTCCTAGTTATGGTGAAATTTAACACATCAGTGCTTTGAGCTCAGCCTGGAAGACAGTCTTGTATCTAGGTCCACTTGATAGAAATACAGACATGCTGACACCACCTTCTGTGTCCCCAGATCTCCACCCTGGAGCAGTATGCCTTCCGAGGGTTTGCAGATGCCCTAGAGAGCATCCCCCTGGCCCTGGCAGAGAACTCGGGCCTGGCCCCGGTGGAGACCCTGACAGAAGTGAAGGCCAGACAGGTGGGGGAGGGCAACCCCTGGCTGGGGGTGGACTGTGTGGGGGCCGGCACTGCAGACATGAAGGTGCAGAACGTCATCGAGACCCTCACTGCCAAGAAACAGCAGCTCAGCCTGGCAACCCAGCTGGTGCGCATGATCCTCAAGATAGACGACATCCGTTCTCCCCAGAACTATGCCGTCTAGAATGGACTGTTTGCTTGTTTGTTTGGTTCAAAATTTGCATATTTACCCTCCATCATCTGACTACTTAGCTCGGCTGCTGACAAGTGCCTCCTCTCCTCCACTGAAGAAATATTTATTTTGGAAGCTATTTTTTAAAGAGATTCTTTCATCTTCCTTTCTCCCTTTCCCTTCCTAACCTAGAATTCTTATGTTTAAACAATTTTTTTTAAATAAAAAGAAAAGTTTTTAAGAAATGCTGTTTGCTATTTTATTTCTCTAAATCTAATACATTTGACTTCACATGTCCTTATTCCAAGTATGCCATGATCATCCTGGTAGGTGGTAAGTGACTGTAAGTGCACCCCACATGCCTACACATGTAGAAAGGAGTTAATTCATAAAGTGCCAGGGGCCTTGCACTCACTGGTGGGGTTTAACTTTTGCAAGAAACTATACCAGTAAAACTTTTTTTTTTAGGAAAGAGTCAATGCAGGATTGGGAATACTGTGTTGTGCCTGTCAAAAATCTGTTTTACACAACTTGTCCACCCTGATATGAAAATGGCTTTCTAAGCTTGGATCCATATTGCTATCACTCACATTTGCAGGTGCTTGGCAGCTCCAGACACATTTTGGCTCGCATTAGATGTACTAAATATGATCTTTGGAAGAGGCCGCTGCTTATCATAAAACAGCTCGAGGAGCATGGACTCATGGAATTCATGTAAACTTTACACAAGGGGATAAGAAACAACATTTATAGAAATACTTCAAATAATATTGAATCTTTGCCTGCTTGTTATAACAACTTCCTTTATAATCTTATTTTTATCAAAGTCTTAATGGAATAATTTTTCCCATCTTCCACCATTATGAGATTTCTAAGTAATACAGTAGAACCTCCCTTTAGCAGACACCCCACTATAGAAACCTCTCTACAAAGGACAGTTTTCATTTGAAAATTTTTTACAATTTAGCAACTCTCCGGTAAGGTGTCTTTTCCAGGGAGGTTCTAGTGTACCAATGTATGTTATTAATAGTGTTAAAATATTTTTTGTGTGTCAGTGATTTTATTTTGGGTTGACGTTTGGGATATATTATTTTTTTAATGATCTGGCACTCTTGTCATTCTTCTTGTTGTTGTTTTTGTTCTAAAGGGCTTACCCATATTTATTTTTTTCTTTGAAGATATTTATTATTAAAATGTTCAATAAAACATTTTCTTAATTATAAAAAAACTGCTAATTCTTTAACAAAGGTTATGGCCAGCATAACAGAAGATGATAATTATAAATAAAAGGTTCCTTTGTTTTTGCAAATCTCGCGATCGCTTATTGCGCAATTTTTGAAGACGACGCCGATCGTTTTTGCAGAAAACAAAAGATTATTTGCCTATCCTTTTTTTTTTTTTTAAGAAGAAGAAACATCTTTTGGGGTAAATATACTTCTTGAATATCTTTTTTTTTTCACAATGAGTTCAGAAGACTTTAAAATAACGAAATTAAATGGTGAAAATTACCATGCTTGGTCTATTAGGGCTAAGGCTACCCTAATACAAAAAGGTGTATGGGAAGGTGTTGATCCAGGTTTTGACGAAACTCTTAACTGCAGCTCAGAAGAAAAACAACAACATTGAAATATCACAGATTTTTTTATTGTAGAAGACGAATTTTTAGATGATATTGGAGATTGTGAAAGAGCAAGTGAAGCATGGAATATTTTAGAAGAAATACACACCAAATATGGATTGCTTCACATTCTGCAATTACTGAGAGATATATTTAATATCACAAAAATGAATGAATCAATGAAAGATTATATAGCAAGGATAATGAACATCCACAGAAAACTGGAGAAAGGAGGACATGGTTTCAAGGATACAGAATTGGCACTCATAATGCTAATGGGGTTGCCCAAGACCTATGAACCAATGACACCATTAAAGAAGAAACCACCTCAAGGGCCTTTGTGATCAAGGAAGAAAAACAGCCAACTTTCCATGAAAGAAGAAATTATCATCCTGCAGAGAAAACCCAAGAAGCTAGCACATCCCACAATTATCAGAGGAATACTCAAGCCAAAGCTGTCAAATGCTTTTGCTGTGGCAAAATGGGACATATATAGCAAGGAATTGTAGATTCAACCCTGGAGTAAAGGAAAGATTTCGTTTTACTGAAAATAAAGAACAAGCGAAGAGGTTGCTTTCTAATCCTGATAAAATCTCAAAACAAAAGGCATTTTTCTTCAGGGAAGGCAACAGAGAATCTCATTTATGGTATCTTGACAGTGGAGCAACAGAACACATGGTATCTGATAGAAGCAAGCTAACCAATTTTCGGGAAATCTCCTCAGTAGTAGAAACAGCAAATAAACAATCAATTCATGTCATGGAAATGGGAGATATCACATTCAAGGTAAATAACAAAAATGGTGGCGGAAGTCTTCTTGAAGAATGTTCTCATTGTTCCTGAAATCGAAGGGAATCTATTATCTGTTGGAAGAATTGAGAAACTTGGCAACACTGTTATTTTTGAAAATGGGAATGTCAAGGTTTTAAACCAACAAGGTGAATTATTGGTAACAGCTCCAAGAAATGGAAACACCTACTACATTGAAGAATTCAATAATAGTGCCAGGATTACCAAAGTTAGAGAGGACATTTGGCATAGACGTTTAGGACATCTTAATAAGGAAGCTGTTGCAAAAATGAATATTGGAGAAAAAAGAAGTGACAACCAATGCACAGTGTGCATGGAATCCAAGATGAAGAAATTGCCTTTTTCTATTTCTAGTAATGAAGACAAAAGGGCTTCTTATCCCCTGGAACTAATCCACTCTGATGTTGTTGGTCCCATAAATCCAAGATCCAAGGGAGGATCAAACTACTTTGTTACCTTTATTGATGATTTTTCACACTACACCGTGGTCTATTTCATGAAAAATAAAAATGAAGTCTTGGAGAAATTTAAGGAATATAAGAACTTTGTAGAAAACTTTCATGAAAAAAGAATCAAGACATTGCGATCTGATAATGGAAAGGAGTATTGCAACTCAGATTTTGACTGGCTTCTTATCAAAAATGGCATCAGAAGACAATTGTCTGTTCCAAGAACCCCTCAACAAAATGGAGTATCTGAACGAATGAATCAAACACTGTTAAGTACTGCTAGATGCTTATTGTCAGAATCGGGTATCCCAATTACCTTTTGGGGAGATGCAATTCACACAGCTTGTTATTTGAGAAATAAGTCTCCAAGTAAAGCAATTGACAACAAAATTCCTGACGAACTTTGGTCTGGAAGAGAGTCCAAAATAGGATATCTCAAAGTATTTGGATGCAAATCTTGGTGCAGCATTGATGATTGCCATCGCAAGTCTAAATTCAGTCCCAAGGCTAAAGAGTGTGTACTCATAGGATATCCAGAAGGAACTAAAGGATATAAAGTATGGGATTTCAGAAATGACAAATTATATGTCACTAGAAATGTAAGATTTTCTGAGGACATTTTTCCATGTAAGAAACCTAATGATCCAACAAAAAGTTTTGAACTGGATCAATTTTCCACTACATTAGAAGAGGAAGACTTTTATGAAGAACAACTGGTTCATCAGAGAGAAGAAGATCTACAAACTAAGGTAAAGTTTGGTTCAACAAATAGGTCGGAGCAAGAAACAAATAAAGATGAACGATCGCAATCTTTGCGCCGTTCGGAAAGAATTAAGAAAAAAAAAAAAAGGAGAAGAAACCAAAATCAAATGCAACATCATGAAGAATCCTCAACCCAGTACAGAAGAACCAAGTACCATTGAAGAAGCTCTTTGTGGACCTGAAGCTACAAATTGGTCTGAGGCCATTCAAAGGGAACTACAAGGATTGGAAGAAAAGGGAGCTTGGGAAATTGTTCCAAGGCCAATTAACAAAAGAGTTATTGATTCAAGATGGGTTTTCAAGCGAAAATTTGACTCGTATGGAAACTTAAGAGAATATCGTGCAAGACTTGTCGCACGTGGTTTTCACCAAATACCAAATGTTGATTTTGGGAAGAAATATAGCCCTGTAATTAAACATAAGTCTATAAGGTTCCTTTTAGCTCTGGCTGTTGAATGTGAATGGAACTTATTCCAAATGGATGTCAAATCTGCATACCTAAATGCACCATTACATGAAACTGTTTATATGGAACTACCTGAGTCAAGTCTGAATCATGAAAATTCCAGCAATGAAGTCTGTCTTCTAAAGAATAGTTTTTATGGACTGAAGCAATCGGGACATGAATGGAATGAAAAACTTGACCAGATTTTAACTTCAATTGGACTTGAACGCTCCAGAATGGATCCATGCGTCTACTTTAGTAAGGACATCATACTTGGAGTTTATGTAGATGATCTACTAGTTACTACTTCCTCAGTTGAGGCCTATGTAAAGTTCAAATCAAGCATTCAAAGAGAAGTGGACATCAAGGACTTAGGTGAAGTGAGTGATCTACTCTCTGTAAGGATTAAAATAAACAAGGATTCAAATCTTGAACTTGATCAGACTCATTACATTGAAGAAATCCTTAAGGAGTATGGAATGGAGCATGCGAAAGAAGCCTCAACACCTTTAGATCCTGGAATGTTTACAGAAGGGCCTGAAGGAAAGGAAGCGTGCCGTGCCCCTTATCAACAGGCTATTGGGAATTTGCTTTGGTTAGCAGGAATGACAAGGCCAGACATCGCATATGCTGTATCTTACCTCAGCAAGTTTAATAGTTCCCCTTTGCAACAGCATTGGAATGCTGTAAAACACCTCTTGAGATATTTAAAGAAGACCAAGGACCTCAAATTAGTATTCAGTAAGACTGGAAAGAAGTTAGCAGCTTTTGCGGATGCAGACTGGGGTAGTGATAAAGAAGACAGGAAATCCTATAGCGGGTATATCTTTGTGTTGGGTGGAGCAGCCATCTCCTGGTGCAGCAGAAAGCAAAAATGTGTTGCTCTCTCAACAGCAGAAGCCGAATATTATGCAATGTGTGAAGCAGCAAAGGAAGCTCTATGGTTCACAAGTTTTATGGAAGAAATTGGAGTTGGTGATTTTAAGGAATCTCCTCTGAAGATATATTTAGATAATCAAGGTGCTATGTTCCTTGCAGAAAATGAAGTTGTTTCAGAAAGAAAAGTAAACACATTGACATTCGACATTTCTTTATCAGAGATCTAATCAAGGATGGTAAATTGAGCTTTGTGTATGTTCAAACGGAGGAGAACCCTGCAGATCTATTCACAAAGAACTTGAAGGCGAACTCCAGCGAAACTATACCAAACTTGGACTTTGTATGTAAATCACAGACATGGGGGGGTGTTAAAATATTTTTTGTGTGTCAGTGATTTTATTTTTGGTTGACGTTTGGGATATATTATTTTTTAATGATCTGGCACTCTTGTCATTCTTCTTGTTGTTGTTTTTGTTCTAAAGGGCTTACCCATATTTATTTTTTTCTTTGAAGATATTTATTATTAAAATGTTCAATAAAACATTTTCTTAATTATAAAAAACTCTGCTAATTCTTTAACAAATAGGTTGTTTAAAAATATTTCTTGTTAAGACCATTTCATCTATTAAGCAAAGGCATCTGATCCCAATACTACTAGGTTGGGTTTTTCACTTTTAACCTATTTTTCAAGGAGGTAGGTGAATGAGTAGTATAAACAGTTATTTCAAACAGCTATGAATAAGAATTGATTCTTGCATTAGGCAGTTTCTTGAAGACAAACTTGCTATAATGGCCCTTGCCAAAGTCCCAACAGTGAATGCAAGTACCATATAAGTACAAAACTGACATGTTGGCACTGGCTGTCTCTAACTTTTATCCAACCTGACTTATCTTTTTTTTTATTATCCCTAGTATACGTGGTACAGGCCATGATAATCATGGTGGGTAGTTAGTGACTTATTACTGTAAGTGCACCACATGTTTACACATGTGAAAAGCACTTTGCACTTACCAGAGCTCCGTTTGGTTACTTGCACTCGCTGGTGAGATTGGACTTTTGCAAGACGGGGGGGCCATTGGAGCATTTTTTTAATTAGAAAAAAGTTCTCAATTCAGTATTCGATCCCGGGTCATAGCGGTCGAAAACCAAAGGTTTAGACCACCCTTCCACCGACAACCTATGACTATCATGGCCTGTACAACTTGTACTTGGGATATATATAAAAAAAGCACTTTCATATATTTTATCAATATTATTTGAAACATTTTTGTTTGCAGTGTATGTATTATTTATATTATATGAAAGTTGAAAGTATGGTTAGCTGACCAGAATGTGAAACCTGCATTGAGTACTTTAGTACACAAGTGATACAGACCATGATAATCACTGGAGAATCAGAGTAGGCTACAAAAAAGAAGTAGCTTTCACAGTTGCGGCACACAATTATCGTAACCGATCTAGGGGTAGAGGTGATCCCAAAGGGGGATATTATGCTCCAATCACTACATATTTGGGAATAATACATCCTCTCAATATGCACACCACCATTCAGCGGCATAAATAGTGGTTAGCTCTGATACTGAACAACATTTTTATTGCTGCAAATCTCTCCTATTTGTCCAAGAAAAACAAATGGGACTTTGCTTTTTGATGGACACTGATACCTGCAAAAAGTGAGGATAAAAAGAGAACAGAACTAAATCTCTGCAGCAAATTTCTCAAATTTGATTTGGGCCTGCGTAGAGACTTTAAATTTCTTATGAAATGAAAGGATTTAAGCACGAATAATTCTTTTATATACAAGACAAACTTCTACTGTCCTTACTGCAATGAAAAAATATATTGGGAGGGCTTGACTAATCATTGGTGAACCCTCCCAGCGGTTTTGCCAATTTAATCCACCAGACTACTTCTTAGAGCTCTAATGCTGTATTGGACAATTCTGCGTATACTTGTGTATATGCAGCACTGAAGGGCGGAATCTCAGAAGTGGTTTTCAAGAAAACTATGGACATAAGCTTATAGGACATTATAATTACATATAAATATATTTTTTTGTAATCGTAAAAATTGAAATAAATAAAATCCCCTAATTGATATTCATGTAAAAAATAATAATTAATGCAAATACCATATTAACTGAAAGAGGGGACACATCTGCAATTTCTAAAGATTCCATCGTAAGTGCGACCAACAGCACTGATGAGATTACCAGAGATTGCTTGCTAAATACCAAACCTTTGTGCACCCAATTTGGTAACTGACAAATTATTTTTCAAAGTTAAACATCAAATCATAACAACTGGACAACCAGTATTTTCAAAAGAAAGACAATTAGACACAAAGCGCCTCAGGATCGCCAGGCAAGAATTTCTACATATGCTTAAAAATTAAATTATTCATCCATACAAATCTCAATAGGCAAGCTCATTGCACATGACGTGAAAAAGGATGGCACGTACCGATCATGTGTGGGGTATACATGTAAAATATACATGTGTATGTATTTGACCAATTCTGAAATAACTAAAAATCAACAATTAGTTGATATTTATTCTGATAGATGGCGCAAGCCATCAGAAACTTTTAGTTGCACGATCAGGAAATGCCCTTTTTCTCAATTTATCCCCCTGATCCGAGTACAAATTCACACCTATATGTGTGGGTATTTGGATCAGATTGCTGATTATTATAACAGACAAATTCATATATTCATTTTGACTTTTGGCGTTTTTTTGCTTCTTATTCCAAGGTTTTTGATAGGAATCTGAATATTCGTTTGAGGTCTTTAACAACCGATGAAAAAAATCAATTCGAAACTCTCAACAGTTTTCGAGTGTTTTTTTTTTTTTTGACTTCGTTCAACACATAAGATTTAAAAAGAAATATATAGAAATTAGTTCATTCCCGACTACCCAGAAGTCTGAAAATGTGTACACTTGCATTGTTCATTGGACTCATTGAGTGTTAAGAACTTCACACTTCTATGTGATCTGGAAGTATATTGTAGCGAATTATTTATTTATTTTACACTAGTATCAACAGAGTATTTCTTATGTTCAAATCAATAAGCTTGAGGGATGAGTATCTTCTTGCAAACAAATTTATTACTACAAGCTTTCGGGCTCGATGGCCCTTCGACAGGTAAAACTACGCTACTGAAGTTTTTCGAATCCAATCCATATATATATACATACAACGAAGCAGAAAATATAAGACAGATATGCAAAAACAGATTTACATAGTGAATAAATCAATCATCCAAATTTTGATATCCGTGTATACACATATAGAGAATTTGAATGTCTAAATATGAACTGACATGGAATCGGACAAAGAATGTGGCCTGTTTTGGAAATATAGGACAGAATAACTACTGAATTCGTGGTCTCAGAGTTCATGAAACAGTGGGGGGTTGGGCGGCTGCAGGGAATATTACATTATAAATTTCCGGTAAATCAATTTATAATGTAATATTCCCTGCAGCCGCCCAACCCCCCACTGTTCATGAACTCTGAGACCACGAATTCAGTAGTTATTCTGTCCTATATTTCCAAAACAGGCCACATTCTTTGTCCGTTTCCATGTCAGTTCATATTTAGACATTCAAATTCTCTATATTCTCAAAATTTGGTTGATTGATTTATTCACTGCTAGACGGGTGACCCGGGCTTCGCCCCGGGATTGACCCGTGTGCATATCTACCCGAGTGATATATATTTAGATAATATTTTTTAAATAATTGTTTGTTATTAGCATTATCTATTTGTTTGCATCAGCATAATTTAATCTAATCTTTGATAGAGGGCGCTGTTCGTGAGCTAAGTAGAATAATTTGAATATATAGTTTTAATAATTGATTTATATATTTTTAAAAATATCCTATCGTCTTCCCCGTATTTTTTACCTATGTATGGAAATTTTGGTTTGAATTAGTGAACTACTGCGAATTTGTATACCGGACATACAAACAAACAAACATACAAATATTGATTTTTATATATATAGAAGAAGATGTAAATCGGTTTCTGCATATCTGTCTTATATTTTCTGCTTCGTTGTATGTATATATATGGATTGGATTCGAAAAGCTTCAGTAGCGTAGTTTTACCTGTCAAAGGGCCGTCGAGCCCGAAAGATTGTAGTAATAAATTTGTTTGCAAGAAGATACTCATCCCTCAAGCTTATTGATTTGAACATTCTATTAAGGATTAACCTATTAAATATGAGTATTTCTTATGTTTATATTTTAATACTCTGTAAACTTCCCTCATTGCTTATCTTTTGTTTATCATTCTTAGTTTGTTCTTGCCTTAAATAAATTGCTGTCTCATCCTGAAGTTTGTCTTTTTTTCATCCATTTTCATTTTTTTTTAATTTTGAGTTGGTCAGTTAGCTCTCTACCTGGACACATCTTTGCTTTCCTGCTCTTGCCATTTCTTGCTAAGAAGAAGAAGAAGAAAGCCCAGAAGCCCATCGTGGATATCGCCGCCCTGGATAAGGAGGACGAAATGGTGATCTCCCGCAACCTCCAAATCCTGCGCTCCGTTGGCCATCCCGCCCTCAAGTCCCTGCACGAAGACATGATCGGGTACATCGCGGCGAGGACTGATCTGATCAGGACCCTTTGCGCTGAAGTGGAGAACCTTACTGGCACGCTCAATGCCTTCGCGGAACTGGACGACTTCATGGAGGAAAACAAGCCTCCAACTGCCTGTCACAGCACCCAAACCAGCCCAGCTCCTTCCTGCAAGGATTCCTGCTCCCAGACTGACCCAGTCAAGCCCGCCACCCCTGTTCCTGCTGCTCTCCCAACTAAAAAGCCTGCCCCTACGCTGCCTGCTCCTGCTTCTACAAAGAGGAAACAGCCTGAGGCTCCCAACCCACCTGCAAAGAGGACAAACCTGCAAGTTCCTGCCAAACCTGTGCCTTCCCGTGCTTCCAAGCCGGCGGCCGCCCGAATGACCCTCCACGGAGAGAAATCGGCGACCCACACAGTGGTTATTTCTGATAACCCGCAGGCCGACCCCAGGGAGATGCTAAAAGCTGTCCGCGCTGTGGCTTCGGCCACAACTCTGCCCAATGCACCAGAGCTTCTAAGTGCTTCCACTGCGGTGAAGACGGCCATGAAGGCCGCGCCTGCCCATCCATTGCCAACCAGCGCACTTCCAAGTGTGCCAACTGCTGTGCCAAGGGCCTTCCTGACAAGCACGAGGCGAGAGCCTCAAGCTGCCCCATCTTGAAATCTAGAGCCCACAAGTTCTAGGCTTCCAGGGCCTCCTGCCTCCTCAACTGGACTACATCCCCGCTTCTCACTGCATCAAGGCGCTGTTTCCCTGACCTCTCCAGCTTCCTCCACCCCTGCGATGACACCTCCACTGCCAGATCTTAGGATCTCTTGCCACCAGTTCGCGTTCTGCAGCCATGTTGGGGCTAGAAGACCTTATCTGATAGGCCAATTAGCCCGGAATTTCAATACTACTCCTGAAATTTGTCTTCCCTAATTTTCCACGTGGCAATATTGGAATTAAATTGCAACATTTGAAAGGAAATTTGGGAATTTGTCCGTTCCTGGCCATCCTGATAACCCCGAAGTCTAAAAAAAAATGTCAACATGCATTGTTATCAGGTTCGTGAAAAAAATTTAAATTTATACGTGCTCTGAAGATATATTGAGAATTGATTATAAGATTTGTGGACAGACATGGAAGAAAGTTAAATAAAAGCTTTTAAAAAGGGAGTTGTTGTTGTTGTGTCAAAAAAAAAAACCCGGGCTACAGCTCCTGACGCGGCGGGTACCCCGGACGCAGTATCATTGCTGGAGATATCGGTTATGCTCTTCATTGGAAAATAGGTACCGTTGCCACGTTATTCACCTTGGATCAGAATTTTGTCGAATATTCCAAGGGTCCAGGGGTCTGGTCGGACTTCTCCCCCCCCCCCCCCCCCTATAAAAGGGAGTTAATTCCCCTAATTTAATATTCAAATACTTGCATATCCCTAACCAAAGTGTTGGAAAACAGTTATGTAAATTTCACAACCAATAAATTTACATATAGAAATCTGAGTTATGTAAATTTATTTCTATGTTTAATTAATATATATATGTAAATATGACACATTTACTATAAATATTGTACTTGGTTCAAAATAAAGTGTGTGTGAGCCAGTTAGTGTTAGAGCGACGACCTCAGTCAGGAGTAGAAAAACGCCATTAGAGAAAGGTCCCGGGACCAGAAGAAGTTTAGGGCGTCTATAGGCGAAGCAGAGCCTGGGTGTAGACATGATTTACGCGACACAAAGAATAATCCAAAATATTGTTTTCCACGACTAATATTTCCTGAATCAACCACACCATTCGCCCTGACGCAATAGTGTAACCAAATCTGATTACAGTAAAAACAAAACCAACGTGATATACAAAATTCCGTTCAAAAACTGTCAATGAACAGACATAGGAGAAACACCCAGGGACCTTCTCTCCAACCAGAATAAAATAACACATAGATATTGCACATAACCTGAAAGAATAATTGACCCCAATTATATTTACATTATGAATCCACTGGCCATCTCCCCAATTTTGAATATCTGTGACCATTCAGACATTATTAACAAAATCCAAAGACTGACCCTAGAAGCCATAGAATCAATCAAGATCCTGTCATCGTTCAATAAATACATAGAGACATTATCAACCAATAGTGAACATTTACGAAGCTGTTCACCCATTATAAATATACACTACTGTCCATTAAATTCAAAAAGGAAGTGCATGGATGGGATGTTTTGGATTTTTAGGACGAACATGTTGGTATGTTCACCACTTCTTTTAAGGTCAGCATTTCATTAAAGGCCTTTACCAGCCTCTGAATTCAAATACAAGGTTGCCCAAAAGTTCGTAAACACTTGCAAGAAATTGAAATACCAATATTATTCGTCGTTATGCATAATGTCTTTGTGGTGGGTGCTGATCTTATGTCTTTGTATTATGTATAAAGTAATTGTATTTTATGTATTATTATGTATTCGCCGTAATAATATTATTCGCCAAGTAATAAGAAAAACGTTTTAACAAAAACACGAACTTTTGGGATAACCTTATAGCAAACGATTTGCAGAGGTTTTGGCTTCTGTAAATGTTGGCATTTAAGGCCAGATGGAATCCTTTTCGACATTTTCAAGGAATGTCACAGGGTAAAGAGCTCAAAGTCAACCGTAGTCACTTGAGGCTTCCTGGACACGATCAATGTCATGGCAGCTTGTTGAGTTGTTGTCAATAAAGGTCAGAGGCAGATGTAGAGCCTGGAGTAACTCTCATGACATTTTATTTACAAACAAAACGACAACATTGTTTAATCACATCAGGTGGGATATCAGTTTTCTGAACAAATAACACTTTTCTATGGTCATATAAAATAACATTTATAATGAAATATCATAACAATATAGTGTGCGTCACATCAGAGGACTATAGTCATACTAGAACATTATAGTGGGTTATATAAGCAAATAGATAGTCACATCCGAATATGAATATTTGCAAAAGTTGAAACAAAATGTAGCACAATCAGGAGAATTACATAGGTTCCTTTATCTATTTTTGCTATTATCTTGGTTGATATATTATAGTGTAACGAAAATGAAGACATTAAGACACGAATATTTCTTTTTACAAATAAATCAAACTTCTACTGTCCTTACTGCGATAAAAAAAATATTGGGAGGGCTTGGCTCATCAGTGGTATTTGCGGAAGAGCATTGCTCTTATTATAATTCTGCTGTCCTAAAATCTTATGTCCATAGTTTGCTTAAATACCATTTCAAAGATTCCACCCTTCAGTGTAGGGTATAAAAGCAGAATGATCCAATACAGTATTAGAGCTCTAAAGAAGCGGTCTGGTAGATCAGAGCCAAGCCCTCCCGATGTTTTCACCGCAGTAAGGACAGTAGAAGTTTGATTTATTTGTGAAAAGAATCATTCGCGTCTTAATATTGTCAAGTAGCTCCATCCAGATGGGACAACTGTCAATCATCCCTGGACCCCGGGGGGGACCACCGGTGTGGGGGCTGCTGGGAGGCTGATCTGTAAATAAGGAAAACGGGATGGTGGCTAACGCCGTTCATTGAGGATAAACCTTAACTGGGGGTAAGTCGTACAAACTCCCTCTCTCCCTATACTCCTTATACTCCATATACTCCTTATAATAAATTGATTATCCCCAAACTTGCCCTTGCTTTATTTATCTCCGCGACATATTTTGGTGGAGACGCTGGGTAGCGTGACGGAACTTCGAAGAAGTCGACGTCTACAGGGACGTGAACCAATTCTTCAACCTTTGCCACAACGAATAGAAATGGAAGACGACCACAGACCTACTGTTAGCGGATCCTACCTCCCTTGTCAGCGCCAACGAGATCCTTCTACCTTTTCGGGAGATGGAAATATAAACCCTGGACAATGGTTGAAAGAGTACGAGAGAGTGTCAAAGTACAACAGATGGGACGAGACCATGAAGCTTGCCAACGTCGTATTTTACTTGAACGGAACTGCTGGAAGGTGGTTTGATAATAACGAAGAATCACTCAACTCGTGGAGAAGCTTTGAAGACGCATTCCGCGGTGTGTTCGGACTGCAGGAGGATTCTGCTCGACGCGCCGAGGAAGTTCTGAAGTCAAGAGCACAGAAGGCCGAGGAATCCAGCGAGTCATACATCCAGGAGATTCTTAGTCTCTGCCACCAGGTGAACCCTCGCATGGAAGAAGGTGAGATAGTTGCTCACATTATAAAGGGAATTTCGGAAGACACATACCAGGTATTGGTGGCGAAAGACATACAGACAGTAGATGAGATCCTGAAGTTTTGTCGTCATCTGACAACCGTCAAGCAGCGCAGGATCGGCCGTACGAAATTCGCCAGGTTGTCAAACGTAATGCCCATTTCGTGTGTTGACGACTCAGACGACTTGGCCGGCTTAATTCGCCGCATCGTTAGAGAAGAGATACAAAAGGTTTTCTCAGCACCTGAAGTGGTCAATCCTCTCCGAGAGGTGAACGCCCTGGAACAGACTGTGAGGGAAGAGGTCAGCCGTGCTCTACAACCTACCAGACCACAAGTCAACGTGGTACAACAACAACCACGAACGCCCTATTATAATATCGACCGACCAACCCAACCCAGGAAGACGGAACATTGGAGAACCTACGACGACAAACCTATCTGCTTCCACTGCGGACGACCCGGACATGTCGTCCGTTATTGTAGGGAACGACGGCAGGTCTTCGCTGAAGCCAGGACAAGGAATGGCGGAGAAGGAAGAAATGTTGGATTTTCGAGTCGACCCCCGAGATATGACGCCGACGACGACTATGTAACGCCCCAAACCTCGACGTACTTCTACCGGAGCTCTTCCCCACATCCAAGCCGCGCAAGGTCGCCAGCCCGAAGACAATCCCAGTCGCCAGCCCGTCGTTTCAGCCGTTCTCCCATGCCTCAGAATGTGAAAAACTAAGTGGAGCGGCTTCTAACGGGGGTGAGGTCGCCATTGAGGAAAATCCTCCAGGGTATATCGCCGCTAAATTAAAAGAAAATTTTGTTATGGTCGAAATAAATGGACGCAAAATTAAAGCATTGGTGGATTCAGGAGCCGACTTTTCTGTTATTTCAGACAAATTTCGACGCGAACTAAAGACACCTCTCTTCAAAGAACCAGGTCCCATTCTTAAAGCCGCAAATAAAAATTTAATAGAGACCATAGGAAAATGTGTCCTGAACATAGAAGTTAATGGTCTGAAGATATCCTTTGAATTCGTTGTTATGGTGGAATGCAGCCATGACATCATATTCGGATGGGACTTCTTCAAGGCCACCGAAGCCGTCATTGATTGTGGCAGAAATGAACTCCATCTCGGGGAAACCTCCGTCCTGGAATCTCGAGAGGAGGAAAACCAGAGATTGTTTGCTTCCGACGACTTTGTCATCCCGCCTAAATCAATAAAGAAGATCAGTGTGATAAACGAGGAAGTATGCGGTGTTAGAGATGTTTTAGTCTCAACTTCTAAGGACTTATTATTAAGAAAGGAAGTTCTTATACCAAACTCATTGGTTACATTTCGACACGGCCGAGGTAGCATTTGGGTGGCGAATGGAGCGTCTTGGCCGCAACTGATTCCATCAGGAATGAATATGTGCATCATGGAAAGTTATGAGAATGGGAATATCTGCAGTCTTATTGAATCCAGCGATAAGTTACAAGAAACGCAGCTAAAGTCACGTGAATGGTCACAGAAGATAAACCTTACTCTAGATCCAGGGCTGTCTGAAATTCAAAGGTTACAGCTTGTTTCATGCCTTGACGAGTTTATTGACATATTTGACTTTGGGAGTACTCCTATTAAGCCCACCAGTACTGTGAAGCACAAGATAAACACAGGCGACCAGTCTCCTATCAAACAGCGGCCCTATAGAGTAGCACCAAGTGAACGACGACTAATTCAAGATGAAGTGAACAAGATGATTGAAAATCACATCGTGAAGCCCTCTGAAAGTCCTTGGTCATCTCCAGTTATTCTAGTTCGAAAGAAAGACGGGACCTGGAGATTCTGCGTAGATTACCGTCGATTAAATAAGATAACAAAAAAAGATGTTTACCCGCTGCCACGCATTGACGATGCCTTGGACAGTTTAGCCGGCTCTAGTTACTTCTCCACGATGGATCTTCGGTCCGGGTATTGGCAGATTGAAGTGGACGAAAAAGACAGGGAGAAAACTGCTTTCATCACTCCAGATGGGCTGTATGAATTCCAAGTAATGCCTTTCGGTCTTTGCAATGCTCCAGCAACGTTTGAAAGGATGATAGATAGTGTTCTGGGCAGTCTTAAATGGAACATGTGCCTTTGCTACCTGGACGACATCGTAGTTTACGCACCTACCTTTGAAGAACATCTACGTCGTCTACAACTTGTATTAAGCTGCATCCAGAAAGCTGGACTAAGCTTGAACCACAAAAAGTGTCTTTTTGGATCAAGGAGGATAAAGATTTTGGGACACCTTGTTGACGCCAATGGAATTCATCCAGATCCAGATAAAGTTGAAGCCGTCTCTAAATTTCCGAGGCCAAGGAATATCTCTGAACTGAAGAGCTTTCTTGGATTATGTTCCTATTACCGAAGATTTATTGAGAACTTTGCCGACAAAGCTAGATCTTTGCATGACCTACTGAAGACTGAAAAACAATTTTATTGGGATGCAGCTCAAGAGAAAGCGTTTGAAGTCCTCAAAACAGCTCTAATTTCAGAGCCTGTCTTAGGACACTTTGATGAATCCGCTGATACCCATCTACACACGGATGCAAGCGGACATGGTATTGGAGCTGTTCTTCTACAAATACAAGGTGGAAAGGAGCGGCCTATAGCTTATGCATCTAGAAGCTTGACAAAGGCTGAAAATAACTATTCTACAACGGAAAAAGAATGCCTTGCTGTAGTCTGGTCTATTAGCAAATTCCGCCCATATTTGTTTGGTCGACCATTCACGGTTGTCACTGACCATCATTCTCTATGTTGGTTGGTAGGGCAGAAAGATCCTTCTGGCCGTTTGGCAAGATGGGCGCTGAAGTTGCAAGAATTTGACGTGACCGTTATCTACAAGAGCGGACGCAAACATAAGGATGCCGATTGTCTGTCAAGGAGCCCGCTTGAGAACGATCCACCAAGTGCTGTGATGTCACTAACCAACGTCGATATAGAGCAGACTAAAGACCCGGATTTAGCTAAAATAATCGATAATTTAAACTCGGGCTACACCAGAAAGGAATTCAGCATTATCGACGGCATCTTATACAAGAAAAACTATAGCACAACTGGAAGACCCTGGCTTATGATGATCCCTAAGCACTTAAGATCGGAAGTTATGGCAGATTTACATGACGCTCCTACAGCTGGGCATTTGGGTTTCGCCCGAACGTATGACAAAGTCAAGAAACGATTCTATTGGCCTGGCCTTTATAGAACTGTTCGCCAATATGTAAGCCATTGTCGGGAGTGTCAACGAAGGAAGAAATTACCTCGACGTCCGGCTGGACAACTTGTATCCATACCGCCCGTAGAAAAGCCATTCTATAAGGTCGGGGTCGATCTCCTTGGAAGATTTCCAGTTTCTAAAGATGGAAACCGTTGGATCATTGTGTGCACCGATTATATGACAAGGTATGCCATAACGAAAGCGATCCCAGACGGAGGAGCAATCGAAACAGCTAAGTTCCTGGTTGAAGATGTTATCTTGAAGCATGGAGCTCCTAGAGAAATGATAACAGATCGCGGAAGAAATTTCATTTCTCAAGTAATAAAAGAGATCAATGCTCTGTGCGGAATTGTGCACAGATTTACAACGGCCTACCATCCCCAGACCAACGGCCTGACTGAAAGGTTCAACAAAACTCTGGGAGACATGTTGTCCATGTACACAGGTGTCGAGCAGAAGGACTGGGACCAAGTTTTACCCTACGTGACTTTTGCTTACAACACTGCTAAACAGGAGGCGACCGGCTACACTCCGTTCTTTCTTGTCCACGCCCGCGAGGCCGAGACCTACATCGATGCCGTACTACCCTACCTACCAGATGAGATCTCTAACGACTACGTTGGGGAACTTGTGACCAGAGCTGAGGAAGCGCGTCAACTCTCCCGATCACGCCTTCTACAATCACAGGCGAAAGACCGTAGACTTTACGACCAGAAACATACTCCAGTCTATTACCAGAAGGATGATCTTGTGTGGGTTTTTACTCCCATCCGAAAAGTAGGGCTCTCAGAAAAGCTACTGAAGAGGTACTTCGGTCCCTACAAGGTGACCAAGAAGCTTTCAGAAGTTACGTATGAAGTAGAGCCCGTGGACCCGTCTCCCCGATCACGGAAATCCAAGGATATCGTTCATGTCATTCGGATGAAGCCCTACCTGGACCCTGAAGAACAACATTCCATTCTGCTAGGGAACACAGGCCGTGATAGATTTCCTTCCAGAACAAGGGCTGAGACAAGCTAATCAGCGGGTCGCTGCTTTTTCTAAAGAGGGTGTAATGTCAAGTAGCTCCATCCAGATGGGACAACTGTCAATCATCCCTGGACCCCGGGGGGGACCACCGGTGTGGGGGCTGCTGGGAGGCTGATCTGTAAATAAGGAAAACGGGATGGTGGCTAACGCCGTTCATTGAGGATAAACCTTAACTGGGGGTAAGTCGTACAAACTCCCTCTCTCCCTATACTCCTTATACTCCATATACTCCTTATAATAAATTGATTATCCCCAAACTTGCCCTTGCTTTATTTATCTCCGCGACATATCTTCATTCTCGTTATATATCTTTGTATTAATATTATAGTGTGTAATATCAGAAGACTGAACTGACTTAAGAAAAATAAAAGTCTAGATTAACATCAGAAGACTAGAGTGACTTCAGAATCTAGAGTCCCGTTAAAAGTCTAGAGTACCATCTGGAGACTAGAGTCACTTTAGAAGTCTACAGTGACATGAGCAGTCTAAAGCTACATCAGAAGTCTAGAGTCACATCAGAACTCTAGATTAAAATCAGAAGCCTAGAATGACATCAGAATACTACAGTGACATCAGATGTCTAGAGTTACGTCAGAAGTCTAGAATAACATCAGAAGACTAGAGTGACATCAGAAGTCTAGAGTCACGTCAGAAGTCTAGAATAACATCAGAAGACTAGAGTGACATCAGAAGTCTAGAGTGACATCAGAAGTCTAGAGTCACGTCAGAAGTCTAGAATAACATCAGAATATTAGAGTGACATCAGAAGTCTAGAGTCACGTCAGAAGTCTAGAGTAGCATCAGAATACTAGAGTGACATCAGAAGTCTAGAGTAGCATCAGAATACTAGAGTGACATCAGAAGTCTAGAGTGACATCAGAAGTCTAGAGTCACGTCAGAAGTCTAGAGTAGCATCAGAATACTAGAGTGACATCAGAAGTCTAGAGTCACGTCAGAAGTCTAGAGTAGCATCAGAATACTATAGTGACATCAGAATACTAGAGTGACGTCAGAAGTCTAGAGTCACGTCAAAAGTCTAGAGTAGCATCAGAAAACTAGTGTGACATCAGAAGTCTAGAGTCACGTCAGAAGTCTAGAGTAGCATCAGAATACTAGAGTGACATCAGAAGTCTAGAGTAGCATCAGAATACTAAAGTGACATCAGAAGTCTAGAGTAGCATCAGAAGTCTAGAATCACGTCAGAATTCTAGAGTAGCATCAGAATACTAGAGTGACATCAGAAGTCTAGAGTCACGTCAGAAGTCTAGAGTAGCATCAGAATACTATAGTGACATCAGAATACTATAGTGACATCAGAATACTAGAGTGACATCAGAATACTAGAGTGACATCAGAATACTAGAGTGACATCAGAAGTCTAGAGCAGGGGTCTCCAAACTTTCCAGCCTTAGGGCCATACTGATGGGGTCTTTCCAGCCTTAGGGCCATACTGATTACTCCAGTAAGTTCCGAGGGCCAAGATGGCAACACTGCATATTATTAATTTTCCTGTATTAATTGTTATGTTTATTTGTTATTAAATGTTATTATTAATTGTTGCTTTTGTGTGTGATTTAGCAGAATGGAAAAGAAGCGAAAAATTGATAGTGAATGCAGAAAATTCAAAGATCAGTGGAACATTCAGTATTTCGTAATTGAGGCCAGTAACAAGGCGCTATGTTTGATTTGCAATGAAAGCATAGCCGTTCTCAAAGAATATAACATGAAACGTCATTATGAAACAAAACATTCTCAAAATTACTCAAAATATACAGGAATTGTGCGGACAGAAAAATTCGAAGCTTTGAAGCGCGGATTGAAATCGCAGCAATCTTTATTTACAAAAGTCAAAACTGAACAAGAGGCGGCAACTCGTGCCAGCTTTCGTGTGGCTCTTGAAATTGCAAAACGTGGAAAACCATTCACCGATGGAGAAATGATCAAGGAATGCATAATTGCAGTAGTCGAAGAAATGTGCCCTGAAAAGGTAAATTTATTAAAAACTGTCAGTATGTCAGCAAACACTGTGGCTCGAAGGGTAGAAAACATCGCTGAAAATATATCCTCTCAACTGTTCGACAAAAATGGACATGTTGAGTGGTTTTCTTTGGCCTTGGATGAGTCAACGGATGTGTCAGATACTGCTCAGGTGTTGATTTATATTAGAGGAGTAGATAAAAGCTATGAAGTGCACGAAGAACTTCTTGATATGTATAGTATTCATGGCACAACTACTGGTACCGATATTTTTAAAGGAGTTGAAATGGCCATTAATAAAAAGAACCTTCGATGGAAAAACTTGAAATGTATTACAACTGATGGAGGCAAAAACATGAGTGGGAAAGATAAAGGAGTGGTCGCTCTTGTGTCAAAGGCTGTAGAAAATGACGGCGGCTCAAAACCATTAGTCTTACATTGTATCATTCATCAACAGTCTTTGTGCGGAAAATGTTTGGATATGTCTGACGTTCTGAAACCAGTCATATCAACTGTTAATTTCATCAGATCTTTTGGGCTGAATCACCGACAATTCCGACAATTTATTGCAGAGATTGGAGAAACAGACTTACCTTATCATACTGCCGTACGCTGGCTTAGTTGTGGGAAAGTCCTTCAGCGCTTTTTTTAACTTCGAGCAGTGATCGAATTTTTTTTGAATGAAAAGCACCGCCCTCTTACTGAATTACAAAACAACGCATGGCTATGGAAGTTAGCATTCTATGTTGATTTGACAAAACATGTGAACGAACTGAATTTGAGATTGCAAGGAGAAAACCAGCATCTTCCTGATTTATACACTAATATCAAGTCATTCCGGATGAAATTGATACTGTTTCAATCACAACTACGAAGTAAATGTTTTTCACATTTTAAAACATGTGAAATATTCAGCCACACTACTGAGACTGAGTTTCCTATCGATTTTGCAATCGAAACTTTGAGTGCTTTGAAGATAAATTTTGATACTCGTTTCTCGGACTTTGATGCCATTGCGAATCAAATTAAGATTTTTCAGAATCCTTTTGATGCTGACATTGAAACCCTAGCCCCGGAACTTCAAATGGAAATGATTGATCTTCAGTGCAGTGATATAATTAAGAACAAATATGAAAACTCATCTTTGTTGGAATTTTATAAGAGTCTTACACTGACACAATTTGATAATTTGCATAAATTTGCTCGTGGGCTGTTTTCCGTTTTTGGTACTACTTATTTGTGTGAGAAAACCTTCTCCAAAATGAAGTACACAAAAAATGTATACAGATCTAAATTAACTGACGAGCATCTTAAATCTCTTTTAATAATTGGTACAAGTAAAATTAGTCCACAACTACAAACTATTGTCGGTGGAAAATCTCAATTACATACATCTCATTAGCATTTCATATGTCATGTTATAAGGTATGTGTTGTTCATTACTTACAATGTATAAAATGTAAGTTGGATTCATTTCAATAATTTGTTAGTTATTATATGCTGAAGTTAAATTTACTGCATAAATTATACATGTCTTTACTCATTACCATTCTGTGTTTCTTTATCCAACTTATCACAAACATTTTATTTGCTATAAAAAATATTTGTTCTCTAAAAGGAGTTTTCAAGTATGTCTCCGCGGGCCGGACAAAATCTGTCTGAGGGCCGGATGTGGCCCTCGGGCCGTAGTTTGGAGACCCCTGGTCTAGAGTGACATCAGAAGTCTAGAGTAGCATCAGAATACTATAGTGACATCAGAAGTCTAGAGTGACGTCAGAAGTCTAGAGTCACGTCAGAAGTCTAGAGTAGCATCAGAATACTAGAGTGACATCAGAAGTCTAGAGTAGCATCAGAATACTAGAGTGACATCAGAAGTCTAGAGTAGCATCAGAATACTAGAGTGACATCAGAAGTCTAGAGTGACATCAGAAGTCTAGAGTCACGTCAGAAGTCTAGAATAACATCAGAATACTAGAGTGACATCAGAAGTCTAGAGTAGCATCAGAATACTAGAGTGACATCAGAAGTCTAGAGTGACATCAGAAGTCTAGAGTCACGTCAAAAGTCTAGAGTAGCATCAGAATACTAGAGTGACATCAGAAGTCTAGAGTAGCATCAGAATACTAGAGTGACATCAGAATTCTAGAGTAGCATCAGAATACTAGAGTGACATCAGAAGTCTAGAGTAGCATCAGAATACTAGAGTGACATCAGAAGTCTAGAGTCACGTCAGAAGTCTAGAGTAGCATCAGAATACTAGAGTGACATCAGAAGTCTAGAGTAGCATCAGAATACTAGAGTGACATCAGAAGTCTAGAGTAGCAACAGAATAATAGTGACATCAGAAGTCTAGAGTAGCAACAGAATAATAGTGACATCAGAAGTCTAGAGTAGCAACTGAATAATAGTGACATCAGAAGTCTAGAATATCATCAGAATACTAGTGACATCAGAAGTCTAGAGTAGTATCAGAATACTAGAGTGACATCAGAAGTCTAGAGTCACGTCAGAAGTCTAGAGTAGCATCAGAACACTAGAGTGACACCAGAAGTCTAGAGTAGCATTAGAATACTACAGTGACATCAGAAGTATAGAGTAGCATCAGAATACTACAGTGACATCAGAAGTCTAGAGTAGCATCAGAATACTAGAGTGACATCAGAAGTCTAGAGTCTCGTCAGAAGTCTAGAGTAGCATCAGAACACTAGAGTGACATCAGAAGTCTAGAGTAGCATCAGAATACTAGAGTGACATCAGAAGTCTAGAGTAGCATCAGAATACTAGAGTGACATCAGAAGTCTAGAGTAGCATCAGAATACTAGAGTGACATCAGAAGTCTAGAGTCACATCAGAAGTCTAGTGTAGCATCAGAACACTAGAGTGACATCAGAAGTCTAGAGTAGCATCAGAATACTACAGTGACATCAGAAGTATAGAGTCACGTCAGAAGTCTAGAGTAGCATCAAAAAACTATAGTGACAATAGAAGACTAGATCCACATCAGAAGTCTAGAGTAACATCAAAATACTAGAGTGACATCAGAAGTCTAGATTAAAATCAGGAAACTAGAGTCACATCAGAAGCCTAGATTAAAATCAGGAAACTAGAGCCACATCAGAAGCCTAGAATGACATCAGAAGTCTAGAGTAGCATCAGAATACTAGAGTGACATCAGAAGTCTAGAGTCAAGTCAGAAGTATAGAGTAGCATCAGAAAACTAAAGTGACAATAGAAGACTAGAGTGACATCAGAAGACTAGAATGACATCAGAAGTCTAGAGTAAAATCAGAAGACTACAGTGACATCAGAAGTCTAGAGTTACGTCAGAAGTATAGAGTAGCATCAGAACATTATAGTGCGTCATATCAGAAAACTAGAGTGACATCAAAAGTCTAGAGTGAAATCAGAAGTCTAGAATCACATCAGGAGTCTAGAGTAAATTCAGAAGACTAGATTGACATCAGAAGTTTAGAGTGACATCCTAAGACAAGAGTCAAAAATTCAAATAGAAATCCGTTGATTGAAAGGTCAACAATCCACAAGTCCATAGAGATTTCACCACAATAATTCGATACGCCGAGCGACATGGATGCGACTAACTCGAAGCGGTAAATACCCTCTACATTACATTTCATAGAACTAGGACAATGTAGAAGCGGTGGTATTGTGGCGGAACTTTACCCCGAACGTTAGAATACAGCATTCTTCAATGTGATGTTAATACAAAAAAAAAAAAATCAGAAAAGTTGTTATAGATTTTTTGGAATCTATTTCTATCTATTCTTCGATAAAATATTAGGTTTCAATTATCACACACACATATATATTTAAATAAAAAAAACATATCCTGACCAGGAGCACATAGCTTTTTAGATGGCAGAGCGCCATCTAGTAGAACAGAAATCAACTAAACGTTGATTTAGTCTGTTCCCTGATATTTACCCAACCCATTTTCTTGATAAATCAAGAAAAGCCAATTTACATAATTTAAAGCTATAGGGTAGTATGTTTTCTTTCAAAGAGAAAAGCCTAGAGAGAGGGGGAAATATATTTGAAATTAATAATAAATTTCAAATTAATTTATAGTTCTAAGCTCTTAGAAATACGTGGTGTCGCTGGAGACCCGCTGGTGATTCTCCACCAAACTCTGCAGCGGTGGCTGAGGCGCCATATTCATTATACATAGTATGATGCATATATATAATTATCTTTTTAAAATAGTGCAGACTGTGCACTTTTGAATGTATTGACAAGATGTAAATTATTTTAATTGTCATCTATCTAAGCTCTTAGAGTTTTTGAATCTTAGTTCAATTTGAGAGAAAGGAAGAAATAAGTGAAGTTGTATGTGTGGATTATATACTCGATTTCGCGAAAAGGAAACCTCAGTTATCTTCACATTTTCAAGGATAAACTAAGCGACAAGTCCTTCATAACATTTACATTGATATTTTTTTTATCGAAAATTATTAGAGAATTTTATTTATAAATAAAATTTATTTATAAATAAAATTCCTATTTTTACAATATGAATATTTTTTTCTCGTATTTATTCTATTTTTCATTTTTTTGGTAAGAAAGCTTTAAATTTGATTCTATTCATTAAAATATTTTCTAATTTTGTATTGTGAACATTTAACCTACAAGGTGGTATTTATCTCACTACTTCTAGATAAAATACTGAGGTACTGTTATGTCTTTATATGTAGGTGGTCTATAGTGGTGGCGTTGTCTTGTCCATGGAGCATGGCAAATCGGTCCATGTTCTCTATGTACAATCTCGGCTAACTGAAGTGTTCTATCAAGTCCTCTTCTGACTTGATGTTCTCCGTGAAGATGGCTGGGTAGCTGAATATTTGATCTGGAGCTGCTGGATGTTGTCGCAGTTGTAGTAATGTTTGTAGGATCTTGTCATAAGTGAGTGTATTTTCATGTCTTTAAAGTGTCTTCTCCCTATTCTGGAAATTTTTGTCGATAATTTTCTATTAATAAAGAATTTGAAGATTGTCTGTGATATTTGGATTGGTGATAGGAGTTTTGTTTTTCCCTTAGTATTTGCATCCTTAAAGATTATTGAATGGGTTTGTTACATTTGCTTCCTGCTTTCGCCATGCTCTCATCTCTCTCATTGCCATCTATAACAACATGGGCAGGTATTCATTACATGATGCATTGTTTGCTTATTGAGTTTAGTTGGTCAAGGATTCTATGAATATTGTGAATTATATCCATTTTACTTTGTGTTTATTGCTTGTAGGAATGATTTTGAGTTAGAGAGAATAATGATTCTATAAATTTTGTCTTTCCCATCGGAAGAAAGGTAGAATTTCAGGCTTTCTTTAATAGCAATCAGTTCTGTTTGCAGTTTAGGGATATTTTCCCTGTATTGATACTTCGAGTTAGTTCAGTATTGTCAGGTAGCAGAAGAGCAATGCCTCCTTCTCTATATCGCAGTGTTTTATCAAAGGAACCATCTGTGTAAGCTATATGGCAAGATATTCTTGTTTTAATAAATTTATTGTTCTTAGAGAATTTTTTCTTTTAGGCTGTTGGGGAAGTCCTTATTTAAATAGGTTTCAATGAGGTTTAGGAATATTGTGGATTTTTTGGGGCCAAAGGCCTGTTAACTATAACTTCGGTCTCTTGAGCCAGACAGTATCACGTAAGCGATGGAGGACATCCCTGTAGTACTCTTTGGGAATACCTGTGTACTCGTGGTGTCCCACACCGCGGGAGTCAATGTAAGCAGTCAGCATCACTTTGACGTTGATCTTCACTTGCCGGGGCTTCTTTGGTCTTGGTGACGTGGAAGGCTTCCACTGTGTCGACTAGGATTTGGTTTATGGGCCGTAACCGTACACCCAGGACCTGTCATCAGTGATTTATAGTGAAATTTGACACAGTAGCGCTTAAAATGAAAATCCGACGAAATCACTAAAAAGACTACTTCACTCAAATCTGCTTGCCATTAACTGACGTTATTAACAAGAAAAAATTCACGCATGCGTATGAAGGTACAAAGTAGCCTCATGCAAGCGTGCTTCAATAAAAATGGGTCAAATACTTTTATAATAGATCTCGTATTCAAGAAATAGTTGAGGTTCATATAAGATAATTCCAAAAAATTAGCTGTCAATGTGCTTCAAATCAAAATCTCTTATGATTGTTTCACAGAAATAGAATTCTTTCTTTATGCAATGTTATTTCGTAAAAACTCTTTAAAATGTTCAACATTATTTTTCAGTGCATAAAATCTGAATGAATTATTCACCAATTTGTCAGGTTGGAATTTAACGTAGCAATTTCTGAAGGAATGGCGCGCAGAGTGAAGAATAAATATCTTATGGCATCACCATACATACAATCGAATAGGGGGAAAACGCTACATATAATTAATACAATAATTTTTCAATTATTAAGAAAGGAAAAATAGTTGAAAGAGAGTATAAACTTACTTTTTAAAATTATTTTATACATAATAACCGTCCTTTTCAATGCATATATTTTATCTTTCAACTAGCTTGTCAAATCCCTGAGAAAAGAAGACTTGCGGTTGTTCCCACACCAATCTTGGGCCAACTTTTCCGCCTCCAAATTCGTCGAGAATCTTTGTCCACATAGAGCAGCTTTAAGGTGTGTAAAAAGATGAAAGTCACAAGGAGAAAGTTCGGAACTATAGGCAGGATGTACCAAAACTTCCCAACCAAGTTTTATTAAAGTTTCCATAGTGTGTTTGGCCGTGTGTGTGGATGAGCATTGTCATGGTGACACCATGTGTAAGCTTTCCTAGTCTTTTCCGACATATAGCTTCACGGACTGGACCTTTAAGCAGATTAGAGTACTATTAGGATTTTTTGTATATTTTCTTCTAAATAACACTAGAGTACACAAAATGAAAAAAAATCTCCTCAAATAAACAAAACATTTTCTGGGTTAACTTTTTTTGCTGATCAACGTGGTATCATTTTTTTTATTAGCTCAATTTCTCAAGTTATGGATATAATGCCTTTTACCGATGATATTCATCTATTGGAGGAAAAGTTATGACATTAAACTTATTACTATATAAATAAATGCGCCAAAGATAGTGCAAATGAAGAAACAATATTTTACATATTTGCATGTGCATATATTTTGCTTCAATAACTGCCCTTAGATATACGAGGTGTGTTCAAAAAGTAACGCGACTTTTGTGTTTTTTAAAAAAATTATTTATTTATTCATGAATACCTATTTTGTCCCCTTCAAAGTAATCCTCATGAGATATTATACACTTGTGCCAACAGTTTTTCCAATCTTCGAAGCACTTCAAAAAATCATTAAAAAAAAATCTTTTCCAGCTCCTCCTTCGATGCCGTCTTTATCTCGTCAAGCGTAGCGTAACGTCGTCCTTTCATGGGCCTCTTCAGTTTAGGGACCAAGAAAAAGTCACAGGGGGCCAGATCTGGGGAATACGGTGGCTGCGGCATCATTAGTGTGTTGTTTTTGGCCAAAAAGTCGCGCACAAGCAACGATGTGTGAGCAGGGGCGTTATCGTGGTGCAAAAGCCAATTTTTGTTCTTCCACAAATCCGGGCGTTTCTGGCGGATTGCTTCGCGCAAATTGCGCATAACTTGCAGGTAATATTCCTTATTGACCGTTCTACCCTGTGGCAAGAACTCATGATGCACCACGCCCCTGCAATCGAAGAAAACTGTCAGCAAAACTTTCACATTCGACCGAACTTGGCGCGCTTTTTTCGGTCTTGGTTCGTGCGGCAGCTTCCATTGAGATGATTGAGCTTTGGTTTCCACGTCATAACCATAAACCCACGCTTCGTCACCAGTTATGACCCTCTGGAGCAAATTTGAGTCGTCGCGGACAGAGTCTAACATCTCAATATCAATGTTCATGCGATGCTGTTTTTGGTCGCAATTGAGCAATTTTGGTACGAATTTCGCGGCGACCCGTCTCATGCCCAAATCATTGATAAAAATCGAATGGCACGAGCCAATCGATATGTTTAGGTCCTCAGCAACTTCTCTAACGGTGATTCGACGATTGGCCAATATCATTTTCTCCACTTCATTAATTTTTTCGTCTGTTGTTGAAGTGCTCGGGCGTCCGGCACGCCCTTCGTCGTTCACATCTTCTCGGCCTTCTGAGAACATTTTGTACCACCGATAAACGTTGCTTCGGTCCAAGGTAGTTTCTTCGTATGCCACAGTCAACATTCGGAATGCATCCGCGCACTTAATTTCGTTTTTCATACAAAATTTGATACAGGTTCTTTGATCAATTTTTTTAATAGGTCAAAATCGAAGACGATCCAAAACACCTGCAAGCAAAGCAGCTGTCAACAATTAAATGAACATTCAAAATGGCCGAACTTGTCGGCATAAGTGAGAGACATGAGTACCAACATAAAGCCACAAAAAGATCGAAATTCGAATATACGTAACCCGCGAAAATTCAAAATTCGCGATACTTTTTGAACACACATTTATCAAACTACTTACTATATCTACAGGGTGTACCAGGTAAATTGGGAATTTCAACAATGGTATTTTAACTGAAATTTTTTGCAAGTAAAAATTAAAATATCCGAATGAAATTTGACACAGTAGTAGATAAAAGGATATAGTATTTATTTATTCAATGTAGTTTCCATTATTAGCTACAACAGTCTCGAGGCGAGTGCGGAATGAAGCACAGGCCTTGGCGACGATGACCTTGTCCATTTGGGTCATCACCGTGTGAACTGCTTTCTTGACAGACTGGATGGTGGTATGAGGAGCTTTGTTGACATCTCTCTCAACAACGCCCCATACATAGTAGTCGAGGGGATTGCAATCTGGAGAATTAGGGGGCCAAATATCAGGACCCCAGTGACTAGGGACGTTAAGTGTCAGCCACGATTGTGTCTTTTTTGCCTTATGGGCTGGAGCTGAGTCCTGTTGGAAGACATACTTCCTTCCCGCGGCCACCATGTCCATCCAAGGCTTCACAACGGTCTCCAGAACATTGATGTAGGTGTCAGCGTTCATCCTAAGGCCCTTCTCAAAGAAATGGGGAGGCATGACATCACCTTCACTGCTGATAACGCCAAGGACCATTACGGAGGCAGGAAATTTCGTGTGCATCACGACAGGTATCTCTGAGGGGTCTTTACAGATCCAGCGATCATTCCTGGGATTTACCTTTTGGTCCACGTCAAAGTTCTTTTCGTCAGAGAAGAACCTTAGCATGCCAAAAGAGTCGTGTTTCAGGTTGTTGAGGAGGGCAGCAGCCTTTCCTTTTCTGTTATTCTTCATATTCTCAGTCAGCAACTGACCTTTCCGAAGGGCATAAGACTTGAGACCAAGGTCCTCATGGATAGTTCTGACAATTGTCATAGAGCCAACGTCCATTTCCTTGGCTATGGCCCTCATGCTCTTCCCAGGGTTTCCATCAATCTTCTCCTTGACATTTTTGACAAATTCTTCGCCTCTTACCCTGTTCAATCGACGCGAGTGCTTTTTCCTTGTAGCTATCCCCTCTTTGTTACTGTCGGCCTCATCAAACTGCTTCTTGACACGATAAATAGTGGTTTTGGGCAACTTAAGAAAATCCACTATCTCTTTGGGGCTCCTTCCGGCGCGCAGAGCAACGATGATGGCAGCTCGATTTTCAAATTCTCGGTTACTCTTCATCACTACACTGCGCACACATGTACTGTTGCATTTTACATGAATATGGCTACGTAATGAAAAAAAAAAACACGTTTTTAATCTCAAGTAGTTTTTGTTTTATGGACTGTCAAAGTTAGTCCCAATTTACCTGGTACACCCTGTATATAAATTTTCATTTTAAAATCTAATTTCTTTCCCTTTCTTTTCCAAAATTATCAAGAGAATTGTTTTTATATATAAGATGGAAGGTCTTAACAAAAAGCTGTGTTTGCGAAAAAAACATTTTATTTGGTATAATAAACATTATTTATAAAGATGCAGTAATATTTAGGAAGTAATAAAAAATTATATATTGATGTGATTTTTTCTGTGAAGTCTATTATATTTTGTTTGTTTGTCATCACGCATCAGATTCCAACAATAATCCGCCACCATATATTGATTCTAAAGACCATTGTATCGTTGCTCAATGATTTTAATATCTTGTTGGAAGCATTCACCCTGTTCTTCGCTCTCTGCACCGAGATTATCATGGAAAAAGTTTAAATGTGAATCCATAAAATGCAATTTTAAATTAATTAAGCACCCGAGCTTATGGAATTTGTAAATCATATTTTCTACGATTCTCGCATAATTCGGTGACTTATTATTGCCTAAAAAGTGTTTGACAACGTCGATGAATGCAAGCCAAGCATTTTTATCATCTTCTTTCAATGTTACAATAAACTCTTCGTCATTTATTAGTTTACGAATTTGAGATCAATTGAAAATACCTTCCGTTATCTTAGAACTACTAATCTTCAGAAATTTTGTCATTAAATATTTGACATCATCACTATCTTCCTTTAAAGCCTTTACACAATTTTCCTTAACTCTAATTTGATATGTAAAGGGAGGGGGAAAATCATTTTTAGTTTATGGACAAGCGGTTCATGGTTCATTTTCAACGTTTTGTTCACCTAAGCAAAACATACTTCTTTCAGGCCACATTTTTTGTATATAATGATTCTTTCTGCCTCTGCTGTCCCACTTGCATAAAAAGCAAGGATACTTTGTGTTTCGTTTCTGCAAGCCCTGTAAAATTCCTATAATTTTAAGATCACCGCAAACTTTCCAACAATGTTTGGTATAATTCAACAATTCTAAGAATTTCTTAAGAGTCGAATAAGTTTCTTTCATTTGGGGTGAATAGGCAACTGGTATGGAAAGTAATACACTACCATAGTGCAGCAAACATGCCTTCAAACTTTGTTTAGAGGAATCAATAAAGAGTTTATGCTCGGTAGCATTGTAATTAATTTGCAGAGTTTTAAAAACCCCTTCAATATCATTGCAGTACACTAATCCTTCTTCTCCAGAAAAAAATGGCAAAAAAAAAAACATTGTTCCTTATTACGATAAAGATTTTGGTTTGTGGTAACAAGAGGTTCCTTTGCTTTAATCTTGATCCAAGGATTTCTGCTGCTTTTTTTGATAGGCCTAGATCCCTAACTAGATCATTTGAAGATGCCTGATCAAATAAATGTGTAATGCCACTTTCATTTGAAATAAATTCAAGGTATACTGATTGATGATCATCTGCAAATGCTGCATGCTGATCATACTGTTACGACTCTTCTCAGCCGTCGATGTTTGCTTTCAAGGTTTCTAAGATAACAATGTGGGTTCGTTTTGGATACAGCTTAGTACTATGGATTTATTACCAGATCTTTAAAAGGGATATTAAGAACTATACATAGGAGATTGACTTGCCTTCAATGTCCGCCACTAGAGGGATCCTCCTCCGCTACCGTCTTCCCGGTCAGTCCATACGGCCACACGTCCGGGGCCCACCTGCTGCGTCTGTTGTCACCACCGTTTTCCTCGCTGCAGGTCCCGTTGTCACTAGACAGACTTCTCTCCCCAGACTGCCAGGTCTTCTCAGTGCACAAACCCCCGGCCGCTGACTCGGCTGATCCCTTCACGACGACGGCGCCAGCTGGACTGCCTGTCTGCCGCCCCCTCATCTGGAATTTGTCAATCCACACTTCCCAGGAAGGGCCCCTGCATACCTTCTTCTCTTGGCTTTCCCACTTCTTCTTTTCTACTTCTTTGTTGCACCGCTTCACTGCCCCCTTCTCATCCTTTTCGTCCCGAAAAGGGTTGATTTTCCCAGAGCGCTGATCGGCGGCCCTTTGATCTCTCTGACGTCTCTGGCCACATGAGGGTCGTCACCCTCCCGGAAGTGTAACGGCAGGGTTAACACCAACCCTTGTTTGCAGAACCACATCTCAACTCGGGCTTTCTTTCCACTCTCAACCAGTGCTGACGCCATTGATTGGTCTCGCTGTCTAGCACAGGGCGGTGGTTCTCCACATGATGGAGGCCATATTTCACTGCCTACGATGCTCTCATCTGATATTTTGAACTCTCCTTGTGAACACTCTGTAGCCGCAATGTGCAAAGGGTTATGATCGTTTGTGTTGCGCTTTCGCCGCTTCCTTCTACGACGGGGCTGTAGATCGCCGATCTTTACAGTATATTCGTCCACCTGATCCACGCTGTCCATATCGTGGCCTCCCTTTTATTCTTTAGGTTTCCCATTCTCTTGCTCTAGAGGCTCTCTTTTTCCTAACCCTTCAAACCTGGGCTTCTTAGTGCCGACCACGCACAGGGCTGTGAATTTCTTAAATCTTCTGGAGGTGTCGGATCCCGTGGCAGTCTCGAGGTCGGTAGAACTTTTCCTAGGCGGTGGCTGCTTGATTTGCACCTTGTCGGGCGAAGGAACGAAGATGAATGGTAAACATTCTTGGCACGTCTTTTCAGCTTGCATTGCAGACGACGGCGCTGACACATTGCGCGCGACTTCCGCGTCACAGACATTGTCGTCGGACTTCCACAGAGCGTCCAATGCTCTATCCCGTTCAGTCGGGTCGCCGGCTCCAACTTCGGGGTGCTTCGACCATCTAGCCTTGTCGCACTTCCACGGAGCACCCAGCTCCGTCCCGTCCAGTTGGATCGCCGCTGTAGTCCCTGACAGTCTGGCGCTGTCGCAGAAGTCAGCCACGCCGTCACATTGCAGCTCGCCAAGATCGTTTTTATTTCCGTGGAGTATTTTAGAAATAATCCCAGGGGTTGAATTTTCGCTCTGTATATCACCTTGAGGGCATTCTCCTTCCGTCCGCTTGATTTTATACAAAACACTCGTGACACAGCCGTTGTCGGAGGCGATCAGCTCACCCTTCTCCGCTACACAACCAGTCTGGATCATTTCCTGCTGTCGACACTCTTCGGACTTCTGGATCACGGGAGAATCTTCTAGCGTAGATTCTGGCAGTTCACTTACAACGTCTCCTGACGTGATGATCTTTGTTGTGATGGTCTTGTCGGGATCTTCATCACCTGGGATCGTCTTTTGTCCCCTCAGACATTGAATACGTGGGCTATTGGTTGCTGTGATTGTTTTTGAAAAGCCATCCGGATTTTCTGGCGGTAATACATTGAACTTAACTTCGCAAGACATGGGTGTGGCAGAACGTTTGACATTCCGAATATGCTCGAGTCGGCTCAATCGAGTATCCAAGTTTTCTCCGAGCTCATCTACTTTCTGGCTTATCAGACTGAGCAATTTTGTGAATTTTTCAATTTCGAGGTCGGGTAGTTTTTCCATTTTTCTTTTTAAATTAGCGCAAAATAAAACCTTCAATTGAAATTAACTAAGCTGTATCCCACTTCTGACACCAAATGTTAAGACTCTTCTCAGCCGTCGATGTTTGCGTTCAAGGTTTCTAAGAGAACAATGTGGGTTCGTTTTGGATACAGCTTAGTACTATGGATTTATTACCAGATCTTTAAAAGGGATATTAAGAACTATACATAGGAGATTGACTTGCCTTCAATGTCCGCCACTAGAGGGATCCTCCTCCGCTACCGTCTTCCCGGTCAGTCCATACGGCCACACGTCCGGGGCCCACCTGCTGCGTCTGTTGTCACCACCGTTTTCCTCGCTGCAGGTCCCGTTGTCACTAGACAGACTTCTCTCCCCAGACTGCCAGGTCTTCTCAGTGCACAAACCCCCGGCCGCTGACTCGGCTGATCCCTTCACGACGACGGCGCCAGCTGGACTGCCTGTCTGCCGCCCCCTCATCTGGAATTTGTCAATCCACACTTCCCAGGAAGGGCCCCTGCATACCTTCTTCTCTTGGCTTTCCCACTTCTTCTTTTCTACTTCTTTGTTGCAACCGCTTCAATACTTTTTGATATAGGATTCTTGAACTGTTTTAGGAATCGGAATGGGATACTCGAGGTCGTGAGGAATGCTATTAATGCTATTTTTGCTATTAAGTCCTCTGATTTTGCAGACACAGAAATAACAATCGTCATGGTGAATTTTTGGTTCTCGCCAAAACATTGGTACACCGAAGGGCATACCTTTTGATTTCCCCGATTTCCATTGCAAAAGCCCTTGATAGCACGTTCCACACACACTATGGGGGCCCCTCCACTTGTCTTGATCACCTAAGGCCACACCAAAATATTCTTTATAGCCTTCTTTTATCTTTGGGGTGATAAGTTTCCTCCGTTTGGGAATTGTAAATTTTCCACAAATGTAGCAGAACATTTCTGGATTGGCTTTGCATTTAGGCGGCATTATTTATATATTTAAGAATATTTATGACAATAAATGTATTATTAAAAACAATAATAAGCATTAAGAGGAGCGTCTTGTGTAAATTTCTTTAATACCGCAAGCTTTCGAACAGAACGTTCTTCAACGGGCGTGGATAGTAAAGAACGTTCTGTTCGAAAGCTTGCGGTATTAAATAAATTTACACAAGACGCTCCTCTTAATGCTTATTATTGTTTTTAATGATCGTGATTTTAAGAGTTTAATTTCTACAATAAATGCATTGGTAAATATTTTCTTGAGATATAAAATTGCCATGGTATGCATTTCATCTAAACGATGATTAAATTTTATGCTTACAAAGTCAATATCTTCAAAATATTTTGATGACAGCGATGACATCAGCTTCTTTATAAAATTAAATATTTTCAAATATTTTTTTAAAAATTGAGCTAATTTTGAAAAATGAAGGTTATATTCATGATCCACGGGTTGAAATTTACTAGAAACAACTTTCAAATATTGAGAAGGAAAAAGTGTGTGTACTTGTGTAATCAATGCATATTACCCCTTTTGAGTCCCTAAAAAAGGTGGCTAAAACTTTGCCTGCTGAAGATGGAGTCTAAATATTTTTAAGTTTGTAAGATGAATGTCGTCACTCCATTGACTGTGTTTTTACTCTGGTTCAAAATGATGAAGCCAGGTCTCATCACAAGTAATAATATTGTATAAAAATCATTTCCATCTCTTAGAAATAGTGGATAATGGGCTTGTGAAACTCTCACACGTTTCTGTTTATAATCATCGGTCAGTTACCTTCGTACCCAACGTGATGATACTTTATGGTATTTCAAAATTTTCTGTATTTCTTCATTTACCAATATGCAATGGTGCTCATCAGTAGAAGTTGAAGGTCATCCGCAGCGCTCATCGTGGCTAACACTTACATTTCCTGATTTAAATTTAGAATGCCCTAAATAAAGTGTTGACTAACTCATGCATCACCATAATAAACTTGTAATCTTGTTAAAATGTCGTTAGGTTTTACACCTAGTTTGGTTAAATATTTTACAATAGATCGTTGCTCAATGTTTGACAGTCCTCCAATAATCGCCGCCATTTGTTGTTATGTATTGCGCATGCGCGGTAAGTGCTACAAAGGCACCAATCTGCCTCAGAAATATCAGAAATCCCTAAAGGCATATTTTAAGCACCACAAGATGTTCATAAAATTTCCCGAATTGGCTAAATAGGTTTATGGTCGGCGATGTGACAGTGAAAATATAGTTGCACATTTTTCCAATGAACTTTGCTCTTTATCAAATAGACGTAAGAACTATGTAAGAATAAACAATCATCTTTGCAATCACACAGATTAAGGCCCGTGTAAAATTATAAGGGACGGTGTCTAGATGACCCAAAAAGATCAACATTAATTTTGCCAACAGTCGTAGTTTTTCCGTAGAAGTTCTCAATGTTGTGGGTAGTTAAAATGTACTAGTTTATAGTTACAAAACAATATCTATATAGATAATTCTACAATGACTTGGTCTGTTTCAGACGAGGCTTTTTTAAGCCAAAAAAACTTGGAAAGCGACTTCTGCGCTTGTAAGTATATTTTATATTTGTTTTGTTAACAATAATATGATTGTGTGGACGAAATAAGTATATATATGAAAAAATAATAAAAAAAATAAAAAGGTCAGGTGTTGATATTAAAAATAATGAAGGCATATCCTGACCAGAAGCACATGATGCGTTTTAGATGGCAGAGCGCCATCTAGTGAAACAGAAATCAACTAAACATTGATTTAGCCTGTTTCCTAATATTTGGCCAACCCATTTCATTGATAAATCAAGAAAAGCCATCCACGAACGCGTTTCCCGCTGTTGGCGCTATATCTATATGTAGCCAAACAAATTACTTCATGAATATCTCCTCCAAAAATGACTCCTAATCATCAGGAATCTTTGCTCTAATCTAAAAATACCGGGACAAAATACTTTCTATCTTCAGGAAAATTTCAATTTGTGCGCCCTGTTAATGAGGCAGAGTCGGTTACTTTATATACTTATTGGAGAGGTCACCTCTATTGTGTTTTTTATTTGACATATCGGACGCGATATCCCAGCTTGGGATACTTGCGCCTAAATACATTTTAGCAACTTATATACAATTCATTTTATATACGATTCAATAACCGAACTAAAAACAAAATTAAAACTGAAAAGCTGGTTTTCTCAAACAGAAAATAAAATCTAAAATATATTGTGTTGGATTGAGAGGAACTCTTGCATGTTGATGTTACTTGCTTCTTGTTCAGATCATGATAACCATGGTGGAAGAGAGAGATTTTAGACTTATTATACTCTAAGTACACCACATATCTAAACATTTAGAAGCAGTGGGCTCTGCACGTACACAAAATATCAGAATTACATTCAGTAACTTACACTCACTTTCAGAATTGTTTAACAATTAGATGGTATTGAAGCAATGTAGTACTCAAACGGTTCGAGACAGGGTTCGAATAAGTCCCGACAGATTGTCCCGCCATCTTAGAGATTCTGGAGGAAGAAATGAAAGATTAATAGAGACGTTTTGTACTCGTGCTCCGATCTTTGTTTCATTTCATATAGGGCAGAGCAAATACCTATGGTACGACAAAATACGGTAAAAAAAAAAGAATTAACCTACGGAAAAAAACTACATATTTATAATGCAGCAGTATCAAGAGAAGAGACAGTTTTGACAAAGGATGTCCCTCTTATGATGAAATAAATAAAAAGAAGAGACAACTATTTAATAAACTGTAAGAAAAAGCAGGTTTCTACATGACAGTTTAGAAGTTATTTCTCTGTGAAGGATAAAAAGAAGGAGAAACGGATTGATTAACGTGACCAAGAATGTTTGACTATCTTTCCAAGTAAAGCAACTGGTCAATAGATGAATGTGGACTGAAATTAAACAGGTATCAGTTGTGCGTGGATGTTCTCTGATGGACTTATGAGTTGTACATATTTATTCTATGAATAGATATATACGTTAAAACACCACCCGAGCGACAACACCACCAGGTATATATAAAGAACATGGCGTGGTGGTGTTTTCAGTTTTGCGCGCTGCTGGCCCGGATGTGTCCGGAGCCAGCCTGAGGAGGAGGAGGACAGGTGAGTCTTCCCAACCTTTTGAATTCTAATTGACTAAGACGCAAGAAATTATTAGATGAGCCAAACAAACGTATTTTTATTTATCCCAAGTATATGTGGTATAGGCCATGATAATCATGGTTGTTGTTAACGACTCTCTATACTGTAAGTACACCGTATGTCTGCACATGTAGAATGTAGGGCGACCCTTGCGCTTAGAAGGTGCCAGAGTCATTTTGGTTACTAGAACTCACTGATGGAGTTACTCTTGTGCAAGAATCGGGGTCTTAGAATTAGAACAACAACAACAAAAAAGCGTTCACTACAGAATTCGATCCCTCTTCTTGGTCACTGAGAGTGTGTAACACTCCTCCACCAAACCCCGGGTTGAACAATCCCCCCACAACTTTATGATATTTTTCTTTAATTACAATTCATTTCTCTAAGAATTCAATTTTGTACATTTAAAAGAATGTTCACTTCCATTGGAGGCTTCAACCAAATATCTCAAAAAGGTGTTTAATAATTAATAAATAAAAATACATTTTAAAAAGATTCATTTAAATTACCTAAAAAGGAAAAATATATAATATTTTAGCTTCTGCCATTTAGAAATTAGATTTATATGAGTGAAAATAAAATCGGCGGTGGACGATCATCTTGAATTTCAAACTTAATGTGATTCAATATGAAGAACAAATGTTTAGCGATTTTTATGAGTTTACTAAATTTTTTATATCTTCTCTCAATATATGATCGTCCACGCCGCTATAATATTCGCCCATATAAATCTAATTGCCAAATTGCACACAGAAACCAAAATATTTTCTTTTTCTTTATAGTGAATTTATATATAAGCATTTTGAAATTATACTTTTAATTTGTTAATCTTTTAGTTACTTTTTATTCATGAAAAATATAAAATAAAATTCGAATCAAAAGTAAAAATATACACGAAATATCGCCCAAATATTTGAATATACACATCAGTATTAAGCTCAGTATTATTATCTCTATATATAAAAACATGCACACACTAGGATTTATAATATATATGTTTTGAATACATAATTCATATCCAGGTTTATTCTGCGTTCAAAATATCTCTAAAAAAACCACTCGTGTTGTCAGTCAGACTTAAGTCTTTCTGGTTTTATTTACAATGGCTGTGTTGGAAGTCAAGGTATTAGGTAATGCTAAATCAGATTTATTTCTAGGGAGATTTTTTTATCGATGCCAAGTTGAGATTTTTAATTCATAGGAGAACGGCCATTTGAAATCTGAGTAGAAAAAGAGGAGATGATCCACTCTTTGGTCTTCAATTCTAGCAGTTGGGTTAAATCGGATCCTTTTTTCGAAATTTCGCGAAATATATGCTTGTGCGTAGCCTTGGCCAGTGTGGTTGTTAGAGGGAACTTATGCTAGATTCTTTGGAGCATGGCGATCAAAATTCTGGTCGTGTAGTCCAAATGTATAGGTCAGTCCGTGGATTCTGTGTGATCAGAGTTCTTTTATTGTGGGGAACACTTTAAGGAAAGACATTGAAAGATAGTGTATAAATTAGAAGGTACAGCGGGCTTAGCTCTTTGATCTGTGAGTTCATTTCTCAGAATAGCGCTGTGACCTTTGACACAGCTGAGTTGTACTTTGAATGTACAGTAGAGTGGACTGATTATGACAAAAAGAGACAATTGGAAGTCGGGCCAAACGAAAGTTTTAACACGGGAAAATATTTGACTAGCTTTAATCGCGTAAAGAATACCAGGGTTTCTGCTTGGAAGGTTGAATATCAGCCGCTCATTACACCACAGAAAGGTTCATTGATCATTCCGAGCCATTGGACTGAGCGAGTGTTTTCAAAATTTCGTACATCAATGTGGTCTGAAAGCATATTAAAATTGAATTACAAAATTTGAAAGGCAATTTGGAAATTTTTCTGTACCCAGTCACCCTGACAACCCAGAACTCTGAAAATTTGTCAACATTAATTGTCACCAGGTTCTAAGAAGTGCAATAAAATTTTCAGATTTCTACGTGCTCTAGTGGGTTAAAATTGATTACAAGATTTATAGAAAGACATACATGAAAGAAAGTTAAATAAAAGCTATTCTTTTTAAGACTATGAAAGTTTATTTCGAAAATACCTATCATGATAATATTGATATTCTAGAGCATGTGTAGGATTTAGTACAGTGTAGTGATCAGAGTGTTTGTATCCAGCAACCACGCCGTCTACGCTGTCCCTGACGGCGTGGCCTGTCCCAGCTGGATGACCAGCTACGACCCCGACCAGCTGGAAGGGTGGGTACTTGGTCTCTCTATATAGACATTTACCTGCTCCGCCCTGTCTAGAAATAGATAGGCACTTTTATAATATCAGTAAAGCCTGTGAACAGATGCAACTACCTTGAATTGTTGCCAGCCATGAGCGGTCGATTTAAGAAAATAAATACATTTTTTATAAATATAAGAAATAGGCTGTTTACGGCTGATGTTTATGTTTTTGAAGTCAATTTGAACGAAGGTGCATTTTAAATGCCTGTCATGGGAAGAGCTCTTATGCTTGAAAGTTTATGCTGAGAGTGAACATCAATCACTTTCACCCCAAAATTGACAAATAATTATAAATGAGAAACTATGTTCACTTCTCCATCATTATAATTTAGGTCAGATGTTGGTTCATTGGTTATGTTCTGTTACCATTAATGCGAAGTAATAACTCTCAGTGTCTGTATGAGGCCTTAGATTTGTTCATCATTGACTACGAATAAGGCCCCAAATTATTCAGTTTCTCATGAACAGCTATTTAGACAGGTATTTATATTTGGAAGAGGTCTTATTAAGATCTCGAACAGATTTAGCATTGCGATTTATGCATCTCTCCATGAATTTTTTGACTAGATAACTTGCGAGTTTAGTTTCGTTGTTATATAAGAATGATACAGAAGAGCTGACGTCCCGGTGTGTTCCAGGGACTTCGGCCGGGTTTATTTTATCCCGGAAGGAGTGGCCGCCCCTTCGTGGGCCGTCTACTACGAGCCGTGGCAACTCAGGGAGTAAGTGACCTCTTCCTAATATCTATTAAGCCACTGAGAAATTAATTATTTTTTTAGGACATTCGATTTTAGATATTTATATTAATATATGTACATATATTTGCGTGATTTTTATAGGGAAATAGATAGCAATTGAATTTATTGTTAATGAAAGTAGTTGTAACATGTTTTGACGTGTTCCAGCTTTCCTGAGGAGTGGGATCGCCCGGCTCCCAGCGAGAAGGTCCCCCGGTCCTCCGTCTTCGGAGGGAGGGACCGCGAGGTGGACCTCGAGGACGAGGAGGAGGTGGCGCTCCAGTAAGTAGCCGTTTCACTTAACTTGGACTTATTGAAATACATGTTTCTAACACCTTGCCACATCTTATTTTTTTTCTGGAAGAGAACAAAAATTTCTGACCAAAACATTAATAAAGAGAGCTGCTACTTAAATATATTTTTATAAAAGAATAAACTTAGGGAGATTTAAGATAATAATAGGATTTTGACAAACTTGAAACCTTTTAGTGAAAATACACATAAAACCCATGCTAGGTGTAGTGGGCAAATATGCAAAACTAGGCCAAATGGCATGAGTCCCGATTTCATCATCATGTAGTATTAGGTGAGTGGTGTCTAAAAAACTTATACAAGGTCCTAGCCATGAATCCTGAATGGTACTACATTGAAGCCCAAAGTACCCGGTGAAAGCTTGGTAGCATTCCTTCAATTTGAAGGGTCTCTACTAACATGGTTTACAGAGGCATATAATATGTTATTAAACTCCTGTAGGGTCCTCTCTCTATCTATGAGAACATTCCCTGTATCCTGGGACATGGGAACTGATCCATCCTGCCCCTACTGTCTATACCACAGAATAGCTTGATTTAACCAGTTCTAGGTACCTAGGAGCGTTATCATTCGATGCGTTTTTCAGTTGAGAACTGCCAATTTTCGAGAACCAGGGCCTAAGATCGAAACTCTCTTCGCCCGCGCGAGTAGCTTTTTAAATTTATTTATTACAATGCTTGCTATGTCTCGATTCATTTTTAAAAGTTAAACATTATCAATATAAGGAAGTAATCTTAGAGGAACAAAAATAAGAAATTTTCAATATATGATATTGGAATAATACTAGAAAATACTAAGTATTAAAAAATTGAAGAATTAATGTGATGTGCAGGAGGGCAATTTTGGCCTCTCTGGGGTGCGCCTAAAGCCTCCGGAGACCAGCACGGCCTCGGTCTCTAGAAAATCCTTCCGTTGTAGTATTGGGAAGGAGCACACGAATAACTTGCTAGAACAACAGCTCCAATGGGACTTCTGGAAATTTTATGCGGCAACAGTGATTGGATACCGTGTGGGAAGCTGCGGCGATCAAGAAGGCAATCAATAAATGAATGCATCTAACAAGCTTCCATCTGCCCGTTTCTCCTGCCTGAAGATCTCCGAGTATGCCTCCTTTGGGACACGAAGCGTCATCGCCCTACCATGTTATCAAGTTACAACTGGTATCTTTGGAAGTTGTTCCTGCTGAAAAAGACAAGCTTGTTTGAAGAAAATGATCGTATGTCTTTCAATACACGTCCATAGTAATTGGTACTTTTAGCATATGCCTGGCGGAGACTCAAGATTATGAACTTGTACATGTTATCATTTGCAAACAATTTTTTACATCTTTGTGTTCCCGAGTGAGGATTTGATTGAGTATTCTAAGTGACGGCTCAACTAGAGCTGCTGATCTCTCAATCCTGGCTTAACAAGACTTGTTAGCCTATGAGTCCTGGCTGACTTCCAAATCTGACCTCAAACTCTTGAGGAACTCGAAACTCCAGTCTTTGTACTCCTCTGGCTACGAATATTAGCTAATCTCGATTTTCTGGTCCCATACCGAGTCCTCGATAAGCTCAACAAGCAAACTACGAGTCCAAGTTGAATTCGACTAGTTTTGCTCTGAGTTCTAACTGAACCCGACCTGGGAATTCCGAGTCCTAGCTAACTCACCCTGGTAGTCTCCGAGTCTTGGCTCAACTCGACCTGGTGGTCTCTGATTCCTGGATGAACTCGACCTGATGATCTCCGAGACATGGCTGAACTCACCCTGGTGGTCTCTAAGTATTGGCTCAATTGGACCTGGTGGTCTGTTTCCTGAAAGAACCCTAACTGGTTATTTCTGAAATTTGGCTGACTCACCATGGAAGTCTCTGAGTGTTGGCTAAGCGCGACACGGTGGTTTACATCACCTGGCTGTACCCCACATGATGAATCCGAGGAATGGCTGAACTCACCCTGGTGGTCCTAAATTATAAGCTCAACTTGACCTGGTAGTCTCTGATTCCTGGCTGAACCCGGCCTAGTAATATCTGAAACTTGGGTGGCTCACTTGGGTGTCTCATCTTGGCTCAACTCGACCTGGTGGTCTCTGATTTCTGGCTGGACACGACATGTTGATCTCTGAGACATGGCTGAGCTCACCCAGGTCGCCTCTTCTTCTCGGCTAAACTGACCTGATGACCTCTGATTCCTGGCTGAAACCGACCTTGTGATCACCGAGACTTGGCTGAACTCACCCTGGTGGTCTCTGAGTCTTGGCTCAACTCGTCCTGGTGGTCTCTGATTCCTGGCTGAACTCGTCCTGGTGATATCAGAGACTTGGCTGAACCACCTTAGTGGTCATTTCTTCTTGGCTCAACTCCTCCTGGTGGTCTCTGAGTCTTGATTCAACACGTCCTGATGGTCTCTTATTCTTGGCTGAACCCGTCCTGGTTATCTCTGAGACTTGGCTGAACTCATCCTGGTGATCTCTTCTTGGCTCAACTCGACCCGATGGTCTCTGATTCCTGGCTGGACCTGGCCTGATGATCTCCGAGACTTGGTTGAACTCACGCTGATAGTATCTGAATCTTGGCTGAACTCGTCCTGGTGGACTCTGATTCCTGGCTGAACCCAACCTTGTGATCTCCGAGACCTGGCTGAACCCACCTTAGTGATCTTTTCTTCTTGACTCAACTCGTCCTGGTGGTCTCTGATTCCTGGCTGAACCCGACCTGGTGGTCTCTGATTCCTGACTGAACTCGTCCTGGTGATATCAGAAACTTGGCTGAACCCACCTTAGTGATCTTTTCTTCTTGGTCAACTCGAACGCGTGGTCTCTGATTCCTGGCTGAACCCGACCTGGTGGTCTCTGATTTCTGGCTGAACCCGACCTGGTGGTGGTCTCTGATTTCTGGCTGAACCCGACCTGGTGATCTCTGATTTCTGGCTGAACTCGTCCTGGTGATATCAGAGACTTGGCTGAACCCACCTTAGTGATCTTTTCTTCTTGGTCAACTCGAACGCGTGGTCTCTGATTCCTGGCTGAACCCGACCTGGTGGTCTCTGATTTCTGGCTGAACCCGACCTGGTGGTGGTCTCTGATTTCTGGCTGAACCCGACCTGGTGATCTCTGATTTCTGGCTGAACTCGTCCTGGTGATATCAGAGACTTGGCTGAACCCTCCTTAGTGATCTTTTCTTCTTGGCTCAACTCGTCCTGGTGGTCTCTGATTCCTGGCTGAACCAGACCTGGTGATCTCCGAGACCTGGCTGAACTCACCCTGGGTGTCTCTGAGTATTGGGTCAACTCGACCTGGTGGTTTCCAATTTCTGGCTGTACCCCACCTGATGATCTCCTAGACTTGGAAGAACTCTGAAATGCTGCTACTAACAAATCAGAATGTACACATTGCCATATATAAGCCACCATCTTAATGTTTCTTCACAGGCCCTTCTGGTAAACCTGGAGCATTGCCCGGGTCACTCAGCTAATTATTATACCATGGCACTTAATGACCTAGCTTTTCCTGGCTTATTCCCGAATGAATATTTCCCAGGCGAATATAACTCTTACACATTTTATTTATCATATTATATGTTTTCATTATCAATCATCTAATTAATACTCATGTATGAATATTCAAATGATTATATCATTCAAACTATCATAATACATTTGTTTAATTTTAAAATATTTATTTTTTTGAATAATATTTTTAGTTCGGTTATAAATGGTATAATATAACGGATAATAATGTTGAAGAATTTTAATGAGAAAGCATTAATTTTGAAATATACCAGGCGAAACCTGATATTAATTGTGAAAAATATTTGATTTTGAAAATATCATTATATTTTATTCATCTACACTCGAGTTAAAATTCCCTCGAATATATATATATATAAAATCCCGGGCATTGCTCACGTCATATGGCTTTTTAAGATCAAACATTTTATAGAAAAATAATTTAATTTGTTTCAAATAATACTTTGGCCAAACATATCCACACAGAAGAATCTTGACATATTTTAAAATATCTTCAAAGTCATTAGGATACTTAGTGATGATTAATGAATACCATCATGATAATAAATATAATCTTCTTTAATAAATTGTTGCGTTGTTTCTTCACAATGAATAATTTCCATGGGTAACAAGGATATTATAATCATAAAATAAAAGAAGACAAGTTTCTTAAACAATTTTAAATGAACGCAAGCTTTCGGGTGAAAACCCTTCGACGGGCAGTATAAAGTAAACGCGACGATACAAACATGGTACATATGGCAGACAAGAATATATACACCTATGATATTTACATAACTATGGTAAAGAGAATTGCAAATAAGAAATTTACATCATTATGAAACAATGCATATAGAGAATCTAATTTTCAATAAAGATGTTAATTACATAATTGGAAACGGGAATTTCTATGAAACACAGTACATGACTGATATAGGCAACTATAGGGAGAACTACATGAAGACCAGGAGAGCGTGATAGGTTTCGGGGAGGTCGATTTTTCTATTGATGCTGCCTTGCTTATAGGATTCTATGGATTCAAGTATGAGTCTTTGGTGTTGGTAACGGATGTATCTGTAATGTATTGTAGGGTGTGCGATGTTAAAAGTATGGCCTGTGTCATGTATGTGTTGATATATGAGAGATTTGGAGTCACGGTTAGATATGTTACGGGAGTGCTCAGACATCCTGATGGCAACGGTTCTACCCGTCTCACCCACGTACGTGGCAGAGCATTGCTCACATGAGACGGAATAGACCGCGCCATCAGAACGTAGGGGATCCATGGGAACAAGGGGCTTAGTGCAAGGATGTCGGAGGGATGTGAGGAGGTTGGGAGAGTTTTTAAAATAGGTACGGATGCCATATGAGATATGGCAGATTTGAGGTATCTAGCTATATCAATGGGTATGGATTCTTTTAGTAAGGGCCTTGACTATGTTAACTTTATGGGAGGTGGGGCAATGTGAATTAAAGTGAGTGTAACTAGGGGGGCATTGCCTTTTATAATAAACTGTGGTATGGTATGATGAAGGGGTACGGATAATAAGGATATCTAAGAAAGGAATAACATTATTGGATTCTATCTCTATAGTAGAGGAAATATTATGATTGTAGCTATTAAGATATGACAATATGGAGCTCTCCTGGCCTTTCTTGCAAATGCAAAACACATCGTCTATATATCTACGCCACAATTGAATATCAGAAGGGAGAGTGCGGGTGATCCAGTGGTCTATTTGTAATAAAACAATTTCGGCTACTATGGAGCCCATCGGGGAGCCCTTAATCTGTCTGTAGTGATTCTGTGAGAATGTGAAAGTATTCATGTTTAAACATATATCAGTGAGTTGTACTATAGATGAGGAGGTTTGGGAATCTATGTTCTGTGTGTTGAGAAATTGTGATAAACTGCAAGTGATAAGTTCATGTGGCAGGCTAAGGTAAAGGGAGGTGACATCAAATGAGCACATAATGGTAGAAGGGTCGGGGGTCTTAGCGGTTATTTCACTGATAAAACGGGGGGTACTATTGATGGAGTATGTGTTGTTATAGGATCTTTAAGACTTTTTTAAAACCTAATCAATAAAAGAATCACAGAATGATGAAAAATAAAATAAAATTAACAAAAAAAAAAAAACAAGAGTTACAAACTCACTAGCACAGTGAAGGAAATCAGGCGCAGAACAAGAGATAGAAGTTGGTAGAACCTTCTAAAATCTTCCACGAAGTGTTAAGCTTCGGTGTTAAACGGCAGTCTGACCTTTCGAGACAACAGCTCGCGTTTGCTTGGAGCACACCATGTAAAATCTTTCTTCTTTTATAAGCTCCTCATACCTATACATCCCAGAGTAGATCTTTCTAGAACGCTTAGGTTGGTGAGTCAATTAAAATGTAGCCAGCATATAGTCTTGCGCAATCACTTTAAATTGATCCATCACTTGTTCTCCGATTTTCCTATATTATTCTAAATGTTATAAGACATCCTCTATTCCGGAATGTGCTTTGTTTTTATTCTACGTAACACAGCCCCCTCCTAAGGACTGATCGTCCCTAACAGTCAATTTTATGGAACAGTACTCCTGATGGGTGCTAACCAGTTGTAGTGCACCACTTTGGGTTTAGATGTCCAGGTTCTTCTTGATTCGATAGATGACATCATTGAGGCACTTGATCTTGTAGGGTCCTTCCCACTGATACTGATGTTTAGGAGAAAGTTTTCCTTCCGATGAGAATTATGGAGCTAAACCATTTCACCCTCTTTAAGAGTCTTATTGGAAGTCTTGACGATGTCACCTGTCTTCCATTTTCTCTTGGAAAAGTGAAGCTTTCCTCTTGCCCACTGGTGAATGGTCAACATTGTTTTTTTCCAGGTGAGGGTTCGAGGGTTTCTTCTGGACGACCAAGGAGCACATCACAACGCATTCGGAGTTTATGATCAAAAGCATTTCAGTAGGACTATAACCATTTGATTCATACTCATCTGTTTGATAGGCCATCAGGAGCACAGGAAGATGTTAATTCCAGTCTCTTTGATTCTTGTCGACAAACATGGTCAGGTGTTGAGTAAGAGTCCTGCTAAAATGTTCAACCATTCCATCAGATTGAGAATGCAAAGGTGTAGTTCTTGTTTTCTCAATGCCCAGTCGTCTACACAGTTCTTGAAAAAATTTGCTTCGAAATTCCTTCCTTGGTCGGAATGAAGAATTCTTGGCACACCAAGAATGCACACCCAATCATAAAGTAGTGCCTCGGATACAGTTGAAGCCTCTTGGTCTGGAATAGAGAATGCGACACGCCATTTAGTGAATAAATCTATAATTACCAGGATGTACTTATTTCCTAGGTCGCTTTTGGAAAGGGCCCCACAACATCAATGACAATCCGTTCAAATGAGGCACCTGTTGGCTTCCGTAGGCGTTTCTTACTGGGAAAAAGAAAGAGAGGATCCAATGAAATAATTTAGTAGCGTTTATTAAAACAAAATCATAATAGTGAACAACACATATAACAGAGAGTACCGTCGTCTTCCGGGTATTCCTTCTACTGGGGAGCTCGGATTCTATATTCTGTGCATTTATAATCTGTTTATCTGTGGCTCTCTGGTCGGGATGGCGCCTACATTCGGCCATTCCTGGATTTCAATCGTCCTCGATTGAACCTTGCGTTGCAGGAACGTCGTGGGTTGCGTCGGGGTGTATCTTCTACTTCTGGCTCCTCGTCCGGACTTTCTTCTGTAGCTGAATCATCTTCTTCACTGTGCCAAGACTTCAGTTGACTGATATGGGCCGTTGTCGTGTAGAACCGTCCACTGGTTCTTTCGTTTAACTGAGTCACTCTATACGTGTCGCTTGGCAGAACCTCGGTAATTATCAAAGGTCCTCGATATTTGGGTTGTGCCTTGGTTGGTTCACCCGTCATTTTGGGTACATGCCTCATCACTACAATTTCTCCTACTTCGAATTGGATTGTACGGCACTTCTTCTTATCGTAGTATGTCTTCATAATTTCTTGTTTATTCTCAATTTGGGTTCTCACACTCTCTTGAATTCTATCCGGCTCTGTCCATGGGTCCACGTCTTCGTCGGCTAATCTTCTAAGTATCCCATCGTGGAATCGAGGGGAATAGCCGTGGAGTGTTTCGAACGGTGTTTTATTCGTCGTCTTGTTCACCGCATTGTTCAGGTCTCGCTCTACCTCCTTGATCTTCAGGTCCCAATCCTTCCGTCGCGGATCCTCGATACTGGTTGCTATAGTGGACAATACTGTTCGGTTCACTCTTTCGACCATCCCGTTCCCTTGCGGATGTTTCGTAGAGTTCAGAGTATGATGTATTCCATTTCCTCGACAGAATTCTTCAAATTGCCTTGAGGTAAAACATGACCCTCTGTCGCTGATGATCTTGTCGGGTAGTCTGAAATCATTCACAAAACTTTTCATTACCTTCAGGACGTTCTGCGTCGATGTATTCCTTACAGGGCTTAATCGGACAAATCTTGTCAGATTATCGACAATCACTAAAAGTTCCTGGTTACCTTTTGTACTTCTCACGAAGGGGCCTACGTGGTCCATGTGTACGATGGAAAACGGTCTCTTGCCTGACTTAATGGGATGTAGGAAGCCTTGTTGTTTTCCACCGGGAACTTTGTTAAATAGACACTCGAGACACATAGCCACATGGCGTCGAACGTACCTCTTCATTGAAGGAAACCAGTACAATTCCTTAATTTTGTTGACAGTCCTATCAGTCGCAAAATGTCCCATTAGATCATGGAATTTGACAACTAAGCTTTTCCTCATACTTTTGGGTATAACATACAGGGCTCGTTCCTCTTCTCCATTTTTCACCATGCGGAAAAGTCTGCCTCCTTTGTAGCTGTAGTCGTTAATTCTATTTTGTTCTCCTACTGTCCTATCACACGGGTCCTTTCGAAAGATCTGGATCAGGTCTCTCAATTCAGGGTCGGAATGCTGAATCATCAAGATTTGTTCTTCCAGTGTGATTGCGAAGCACACTTCAAGGTTTTTCTCCACGATTACCTCCATCGTGTCTCTAGGGTCGTCGACTGGAGCTCTACTCATTCCGTCTACGTGGGCCATCTTCTCCCCTGGTTTATGTCGAATTTCGAAATCGTATTCCTGAATCAGATTGTACCATCGCGCTATCTGAGGATTTGTAGTCTTCTTCGCGTTCATGTAGACCAGTGCTTGGCAATCTGTAACCACTGTAAACTTGATTCCTACGAGGAACTGACGTAGTCGATCCAAGGTCCACACTATCGCCATCAGCTCCAATTTGCTTGAGTGGTACATCTTCTCGGCCTCTGTTGTCTTCTTGCTCACACAGTAGACCAAGCGCCATTTGCAGTCTTCGTCCATCTGTAGCACCATTCCTGCTAATCCCTCAGCACTCGCATCGCAATGTACTTCTGTCTTGAGTTCAGGGTTGTAATGAGCTAGTACCGGATATTCGACCAGATCCTTTCGTAGTCCTCCAAATGATCTTCGCTGTTCTTCCTTCCATTCAAATTGTGAACCTTTCTTCGTAAGTCTGCTTAGCGGTTCTGCTTTCCTCGCGAAGTCCTTTACAAATCGTCTGAAGAAGTTCGTCAGTCCCAGAAAGCGTCGTATGTCGTGGACATTCTTGGGTTCTGGAAATTCTTCTATCTCCTTGATCTTTCTTGGGCCTGGCTTAAGTCCGCCTGTACTGATGACATACCCTAAGAACTCAACTTCCCTCCTTCCGAACTCACATTTGGAGGGTTTCAGTGTCAACTTCGCTGATCTTATTCTTTCGAGGACTTCCCTCAACCTTTCGATCATCTCCCGCCAATCCTTTGCCGGGATAATCACGTCGTCGAGATAGCAGAATGCCTTCTTGTTCAGCAGCGGACCTAGGACAGTGTGCATCAGTCTTTGGAATTCAGCTGGTGCGTTGGCGAGTCCAAAAATCATCCTTTCGAATTGACCTGTATCATCTGGGGTGATGAATGCTGTCTTTAATTTTGCCTTATCGGTCAGTGGTATCTGCAGATATCCATGCGCCAGATCCAGAGTGGTGAAGAATTTCGCATTCCTTAGGCCTTCCAGAAGGTCGTCTATCCTTGGTAATGGGAACTTGTCCTTAACTGTTTGAATGTTGAGTCTCCTATAATCTACCACCAGACGATGATCTCCAGTTTTCTTCCTCACAAGTAAGACGGGACTAGCGTAGGGTGATCTAGTTTCCGTGACTATTCCATTGTCCTTCCACTCTCTGACAATCTCCCTGATTGCTTCGCGTTCACTTGCAGTCGTCTTATACGGTCTCAGACAGACTGGCTTGCTTCCATCAACCTCCTTAATGTCCATCTTGGTGACATCGGTGCACCCTAATTCCTCCATGCCAAGAGCGAAACAGTCTCTATACTCGTTTACTACATCTAGGATTTCTTGTCTCTCTTTCGAAGTCAGAGAATGATTGACGTTGATGTCCTCAGGCAGTATGGGGCGCTTACGTTTCATTTGGTCTTGTCCTTCCCTCTTCTCTTCATTTTTAGTCTGAAACGAATCCTCTGCGACGTCCAGGTTAACAACAATATCATCAAGGTTCAGTAGTTCAACTCGCCCTACACATTGGTTCTTCCTTACTCTCAACTTGCCCTTGCCAGCTGAGATGATGGGTACGGTCGTCTTTCCATCGACCACTTCCAATAGGGAATCGACACAGGCGTCATCTACTCCTGTGAACAATACATATCCGTCCTTTACCTCGTCTGTGATTGCACTTGTAAAGTTAATGGAGTCGCTCTCCAACTGAACAGTTTCGGTTGCTCTCAGTTCGATGCGACGCGACTTGATTTCTTCTTGCAGATTAGCAAACGGAAATTCGGATGAATAGCCAATATGCAAGTTTTTACCAATTCTGGCGAAGGATACGTAGGGCAGATCTGTCCATGTTCTTCCAATTAATAGGTCATAGGGTTGGGCATCATCGTTGACAATGAATACAGTGATTTCCCTTCCGACGATGCCATCAATCTCCAGGTCGACTGTCGTCTTCCCAACGGTCCTGGCAGCTGGTGCAGTCTGGTTACCGATGCCGTACAGACTAGTCGAGTCTGGTTCGATGTCGACGCTGATCCTCCTTGCGACCGATTCTCTCATTAGACAACTGCTGCTCCCGGTGTCTATCATTGCCTTCACGGTTTCCTTGTTGTCGATCTTGACATCCTTCAAATATACATCTGGCGGGACAGTCTCCAGTCCTTCGACTTCCAGGTTGGCTACTTTTAGTCCTTCTTTGGGTCTTGTGCAATTCCTTTCCTTGTGTCCCGTTTGACCGCATCCTCGGCATGTCAACGTAGTCCTGGGTGCTGGGCAGTCTCTGGCAATGTGTCCAAACTGATTGCAGTTGAAGCACTTCGGTTCTCCCTTGTCGTTTCTGATCGTACGGTTGACCATTCTCCTCAAGGTGTTAGGGTACGTTTCACTGATTTCGTTCCTTGCAGCGTCTTGACCCGAAACATTCGTTCCTTGTTTAGTCTCTTTAACTTCGCTTTGGTTGGGGAATCTCGCAGATTTCTGCTGAAACGACGGTGGTATGAGGTGTTTCGCATTCCAATGCGGAGGTCCCATCTCGGTGCGAACATTTTCGTACTCGTCCAGTTTATCCGCCAACTCATCTGGGTTGTTTAACTTGGTCCAATCGTCAATGAGATGATTACGCAGCACATTTGGAACTTTTTTCTTTAGCTGGTTAGTGACGGACAAATCCTTTAGGGCGTCGAAATTTTCCACGTTCATTCCTTCGATCCATTCGTTGAAATATCCTCGCAATTCGAAAGCGAAGTCTCTCCAGGAACCCTTTTGAGATCTCTCGTGCTTCTCGAATTTTTGTCTGAATTGTTCGGGGCTCAACTTGTACCGTTTTAGGAGCAACCTTTTCACGAACCTATAATCGCCGCTTTGTTCTTCTGTCTCCCGAGCGATTAATTGAGTCATTTCGTAAGGTAGCAATCCTAGGAGGCTGAACGCCCATTGGTCTTCATCCAATCCTAGTCGCTTTGCCTGTCTTTCGAAAAGAATTAGGTAAAAACTCAAATCATTGTCCTTCGACTCGTACTTGGGCATCAGTTTACGTATCTCGTAATGTGCGTCATTGCTGGTACTTCGAGACGTATTGTTGTTTCCGCGTGTAGTCTGGATGCGCAGCTTCTCAAGCTCGAATTCCATTACCATTTGTTCTTTTCGTTCCCGTTCGATTCGTTCCCGATCCTCGATTCGTTTCCGATCCTCGATTCGTTCCCGCTCCTCGATTCGTTCCCGATCCTCGATCAGAGTCTCCAACAGTTGCTTTGCGAATTCTTCTTCGTAAGATTGGCTATTCAAAATAAGGTGTTTTAAGTCGACGATCCTGCTCTCTGGCGGTACTACCTCGCCGAGTTCATACGCCAACTTGCTCAAATCGCATTTCCTTACTTTCGCTAAATAAGTCATGTTTTTCAAAAGGAAAAATAAACAAAGCAAAAAATTTTAAAATAAACAAATAAAACTGACTAAACCAGATACGTACTGTTTCAATTATTTCTTTAAACGAAATCAACTTTTCTTTAGTAATTTTGAGACAATACCTTTTTTTTTTCTTTTTACCGCGATACTTTGCGATAATACTTTTTATCGAGATGATTTTGCAATAATACTTTTACCGCGATACTTTGCGATAATACTTTTATCGAGATGACTTGCAATAATACTTTTACCGCGATACTTTGCGATAATACTTTTGTCGAGGTGACTTGTAATAATACTTTTACCGCGATACTTTGCGATAATACTTTTGTCGAGGTGACTTGTAATAATACTTTTACCGCGATACTTTGCGATAATACTTTTAGGAATAGGTAATTAAATTTCGTACATACCATGCAACTCCTCTTACGTTGATCGGTCACCGCGCCACGTCCTTCTCGTTTCCAAATTATTCCAGTGAATCTTCAATTTTCTTCAGGACCATCCCACTTCTGAATTTCTGTTGGCTTCCGTAGGCGTTTCTTACTGGAAAAAAGAAAGAGAGGATCCAATGAAATAATTTAGTAGCGTTTATTAAAACAAAATCATAATAGTGAACAACACATATAACAGAGAGTACCGTCGTCTTCCGGGTATTCCTTCTACTGGGGAGCTCGGATTCTATATTCTGTGCGTTTATAATCTGTTTATCTGTGGCTCTCTGGTCGGGATGGCGCCTACACACCTATATTGTAGATCTCCAAATTTACTTTGGCTCTTGTCGTCGGTTCCTTTCTTGCTGAACATTGTGTACAGTTTCGGCACCAATTTTCGACATCATCTCGACTTTCTGCCAACAAAATATTTCTCTAACCTCGGCCAATTTGATTCTGATTCCGAAGTGATTTCCCGTAGGACTGCGGTGTATCTCCTGTAGACCAAAGGTACAGGAGATCTGGGTAACACCAACTTCCAGGATTCACACTTTCCATCCTCGCTCTCCATCTCAGAGGTTCAGAGAATTCCAGAGGGACCAGCGAATTTTGGTTTTATGACTGTACGGGGCCACATATTCCCAGGATGGTTTTTCATCTGATTACTTTCAATTTATAACTGGCAATAGATCTCTGTGTTCACGTTGAGCTTTTTATAAAGCTTCACCAGTCCAATGTTGCTATTGTACTTCATCGCTTTCTTGCACTGTAACTTATACAAAATCTGTCTTCAGCAGGAGTACAATGTCCACCTTTTGGAAAACATGGCCTACTTGATAAGGAATCAGCATTATCGTTCCGTCTCCCATATTTATTTTTAGGGGATGAGGTGGTTTTAGAATTTTCCAGACAGTTTCTCCTCATGTGGCCATATTGTCCACATTTCCAGCAGTCGGTATCCCTGCGTTGTTTTAATTTTCGGGGGCAAGATGGAGACAAGTGATCATGAGCTCCACAGGTCCAGCAGCGACCCTTTTTTCTTTCTGGATGATTCAATTTAACTTGTCTAGTCACGCGATAACTTCCTCTTGAGGCTTGTTGGGCAGCTTCATGCTCCATGACCTGGATAAGGTTTTTTTTATTAAAAATTAGTCGCACTTGATAGCCATTCAAACCTTTGGGTTTCAGGATTTCCAATGGCATCAATGAAATGTTGTTAGGCCATAAATAGTGTATTTCAGATGGGAACGTTGGAAAGGCTAATCTTGCCAGGCGTCGGATGTTGTAATTCAAATCCTGCAAACTTTCTTTCTTATCTTATAGCTGATTCTTGAATTTACTAAATAAATCTGTTGATAGTGTTCTTTTCCAATTCGGGAATCCAAAGCGTTAACCAGGGAGTCAAAGTATAGATGAAGTTGTTCAGGAATTATCTGGAGAACTTCCACTGCAGGTCCACGAAGTGCAGCAGCCAAAAAAACTTGCTTTATCTCGAACGTTCTATTCGTTTGCTTTGGCAACCACATTTGACTGGGCTTTGAAGGATGACCATGATGATTGTCCATCAAATGTAGGAACTTCGACAACAGGTCTTCCAGAATTTTTAAGTTCTTGTTGGAAAACCGGGGTTCTTGGATGGCCTTTTTCCACAGCAGAGAGTGTCTGTTCCAAATCAGACATTATTTTCTTTAACAGAGGAAGTTTCATCTTATAAGAATTTTAACTAAAGCCGCAAGCATTCTTATAGCTCTTAATGTTGAGCTTGTGCCTTGTTTTGAGCTTGAATAGCTTTACGAATTTCTTGATTTTGAGCTTGAAGAGCTTGGAATGCTTTCAATATTTCCCCCCATTTTTCTAGTAAGTACCTTAAACTGTTCAGGCTTCACCTGAAGATCCCATTCTGACACTAAATTGCTGCGTTGTTTTTTCACAAAGAATAATTTCCGTGTGTACAAAGGATCTTTAGGACTTTATTTAAACCTAATAAATAACATAATAAGCAGGAGCAGAACAGGAGACAGAAGTTGGTAAAACCTTCTAGAATCTTCCACGAAGTATACCGGTTTCGGCTGTAAGCAGCAGTCCGACCTCTTGAAACAGCAGCTCGCGCTTGCTTGGAGCACACCACCTAGCTTAGTTCGTTCGTTCTTATTCTATGAGTTACTCATCCCTATATAATATATCCCGGGGTAGATCTTTCCAGAACTCTCAAGGTTGGTAAACCAATCAGAAAGCAGCCAACACTAAGCCTAGCGCAATCGCTTTAAATCGGCCAATTACTTGTTCTCCGATTTTTTTACATTATTCTAGAACGTTCTAAGACATTCTATTCTGGAATAAGCTTTTCCTTTATACTACATAACTATACAGTATATTCATGATTAATTTATAATTCGCCTTTAACTAAACAACTAATAAAACTCCTAAATATATTTCTCAAATTATAAATTTGTGTTTGCTACTATTCTTCATGTTCTCTCTAGACCTTCACAGATTAGAAAATTCGGCTCACATAGCCAGGGACGATATAGGCAGCAATGCCCTTGCGTCCCCTCTAGCGTCACACAGCCCGAAGGAATGATGCATTCTCCATGCACCGAGCGGCCTTTGGTAGGCCCCTCGCGCCCGCCAGTATGGTCCGGCTACAATGGGGTTGACCACTCACCCACAGGCGTCTCCGAGAGTTCATTGGCAAGGTTACTGTCCGAGCCCTCTCGTTCGGACTTGGATCCACCCGTCCTACGCTCCTATAGGACTCCCCCCCCCTTTAGCCCTCGCACCCTTACCCAGTCCTCCCTGAATCTGCCGTCGAATCAAGGACCTCTGAGGTGCCGAGGTTGACGCGGGGACACCGACGTGGAGGCGGGGGGGTGGTACTACTGTGTGCACCCCTTGGTTTCTCATGGTGCGCACGGCAAGGACGCTCCCAATGGCGCACACACAGAGCGAAGACCCAAGAGTTTCAAGACACGTGCGCCTCGCTTTCGCGAGTGCAACACGTAGAGACGCCTCTCTACACTCACTCCCCTCTAGGGTGACCGTAGAGGGCAGCCCCACAGGGCCTTCAGCCCCCGCTCTAGACCTTCACAGTTACCGTAGCGGCTCGGGGCTCACGACACCGTACTTCACCCTACAGGGTAGTCCCTTATTTGTGCTGCTTCACCCGCTTGCCACGCAGAAGAGGGGTTGGACTTCTGGGCAGGAATTTTGAATGTATATAGCTGAATAAATATATTAATATAATAAGCGTGAGCGTGTTATAGCCCTATATTGTTACATAAAAAATTAAAACCCAAATAATAATATTAAATATTTTGTTTTAATCATCATTAATTTACAACTACTTTTCATATAAATTATATTTAATTCTACTTATTCGTTCATTAATAGCTTGCTATACTGAAATTATACTCTCAATTCGACATTATACTCTTAAATCAACATCGAAATTTTCGATAACTTTCCTTGAAAAAATATTATATACAGAGAGAAAACACGAATGAGAAAAACAGTCCTTCTTAGAAGTAGGCATATTCCAAATTTAAGATCCCTCACAAGGCTCAACATTGTAAATATGTAAATAGTCCTCTAGGTGAAGGCTTTAGGGTTTGCCAAAACTGGTGTTGTGGCTTTGTCACTGACCTGAGGCCACTAGTGTGTGGCGATGGTCAATAGATTAAAAATAATCAATAGTGTCTAGTTTTGACATTTTTTAAAAGGGAGTCCCACCCTATCTACTTATATTATCTATTGTTGTTATTGTCATGTCCAAAAGAAAGCCTTAGATGTCTCTATACATCTCTATCACAGCAGTCACAATCTCCACTATCTTGGGTATGTAAAGCTGCTACTCTGGGTCCATGCCAATTTTCTGTTTTGTTGTCGTGTCCAATAAAGAGCCTCAAATGTCTCCATGCATCTATATCACAGTAATTACAATATCCTCTATCTTGGGAGTGTAAAGCTAGTTAATAAAGAAGTTAGAGCCAAATTCAACAAGTTCTGGAATTACTCAAATTCTGCACATTCACATGTTAAAACTTCCATAACTAATTAGAGGGTAGTTTTAATTATTCATTTTTTTTAAATAAATTAAGAAATGTTATTTGTGAACAGTTTGTACAAAAAAAATTTAATTATTAAAATCTTGCCTTCAAAATATTAATTTATAAATTTTTATATATCCCAATTTCTTGTTTAATTTAAAAAATCACAAAAGACGTTTGAGATCTTCAAAATAGTTTATAATTTACGCAATAGATGGCGTAGCGCGAAAGTCTAATTTCTAAATTATCCCTAAAATATTTTTTAAATGAAATTATATTAGCATATTTGTTTATGATATAGAAAATAATTAAGGAATGTATAGATAGTTCAAATATATCTCCAGAATATCTTTAACTACCCGCTAAATGAAGTTTTAGATTGAAGTTAGGAGCAGTTTTAGCATATTAATGTTAAAAAATTTTTTCTTCAAAATAACCTTCACCTTTATTTCTTGCAAACCTCAAAGAAGGTTTTTTTAAAAATAAAAATAGAATTTATTACAAAACTATTTTAGAGGCGTAATATTCTTTTTAAAATAAAACAATTATTAAAAAGAATATTACGCCTCTAAAATAGTTTTGTAATTTGATAACAGATGGCGCGCTAGTGCATCGTAATAGTATCTACTTATATAATTGCCTTATTCTGTCTGTCTGAAGCTCACGGATAGAACCTCCATGAGAGGACACTCACGCTAGAGGACACCTCTCTATAAAGGACAGTTTTCTTCACCAATACAGTAGAACCTCCATGAGAGGACACTCACGCTAGAGGACACCTCTCTATAAAGGACAGTTTTTTTCACCAATACAGTAGAACCTCCATGAGAGGACACTCACGCTAGAGGACACCTCTCTATAAAGGACAGTTTTCTTCACCAATACAGTAGATCCTCCATGAGAGGACACTCACGCTAGAGGACACCTCTCTATAAATGACAGTTTTTTTCACCAATACAGTAGAACCTCCACGAGAGGACACTCACGCTAGAGGACACCTCTCTATAAAGGACAGTTTTCTTCACCAATACAGTAGAACCTCCATGAGAGGACACTCACGCTAGAGGACACCTCTCTATAAAGAACAGGTTTCTTCACCAATACAGTAGAACCTCCAAGAGAGGACACTCACGCTAGAGGACACCTCTCTATAAAGGACAGTTTTCTTCACCTATACAGTAGAACCTCCATGAGAGGACACTCACGTTAGAGGACACCTCTCTATAAAGGACAGTTTTCTTCACCAATACAGTAGAACCTCCATGAGAGGACACTCACGCTAGAGGACACCTCTCTATAAAGGACAGTTTTCTTCACCAATACAGTAGAACCTCCATGAGAGGACACTCACGCTAGAGGACACCTCTCTATAAAGGACAGTTTTCCTCACCAATACAGTAGAACCTCCATGAGAGGACACTCATGCTAGAGGACACCTCTCTATAAAGGACAGTTTTCTTCACCAATACAGTAGAACCTCCATGAGAGGACACTCACGCTAGAGGACACCTCTCTATAAATGACAGTTTTTTTTCACCAATACAGTAGAACCTCCATGAGAGGACACTCACGCAAGAGGACACCTCTCTATAAAGGACAGTTTTCTTCACCAATACAGTAGAACCTCCATGAGAGAACACTCACGCTAGAGGACACCTCTCTATAAAGGACAGTTTTACTCACCAATACAGTAGAACCTCCATGAGAGGACACTCATGCTAGAGGACACCTCTCTATAAAGGACAGTTTTCTTCACCAATACAGTAGAACCTCCATGAGAGGACACTCACGCTAGAGGACACCTCTCTATAAAGGACAGTTTTCTTCACCAATACAGTAGAACCTCCATGAGAGGACACTCACGCTAGAGGACACCTCTCTATAAAGGACAGTTTTCTTCATATTTTATTTTGCTATGTTTTATGTGTTTGAATAATACATTTAATCGTGTAAACCCGGGCGTTGCCCGGGTCATTCGTCTAGTTTATTAATAACTAGCGGACGTACCCGGCTTCGCCCGGGGTTTTACCCGAGTAAAGGTTTGTCTAACGAACATTTGTTAAAACAATTCTCTAGAAACTTATTTAAAAAATAATAGATATATTTTGATAATTTGAAACTCGTAAATTTGAGTCTCTCGATAAAGTGAACATTTTTTCCCGGTCCCTGTGTGCCGTGTCATCCTGAATTTTGTCTTTCCAAATTTTCTACATTACAAAATCATCGTTTAATCTAGTGAACATTTTTTCCCGGTCCCTTGAAAAACACTCGATAAGTTGAATAAAATCAATATTAATTGGTTCCCTCGGTAATTGGAAGTTAAAGGAATAGTATCTTTGCCTTGGAATTGTATCATTATTCTTGTCTCAAAAAATTGCCGTGTCTTCCTGAATTTTGTCTTTCCTAATTTTCTACATTACAAAATCATCGTTTTATCTAGTGAAAATATTTTCCCGGTCCCTTGAAAAATACTCGATAAGTTGAATAAAATCAATATTAATTGGGTTCCTCGGTAAATGGAAGTTAAAGGAATAGTATCTTTGCCTTGGAATTGTATCATTATTCTTGTCTCAAATAAATTGCCGTGTCGATAAATGATAAAACTAACTTTGACTTGTGCGCAAAATTCCCACGCTCTACGGACGGAGATCAGAGCTTGGTTAAGTGGTTTCTTCAGTGTAGAGGACAAAACGTTCCGTCGGCGGTTTCATGTTCAAGTCTTTCGCGCAGTCTCTTGGGATTAAAAGATTTGCTTCAAGCGAGGGGTGGCTCTCAAATTATATAAAAAAAAACGACACGGGATATCATTTAAAAAATCTGCGGAGAGAGCGCCAGCGTGGATATTTCCATTTGTTCGCAAAGGATTGACGACCTAAACCAACTTTTGAATGGCTATGACCTATGGTTATCGTCTGATTTCTACTAATTCACCTGGTTCAAATCACATTAATAGGTAACGCTCAGCAAGAGCAACCTAGTTCATGATAATTGAACAATGAATAATATGTGAAGGTTATTCACATATTAAACAATTTTTAACGCGGGATTCAATCCCGGTTCATGACTGTCGGGAATCGAGCGTCTTACCGTCTCATCCACCGACTTATTTTTATCTACTAATTCAAAAATGAATAGAGGTTCGGGTATCAAGCAAATTAAAAGGGAAAACAGGAAAATTTTATCAAGTTGGTATGCTTACAGGACGAAACTATGCAAAAGCTTCTATATAAGTTATTTAATTTTTAGTATCGCATTTATATTTATTCGAATTTTATATTTAAACGATACTCATTATTTCTTTTGATTTTTATATAAATCGTATATATCGTCTTGCACAATTATTTAAACTCTTTTAAATATATATAGTACAATACTTAAAATAAAATATGTTTCTTATACAATCTAAAATTAGAAAATAAACTTTTAAATCGGTAACCTCAAGGAGATAGCCATTATAAAGCACTAATATTTGAATTAGTTTTACTTAATATATTAGCCCTGAAAGACCCAAGGTCATCAGGCATGGAGCAGACTTTCTGCCAAAACCTAAGCCTATCTCCGTCGCAAGGTGGCGCTGCTTGCGAGTTAAATCTACAAATCTGCAAATAACTCTAAGGATATTCAAGATATTCAAGAAATTATTTTTCAGAAACCTTCCCAGTACTATACTAAATAATTTCCCAAAGTTTCATGGCGTTCCAATGAGTGGTTTGGTCAGGCATAAAGGACAGACAGACACACATACATTCATTTTTATATATATAGATGAAGGTTATTCAAACCTTACAATTAGATAAATAACAAACTATTTTACATTGATATCAAATGTTCACAATTATCATACACTAATTGAATGGCTTCGCCCAGCTTCTCCTCGAGTGAATATTTCCCAGAGGAATATTATTTCAACAAATGCTATTTATAATATGATTATATTGTAGCTTAGAAATCAAGCCTTGAAATATCCTGAGATGTAAAAGTATTTATTGATGACGTCACAGCGACGAGTCGACAATTATTAACAGGTCAGCCCCAAAACTATCTACCGCTAGGGAATCTTAAGCAAGCAATCAAAAAAATATTTTAAAGATGATTTCACAAATAGAGTGATATATTTTTATAATCTGTTGAATATATTCATTGAATAATATTAAATTAAATAATAAAATATTTCTTCGTCACATAGCCTCCTCCTATAGAGAGCATCGACCCGATGCTCAGCAGAAGACTTACGTCGTCAGTCTTAAGAACTAGTACTATGGCCAGGGATATTTTCAGGTGACTGCGGTGGATGTCTTCTTTCAGTTGAGATATCTTCTTCATGAGGGCTTGGTAGGTCTATGTTTACGTCAATGTAGTTTTTTTTTATTTCCACTGTAGTCGGCAAGGGAGGATTTTATAAATTTGCGGCCTTACCTCCCATATGGTCTATCATCTAGTTTTAATGGCGGGGCGTCCAGCTAGATGTTCTAGCAGGTGAGAAATGTTGTCTGTTTCGACCGGGATATGAGGTAGGGCTTCGGTAGCGAGTGAAATTTTTCCTTGACGATTCGTCATTGGGGTCCTGAGATTCGGCTCGAAAGTTGTAGAATACCATTGCGTCTTGCTTTCTTTGGAAATATTCTTTTCTCCTTTCCTCATTGTGTCTCTTCCTGTCACGGCAATAGCGGACGACGTGACCTGGGCGTCCGCAGTAGAAACAGATTGGCCTTCCCTCAGTTGTCCGCCATTCATTGGTGTCGCGTCTTCCTCCTTGTTTCTGATATTGAGATGTAGGATGGGGATTTCTAGGTTTAGCCTCAAATTTAGGATTTGATACCGGCCTGGGTGCTTGAGGGGGACTTATTGTAGGTTCTAATATAGGCGCCAAGGTCTTTACGATCTCTTCCCTTACTAAATCTTCATTGGCAGCGATTTTAGGCTCCTCTTGAGGAGAGTCCAATGCTTGCTGTATCTCTTCGCGGACAATTTTTCGGATCAGCGATGACAGATCTTCTCCATCATCCTGGTCACAGAGAGAGGCTACATTTGGTAGGCGCTCGTACCTGGTTGGGGTAACTCGCCTACAACGGAGCGCTTCGACACGGCGACATTCTGTAATGAATTGCTCGGTGCCCTGTACATCCCTCGGTAGGAGTGCTTGATAAAGCTCCTCAGCTATCCCCTTCATGAGGTGGGAGATTTTATCTTCCTCACTCATTTGAGGATCAACCTCTTTGCACAAGCACAGGAGATCCTGGATGTAACATTCGGTACTTTCACCTTTTAATTGTGCCCGTGTTTTAAGTTTCTTCTCCGCTTGCAATTTTGAATTTTCTTTTTTTTCCGAACACATTATCTAATTGAGATGTGAATTCCTTCCAAGTCTGTATGCTTTCTTCGTTGTTCTCAAACCATTTGAGAGCAGTTCCAGACAGATAAAAATAAACTTTAGTAAGACAAAGGGTTTCGTCCCAATGGTTGTACTTTGCCACACGTGTATACCCTTTTAACCATTTTTGGAGATCTTCACCATCCTCCCCGGAGAAAATGGAAAATTCCTTGGCAGATGTTGAACAACGTAGTTGCTTACCTGAGTACCTTCTTTCTTTACATTCATAGAAGTTTCTTCTGGTTCAACAGAATCAAATTTTCTTTTATTTCTTAATGGGTATCGGTCCAGTCTCTCCACCAGTTGTAGCGTAGAAATCAAGCCTTGAAATATCCTGAGATGTAAAAGTATTTATTGATGACGTCACAGCGACGAGTCGACAATTATTAACAGGTCAGCCCCAAAACTATCTACCGCTAGGGAATCTTAAGCAAGCAATCAAAAAATATTTTAAAGATGATTTCACAAATAGAGTGATATATTTTTATAATCTGTTGAATATATTCATTGAATAATATTAAATTAAATAATAAAATATTTCTCTCTTCGTCACAATATAATCTTAATTCAAAAAAATAGTCATCATGATTGTGATTAACATATCATTATTACTCTCATCAATTTAAATACAGTAGAACCTCCCTGTAAAGAACACCTAATTGCAGAGCCAAAATGTCCTTTAGGGAGAGGTGTTCTCTTACCATAGAGTTGCTAAATTGTAAAAATGGTAATTTTGCAAAATAAAACTGTCCTTTGTAGAGAGGTGTCTGCTAAAGGGATGTTCTACTGTATTTAAATTTCATTTTCAAATTATTTAACTTTAGAATGATAATTATCATTAATTATATATCATAATTATAATTAAATATATTCATAATGAAAATAATATTTGTAGTAGAGGAGAATCTGGGCTAAGCAGGGTCTAAATATAATTATAGAGAATAATATTTAACTTAATTTGAAACAGCATTTTATTTTATACATACAAACTGAGGGAAAAATTCACTTGGTTAAAAAACTGGGAGTTGCCTTTTTATTTGGCTTTTTATATCTATTTAAATCAAATGGGTCATGGTGCTGTTATTTTATAAATGACACATTTGAAAAAAAATCCAAAAAATTCAATTATGATGGTGAGCGAGAATGCCGAAAAATCATGAGAGTATTTTTATATACATTGAGCTTTTATTTAACTTGACTAAATATTAGGATATTGGATGGCATAGGTAGTCATATATATTGGGAGAATAGATGAAAGAATTGTGTTAACATTATATCGTGAAGTAAGAAGTCGGTGGACGAGTGGGTAAAACCCTTGATTCCTACAGCCATGAACCAGGGATCGAATATTGTACTTTTTTCTGTGAAGAACCTGTTCATATTATCCCCATTGTAAATAACATAAACTAGGTTTCTCTTGTTGAGCGGTACCTAATAAAGCTATTTTGGATTAGGAGATCGGGAAGATCAGTTTCCCATTAATTTAAATTGGGTAAATTAAAAATTTATTTGTAAAATATATAGAGATTTTTACGTACTTTATTTTTAGCTCTATCAAAGTAAAACTCTAATAAGGCCCACAGAACTGACTGTCGTTCTATACCTGTTTGTAGAACAGGCTATTTATTCTAGTATGATTGTAATAATGTATCATATCAACAAACCTAATTCAACAATACATATTAGCATCACATTTTATGAACCTAACATAAGCAATTCATTTTGATATTTGGCTATTGTCAATCTATGTGGTCAAATTACTTCAAGTTTCTAAATATCTTTTTTTCTCAAAAGTGTTAATTATTTATTGATCATATTGCTTGTGTGTGAATAGGCTTTTAAAAGTTCATATTTTAAACTTATTTTATATAATAAATTTATATATTTTTATTAGGGGAGTTTTAATTGAGAAGAGAGAGTTAAAGTGGACTTTGAATTTTCCTTCTATAGATATATAACCTGGCTTCACCCGTGTTCTATTGATTGAATGTTTCACTGAAATAATCTTGTTCCTGCCTATTAAAAATAGTGGTCTTGATTTTCCTATGTTCTGCTCGAGTGAATGATCCTCGAAAGAATTTTGTTTTTGTCTATCAAACATGATGCAGCAATATTTCATCATCATTCAATACCTAAAATAGGTAAATTAGTCTAGTACTTGATTGAGATTTGAATTTTCCTAGGATGATATATCCCTGAAATGATAATGTCCTAGGATGCCTTATTAACAGAAATATGCAGTAATATTATCATCCAGCTCTATGAAGAATAAATTAACCTGATTTTTGACTATTTTCAAATTATGGAGAAGGATTCATTTCAGATCTCTCATGTTTATTTCACAAAAAAATTCAAATTAGGTATTAGTTTAATTTGAATAGGCTTTTAAATATTGTATCTTTTATTAAAGGTTTTAATGGAAAAGATTGATGGTTCCCTTTTTTATTTCTTATTTGTATATGCTGCCCGAGTGAATGTTCTGCAGGTAAAACCTTGTTTACTGTAGTGTATTTGTATGTTTTAACTATTTGTAAAAATGCAAAAAACCACTTTGCATACCGAATTTTTGTCTTAATATTGTATAGAAAGAGCGGCACCATTTGTGTTAGCCAGTCAATCAATAAGATGTATCTATTGTGATATTTAAATAAACTATATTCCCTAAGTACGTGGCCTGATCTAAGTAACACCTCATACCCTCTACCTGGCGACACATTTACATTACTATTGAAAACTAGCGGACGTACCCGGCTTCGCCCGGGTTTTACCCGAGTAAAGGTTTGTCTAACGAATCTCTCGATAAAGTGAACATTTTTTCCCGGTCCCTTTAAAAGTACTCGATAAGTTGAATAAAATCAATATTAATTGGTTCCCTCGGTAATTGGAAGTTAAAGGAATAGTATCTTGCCTATGAATTGTATCATTATTCTTGTCTCAAATAAATTGCCGTGTCATCCTGAATTTTGTCTTTCCTAATTTTCTACATTACAAAATCATCGTATTATCATGATAATATTTAGAGCAGATTGTTGAATTATAACAGATAAATTAGAATATTTATCTTGATTATTTTTAGGGGAAAAGTTATTTCAAAAATTTTATTTGCTAGAAACCTTCCCAGTACTATACTAAATAACTTCCCAAAGTTTCATGGCGTTCCAATGAGTGGTTTGGTCAGGCATAAAGGACAGACAGACACACACACACACACCCCATCCGGCCCATCCTGCCTCGGCCGTCCCCTCGTGTCCGTCGACCGCTCCCTCGGCCACCGCTACTGGAGCTGCTCTTCCATCAGGCCCCTCATCAGAGAGGCCTTCAACATCATCGGGCGGCCCCCTGACCTGCAGGCCTGGATCTTCGGCGGGTCCGGCCTTGAGGACGACCCTCTGACCATCCTGGCGTCGGCAAAGCTGCGCGTCTATCGCCAATTGTCCAGGTTGGGCTCGGTGGAGTGGAGGACCCGCTCATCGCCTGGACGAGGACCCTCCAGCGCCGAGGATGCCTTCCTTCTTCCTCCATCATCACTTTATAAATATGTATATATTCCAATTCTGTATATATTTTCTTTTATTCCTTCTTAAAATGTTCTCTTTGAATAATTTGTAATATTGTCTAGATGACAATAAATATTTTTCAATTGTCACACACACACACACACACACACTCGGGCGAGCGGCCACGCTTTCGCGAGCTCCGCCGTTTTTCGCCTCTGGCGTGTGTGCAAATGTCGCGCATAGCGACGAGCTTGGTACGGGCTGAAAGCCCTTCAAAAGCTGCACAAGGGCCTGTAAGGCGCAGCACACAAGCTTTGACTTGCGCTGAATTATCTGCAAAGGAAGATCTGCAGAGGAATATTTCAAATAATCAAAGCGCAAGTCAAAATTATGCAAATCCGCCGACAGGCGTTAAAGATGCAAATCTGGCCGCCGCGCGCGGTGACGTCACGACCGGCTCGGCAGCAGCCACGTCATCCAATGGCGCTGCCCGTGTTCTGGGAAACTGGGCGGACTGCACCGAGGACCAAGGCCCTGGAGAGGACGACGACTTCACCGTCATCAAGAATAAGAAAAGGCGCCGCGACTCGCCGGGTTCTCCTGCAGCGGCTGCACCTTCCTCCGGCACCAGAGGCGCAGGGGCCACTCGCCGGCCACGATCGTCCACGGGATGGGCACCGCGGGCGGAGGAGGTCAGGACCACTAGGGCGCATATCGCGGAGGCAAGGGCGCGGCAGGCGTCTTCAACCGAAGACCACTGCGTCTTCGTAGAGCGCAGCCCTGAACTGGAGCCCTACCATTACATGAGGGCCATCGATCGAATGTTTGGGAGCACCAGGGATGTCTTCCAAGTGACCAAGATGAACGGCCACTTCCTGGTGGGAATGGCAAGCAGAGGCATGGCCGAGCGCCTCGTCAACGAGGGCCTCGAGGTGGAGGGAACTCTCCACAGGGCCTTCCCGTTCCGCAAAAGGGCGGAGAGAATTACGGTGGGCAACCTCCCCTTCTTCGTGGGGGATGCAGCCGTCATCAGCGCCCTTTCACCTTTCGGGCGAGTAACATCTATCGCCCCTAAGCTGATGAAAGCTGGCCCGTACGTCTACAACGACGGCCGCCGAGAGGCGTTTATCATCCTCCGCGAAGGAATGACCATCGAGAGGCTGCCCACCCGCCTCAACATTTCGATCAAGGGCGAGGCCTGGCCGGCGTACCTGTCCACTGGGATCAGGTGCTCCAGGTGCCGTGGCCAAGGACATCGCAGGGCCAACTGCCCCCTGCTCGCAGGGCGAACCAGGGAACCTGGACCGGCCACACCCAGCTCTCCCACTAGCGTCCCACCAGCGACTGCGCCCAAGCTGCCTCAGCAGCCATCTGCCCAGCCTCCACCTCTGGCGTCCCCCAGTCCAGCCATGGAGGTCTCCGACGTGCCTCCCGCGAGCCGAGCAGCGCTCCTTCCACCTCCCTCCAGCGCCTTTGGCCTCACCTGCGGAGGAGACGCCACCTCCTCCTCCACCTGTGACACCTGCTTCGCCCTTGCGGGCACCTGGGGGTTCCGTGAGCCCTCAATCGGCGAAGTCGCAGCCCTCTGCACAGGACATCGAAATGACTGCCATAGAGGAGTCCTCCGCTTCCTCAACAGCATCAAGCAGGAAATCCACGAGGGAGGACCTCGTGACCTTGATTCGGAAAAGCCCCGCCGTGTCCTTTACTGAGACGGACGCTCTTGGTCTTGGGCGGGAGGAGATCTTGGACCTCCTCTCCTCGAAGACCAGGGCCCAAAGACAAGGACCGCTCCTGACACCTCCGCAGAACGAGGCTCTCGCCGGCATGATTAAGCGGCTCCTTGGCCTGAAGCCCGGAAGCAACACCAGCGTTTACAAAGTCCTGCATCAGGTCAAGTCCGTGCTGAGGACAGGACCTGCGGCAGTGCCTCCAACACCCACACTGACAGCGCCACGGCCTGCTAAGCTGACGCCGCCCGTTCCCCATAGGAAGGAATCGGCCCCAAATAAAGTGGCCTCTCTGCCTACACTGCCTATCAAGACCGATGAAGACCGTAAAAGATGGCTCCGTGACACTTTCAAGGAATTGGACCACAGAAACATCTTGAGACCCATACTCGAGTGGATCGATGAGGATCCTATCATTAATTCGGTCCTGTGCTACGAGGACGCTTGGAATAACTTTCATAACATACCGCGAGACCAAAGGAGGATTCTTTCGGGCTTCTTGGACACCGTCATAGGGCGCGCCCGAGGTGGCGACCAGACAACTCTCGACGGACTGTTCAAATTCAAGGCAGCTCTGTAGCTACCGACTGAGACCAAAACGTCCCTTCGGGAAGGGCTCTGCCTAATGTGAATTCCCACTTCCAAGAATACTGTAAATATTTCTTAACTCTTGATGGAGTGTAAATATTGACTAGTATGTCAATAAAGTCTGTTTTAATTGTCACACACACACACATACATTCATTTTTATATATATAGATTATACTTCAATTATATTATCATCATCATTTTATGACTTAAAATATGTAAAATTTTGGTACTTGGTTATTTTTAATTTTCTTGGTTGAAAAAATGTGACAAAAGCCTCTTCAAGTCTTAACTCTATATACTGGTGAAATTTTAGCCAGATTAAATACATATTGAGGACGTACGTGTATTCATTGACTTTTAAATATATTATTAGAAAACTAGAGACATATCACATCAGACTCATAGAGTCTCATTAAAAGATTGGAATCATATCAGAGCATTATTGTGCATTATAACAGAAAACTAGATTTGCATCAGAACATTATAGTGTGTCATAACAGATAATTATAGAGCAACTTCAGAAAAATAGAGTAACTTCAGAAGTTTGAAGTGATATCAGAAACCTAGAATCATATCCTAAGTATGAAGTTTTAAAAAATTCAAATAGAAATTCGTTTATATTTCGTTGATTGAAAGGTCAACAATCCACAAGCCCATAGAGATTTCACCACAATAATTCGATACACCGAGCAATATGGATGCGAACAAATCGAAGCGGTAAATACCCTCTGGATTACATTTTATAGAACTAGGACAACGTAGAAGAGGTGGTATTGTGACAAAACTTCAACGTGAACTTTAGCATATAGCATTCTTTCGATATCATGTTAACATCTGTTTATTTGCCGACTCCTGCTATAGACCAATAGCATCAACTAGTATTCTCTGCAAGAACATATGATTCATAGGCGGCTCATGACATGACTTATAAAAAACAATGAACTGAACTGGTATATCACAAACCACACACCGAACAAATCATAGAGTATGGAGAAGACCAGCTATTCCACTTTACACAAACAGTAACAGTTAGAGGAATAACCAAGTGAAAAAACAACGGCATTCTTTCTTGACGTCAGATTTCGCCATTCTGGAGACACAAACTGATCACTTTTTTTCTCATAAATTAGAAATAATAGGAAATATTATATTTATCTGGATAGCTGATTCCCAAGACAAAGAAAACTCCGTGTACGACACAATAGTATAAATTAAAAAATAATCGGAATGTGGCGTTGGATCAGTATTAAGCCCAATGCTCTTTCTGCTCTACACTGTCAATAAAATCTTACTCCTGGTACATAATGGTGATCTACGTAGAAGACATAGTTCTATGGAACACAAATACGAGGAGAATCGAGCACACATTTAATAACTCGCTGAAGGGCATACTTATATATTAGTGAAGGATACTTTTAAAAACGATTCAAGCTTGAAAACATTAGCATTAGATTTTATTTGTTTGAGGCTCTAGCCACGACAAATACTGAGAGTAATAAACGGTTTAAATTATAAATTGAAAATGCTTCTGAAATAAAAGGTAAAAAAACTCATGTATAAGAAAAATTCTATTCAAATAAATTTTTAAAATTGTAAAACATTTAAAATTGAATTAATTAAGTGTATTATAATATATTTTCTATATATACATATTTTATATTGAGAGGTTTATTGTACTTCATACAATCACAGTGAAATGTATCTCATTAGAGTCGTTTAGAATATTTCTACAAATATCAAAAGGCATTATACTGTAGCAGACGAATATACTTTAAATGATTAACTCTAAAAATGCAAACAAATTGTGGAATATAAAATAACTAGCGGATGTACCCGGCTTCGCCCAGGTTTTTCTCGAAGGAATGTTTGTAGTCTAGTAATAAGAAAATATACTACACCTAAAAACTATCAGAGAAAAGAGAAACCACGGAAGGTGAACAGAAAAATGCTTACAATGGATGTTATGTTTACGATATCAAGTTAAATAATAACAAAGATAAAATTTGCATATGTTGGTCACTATAAATTTGTATATTTGTTAGGCGAAATTAGAAACATGATAAAACAATTGGGTATTTAAAAACAAATGTAGAAATAAAAGTTGAAGTATAATAAACAATGTTAAAGATTAGTTTTAATTATTAATCAAGATTGTGTGTGAATATGTGAGAAAGATGTAATATCGTTGTTGTTTTCTTGGCCGACTGTTTTACATATGGTGTTATCTTAAAATTGCTTGTTTTGAATATTTTTTAGATTGAGATTATTAGCTAGTATGTAAAAATATTAACTCTGTTGAAATTTAATTTTGTATTTATATATAAATAAAATTAACTCTGTTGATTTTTTTTGTATTCAATCGATAACAGCGAAGTTACGCATGTAAATGTTAGGAAATATATTTTGATGTTAAGCAAAACCTGCTCCATCTCGTTTTACATAAATGTTGAAAATTTGGTTGAAATTGATGCATTGTAACGAAAGTTTTTAGTGATGTCCACTTATGAAATTTCCATTTTATTAATATAGATATGTTTTCTAAATAAAGAATGTTTGCGTGTCTGTGTGGGAAAAGGATAAATTAATACGAGTAGGTTTGATCGGTCATCAGAAGAGAAAAATAATTACTACACGTTCATAAGCGATCAACACCAGTCGTCCATTGAGGTACACACAACTTCAGGGGAAGGACAGCCTCAACATTTCTGAGATCATGTTTAAACCATCATTTCATATGTGATCCACTCTATTTAAACTTGTTCACTATATAATACTGAGTATTTTGATCATTGTTATAAAAATATTAATATTTATCATAAATAAAACTGAAACCTTTCAAGAAGGCCAATCTTTTTAATTTTGACTTTGTGGGAAGATACCAAATCCTATCTACTCCTTTCTATTGAGAGAAGAGTATTGATTAGAAAATTTTATATAATATATATCTACAATTTGACTTTGAGCAGAATTGTTGAAAAGAATCTATACACAAATTAAGATATTGTGTCGATTACATAGGATTTTATTCCCTCAAACCAACACTAACAAATAGTAATGACTTCTTTAGCTCTATGACAGCCTTTCAGAGACTTCATCAGAACTTCTATAGAATACAATCACTTTCATTACGGTAAAATTCAACCATCTCATTGAAATAAGATTTATTTGAAATTCTGTTGGCATATTCCTTTTAATTAACAAGGACAATAAAAAGGAAAAGAGAAACATATATGGATGAAAATTTGGGAAACCCTCACTTCAAGTTAAGAAAAAATTAAGCTTTAAAGAGAAATAGCCTAATTCTCACATTCCTTAAATGACAGTTTCAGCAAATTCATAAAATATGCAGCAAACACTTTTACATGTGTATAGAATATAGGGTGAGTGTGAAGAAAAATACAAGGGATAACACCCTGGAAAGTGCATTGACAGTTACTGAGCAACAATGAGATTTCTCCCTGTTATAATGTATTAGAAAAATGGTTCAAATTTTCTAAATCTATAGGGGGACTTTCTTTAACAACAATGAGTGCCTGTTAGGATATATGCAGAAATGCGTTAAGGTATATATTAGGCACCACAAAGTGTTCATTAAATTCCCTAAATTGGCCAAAGAGGTTTTTGGACAGCGAGGTAGCAGCGAAATTATAATTGCATATTTTTCCAATGTGTTTTTCCCTTTGCAAAATAAATGTAAGGACTATGTAAGATTTTTCAATCGTCTTTACAATTACACAGACTAAGGCTCGTGAAAAATGATCAGAGACGGTGTCTAGATGGCCAAAAGACATCTACATTAATTTTGCCAACAGTCGTAGATATCCCCTTTTGAAATTCCCATTATTTTGAATTCTATATATATCCTAGTTTATAGATACACAAAGCAATATTTATATAGATACTGCTACAATGACCTGGTCTGTTTCAGACGAGGCTTTTTTAAGCCAAAAAAATTTGGAAAGCGACTTCTGCGCTTGTAAGTATATTTAATATTTGTTTTGGTAACAAGAAAAAGGAAAATATTGAACCATGCATATGAAAGGCGAACTAATTTTCAGTATCTAACTTACTTGTATCTCTATTAATACGTTCAATTATTTCACAAATATTTTACAATAGTAAATATATCAAATATCGACCATGCTTATAATATGGATAATTCAACCTTCTGAGAGTCAGAATATTTTTTCGTATATTGATAGATATTATAAGTCGCAGAATTTTTGAATTACAAAAACGGAGGTTAAAAAAAGATCATTATTAAATAAATTATTTTAGTAACCATTTTAGTAACCATTTTCATAAGTAAAATTAAGCACCCTGCTCTGAGTATTTTATATAACAATTATCTTACATATGCCATACATTTTTCCCTGATTCTGTCTTGATAACCTTAGATATTCGGATTTCCATACTATTTTTGAAGATTAAATGTGAGACAATGGATATATAATTCTATAGACGTAAGGTATATTTATAAGGAACACTCTTATTTGTATGAATGTGTGGAAAAAACGTCTGCTTGTAGCCACAAATAAATTACACCAAGAATATTATGAAACCAAGACTATTACACCAAGAATATTATAATATTATAACCTATGAAAATAACTCTTTATTGTTAAGAATATTGGTCCTGATCTCTGAAAATACTGAGAAAGAATACTTTCTCTTTCTAGGAAAAGTTTGTTTTGTGCGCCTTGTTGATGAGGAAAATTCCGTTACTTTAAATATTCATTGTAGAACTCATATCTTTTGTGTTAGACTAGGTGGAACGTTTACATTTTAATGATACCTGCTCATGGTTCAGACATAGATCATGGTGGAGAGAGATTTGTGACTTTTATATTCTAAGTACATCACATAATTGTGAGTGAATGTTCTCCGATTTCCAGAGGATGGAAGAGCTGGAAAAATAAGTTGTACATATTTACTCTGTGAATATATATGTATATATTAAAAATCACTGAGCGGCAACACCAGCAGGTATATAAAAAGAACATGACGTGGTGATGTTTCCAGATTTGCGCGCTGCTGGCCCGGATGTGTCCGGAGCCAGCCGGAGGAGGACAGGTGAATCTTACCAACCTTTCTACCTCTAATTGACTAAGAATACAAAGAGAGAGTGCTCCGGAGTCGATAAATGCCACAAAACATCTGAAATACAAAACTCACTACTAAACCATAAAGCCAATTCTAGTTATCGTCCTCTGTACAGAATTCAATTTGAAAGAATTGTACAAAGAACGGCGTTTTTTCCTACAAACGAATAAATACTCCATCACAATTATAATAGAGAAAAAGGAGAGAAATTAAACAAGAAATAAAATGAATTCGAGCCTCTTTCGAGTCCAACCTTCCTGATC
>CP092868.1:94599320-94848818 GCA_030710605.1 Cordylochernes scorpioides
AAAACAGTTATCCCCAGTCACCTATGAAATTGACAGACCAAACCAACCTCAAAAGAAACAAACAGAAACCATACATGCAAACAAATTAAAAATTTTCATCCTTCAGACAACTTTAAAATAGCACATCATATGCAAAACAGTTCGACAATCAATCAAATTAACAAAATGTAGATTTAATAACTTTTGATAGTGGTGAGCCTTCTATAAGCGATTGTGTTTCCATTTTGGATCAGGATAACCCTTATTACAATAGTTCTAAGTTATTAAAACCTGCTTCAATTGAGAAAGATAAACAGTTGCTTATTGTCTTTTAACACATATTTATGTAAATTGTTATTCTTAAATCACATTGTCTTTTTTTGGGTATGATTATTATTTGCATAATTTTTCTTAATATATTTGTTTATTCTTTGTTGACAAAAAATGCATTTTTTTCTGCTTATATTTAAACTAGTGTTGCCACCTGTCAATTACAAATGTAACTATTTATTTTTGCATATTAGCTATTCCTTTTCATTTTGATTGTTAATTATCTTAATTTAGCATTGTCTTTGCCCTATCTATTAAGATTAAAAATCTAATATGATCAAGGACAATCACATGCCACATATCTTTCTTGCTATTTCTTGATTTTATTTTTTAAATGTAACTCTCTTATTTGTCACTTTCACCTTTTTGTATAATAACACACACACACAAAAGCCTTTATTAAGACACACAGGTCTTACAGGGGATTCTCCTTGGGGTTACAAGACGGAGAAACCTATGAAAGTGGGAAATAAAAAATGGAGAAAGATTATATACATATGGTAAATATATACAGTTTATAAGAAAGAAAAAAAAAAAAGAAAAAAAAAATATTTTTGTATAATAACCTAAACTCTATATTTAAAGGGGGGTAAATTTTGTAAATAATTGTACCATATTATTTTCTACATAAATTATATTTTTATTAATACTTTATTGTTTATTTCATAGATGAACTCTGTGACGCCGAGAAGTCTAGACGGCGCTGATGTAGATATAAAATCGGCAATCGGCAATCTACGGCCGGGCGCGTGAAGCATGGGAAAGCAGATTCCTCTCTCTAGCTCCTTCTATCCACACCCGCTTTGGCCTTACTCCAACGAGTCTTTTAGACAAAAGGTATGCGTACATCGTCCCTAGCGAGCACATTGTGGTAGGCCTGCTATCGGGACACACGTGGACGGACAGTTTCGCCCACAGGATAGGCGTCATTGACGATCCTTCCTGCCCTTACTGCGACGCTGACAGGGAAGAAACTCTGTCTCACCTCGTGCTTGAGTGCAGCAGCCTTGATGCCCTTAGATTCCCCCTTCTTTCCACCTGTGCAGAAGAATTAGGGTACACTCCGCGGTCACTCAAAGACTTTATTTTCAAAAGGAGCACTTGGCGAGCCTGCCTGGAGTTCCTAAAGGCCTCTGATAGACTTAAGCCACGCGTCCGCGCGGAGGATTCCGATCACCTGAGTGACTCGGACTCCTCACCTCATGGTTAACACCGGTCATTGGCGGCTGCTCGTAGACGTAACTCTGGCCTGTGCCGCTGTTTAAGATCGGTTTCGCGACCTGCCCTGCGTATGTGATCGCCCCTGACGCTGTCTCTGTAACCCAATGACAGAGGGCAAATGGTTTGGCGATTCGACGGCGCGGGCTGCTCGAGAAATCGACTTACGCAGCGACCCATTTGAACGCGCTATGCAATCCATGGTGTACTTTTCTGGTTGGTCGTCTTAGCACTGGTACCCTCACCAGTAATCTTATCTAAAACTTTAATATATTCATTTTTACAAAAAAAAAATTATAATAATAATAATAATAAAATAATAAATAAATAAAATAAAAAATAATCTATCTTTTCCCATCAGTTGCTGAATCATTCTCGCTTTATCTAATATTCTTATTTAAACAACAGCTGTCTTTCTTTTATTTTCCCTGGCCTGGGGAATCTAACCTTTTTGAACAGCCTTGGTTGCGTGCAGCACCTTGATACTTTGACATTGTGCATTGCGGCTTGTCTGCCTGCTACACCTTTTGGGCTTAAAAATCGTATACTTTAATCATTGCGGTCTGTCTGCTCTCCACGGTCACCCCTGGGCTCAACACCATTGAACCCGTCTCTGCCACCCCCTGAACTCCCTGGATCACCACCCTGCTCCCCCCCCCCCCCCCCCGGTCCTCCTCTACATCCCGGCTCTCCTGGCATCACCTGGCGATGATCCCTGGCCACCCATCCCCAGGCCCCTCCAACTATGCTTTGTATATATTCCGCTTTATGCGTCCATCGGGGCTCAAAAATCATTCATTTTGGTTAGCAGCCCCGTAAAATAAAGATATTTTCTCTCTCTCTCTTCTTTCTTAGTCGAGTTAGTTAGACTTTATTTGTTATCAAATATGTAAATTTACTATATTTTTTGTTTAATTAAGTTTTTTTTCTCTCAAGATTGAGGTATTCTACCTGTTAAGATTCCTCAAATTTGTTATTACCATTAATTTTGTAAAACTTTGACGATTGGTTACTAAATAAACCCGTCAAGAGTGGAGTGTTTTGATCTTCTTTAATCAAAAGGCCTCGACTGCTCAATCTCATCTCACCACCAGAACCATTTTTTTTTAAATAGAGAATAAATTTAATATATACAGTTATCAACGTCATGCATTCTTTGTTAATTCTGTTACCGTTTGCTTTTGGTTCAGTGGTAGAATGCTCGCCTGCCACGCGGGCGCCCCGGGTTCGATTCCCGGCCGATGCATTTTTTTTTTTTTTTACAATTTTTAAAACTCATTTATATTATTAAAATATATGTGCTTTTCCTGTCTTTGTACAGATTTATGGTCTATGTACACAAGTATGTATACAAGTTATTTGCAAATTGCGTGGCAAATTTGCCCTTTCGCTCGCAAGCAGCGCCTCTAGCGGTGAAGATGGGAGGTAATATCAGCTGACCTAATGGACATGTAAAACGTGTTTTAACAGGACATAGAGAAAAATCTGGAAAAGATATTTTTCGGATTTTTAGTCAAGAAAAATAAATTGACAGGTTCTGGGAAAAAAGTAGTTGTTTTTTATTCAGAAAATGATTATGACAATATTTCTGTATCATATTTGATTATCAGATACAAAATTATATCCGGAAAAATTCCAAAAAGCAGAGACCACGGGTGAAGCCAGTTCATTTTTAGTATGCAGGAACAAAATTCTAACAGAAAAACATTCATTCGAGCAGAAGACACAAAGCCAGATCATCTCTTTATAAAAATATCGCTTCTCAGTCACAAAGTTTGGAGCGGGACGTTTCACAAGAATGACATCCACGGCGCCAATTTATAATTGTAACGAATAGTATTTGAATAAAAGCATTTAATCGGGTAAAACCCGGGCATTGCCCTTTCTTAATCAATTCTGTCACCGTTTGCTTTTGTGAATGGAATAAATACCCAAATATGGCCATTTCTCATAACCATCGGTGGTTCAGTGGTAGAATGCTCGCCTGCCACGCGGGCGGCCCGGGTTCGATTCCCGGCCGATGCATTTTTTTTTTTTTTCAATTTTTGAAACTCATTTATATATTATACAAGAATGACATCCACGGTCCCAATTTATAATTGTAACGAATAGTATTTGAATAAAAGCATTTAATCGGGTAAACCCCGGGCGTTTCCCGGGTCATTCGGCTAGTATAATATATATATATATATATATATATATATATATATATATATATATATATATATATATATATATATATATAACAATAAATAGTTGTATAGTTTTATAGTTAAGTTTTGTATTAAAATTATCTTCATTATTAAATAACGAAGATAATTTTAATACAAAACTTAACTATAAAACTATACAACTATTTATTGTTATAATTAATTTAGATTTAACTTGCTAATCTAACCAAATCTACTTGATATGATTTATCATTCTTATCAGTTTGCTCCTTGAGTTTTAAATGTGGAATCACTGTTATATTTTTGTTATATAGTTTTTACACTATATATATATATATATATATTATCCTTTTAAAATTGAATTCGTTAAAAATGAGTTCGTCGCCGATAAACGAGTGCTACCTCGGCCGCTCTTTCCTTTGAAATTTTACGTGAGCTTGATGAAATTGTAGCCACGCGATATGGGTTTAATGTTTCTATATGGATAATACAAGGGCGCACACATCCGCAGAAACATCTGTTAGTCTGCTAAGAAGTAGCGTGAAAATGTTGTTGCCATATTCATATATGTTGAATCCAATCGAATTTTCATTTAGCAAAATTAAAACATTGGTCTCTGCTTCCTCGACGTGACATCACATTAGGCGAGGTTATCACTGATGCAATCAGTAGAATTACATCAGGAGACTGTGAAGGATGGTTTGCTCACATTCGCAAAAATTGCTTCCTGGCCACACAAGAACCCCAGTTTATCCAATAAAATATGTTTTTAATTTATTTCATGGTTATTTGCTCCTATATTAGTGTTTTGAACTCAATGTCAAATGTATTCAATTAATCTTTATGATATTGTCTTTTGATTTTTACACATAACAATCTTATTTTCAGAGGCGACAAATTTATTTTTAAAGGTGACGAATTCACTCTTAAAATGCCATATATAAGAATGCCTTATTAACAAATAATCCAGTCGAACTTGGATGATTCGAAGCCCAAGGGACCAAAAATATTTTGAATTAAAAACGTTTTGAATAAAATAAACCAAATTCTAGGAACCATGATAAATATTCGAATTAAAAACGTTTTCTAATTAAAGACGTTTGAATTATCCAAGTTCTACTGTATTTGCATTAAATAATGATTTATAACAAATAGTATGTATTATAATTATAGCTTATTAAAAAAAAATCCAAAAAATGAATTATGTCATGGCGAGTGGTTGAGTTGTAAAAATGCTGATATATTCAAATATAAACAGAGAGATATTTTTAAAAATTCGAAACTATTATAGACGTGTATGATTCTTTTTAAAAATCAACAATTTTAACTGCCCTTACTGCAATGGAAAAATTAATGGGAGGGCCTGGCTCATACGCGTCTATAATAGTTTCGAATTTTGATAACAGATGGCGCTCTAATGCATCATAATATAAGAGATGTTTATAACCCAGGGAACGCCAACTACCTGGGGAGTCACTAGTATGGACTATCGTAAAGACAGAGGCTGCCTCGCCGGCATTCATAGTTCTTCAAATTAAAGATACTTTGATCAGTAAATCTTTTTATTATCCTTATGATCTATTTTTATTTTTAACGCTTTGCCAAATGTTTTAATATCAATTTGCTCCTGAAGAGGGCAAAATATTTTTGTCGAAACGTCGAGATAATAAAAAGATTTACTGGCTGAAGTATCTTTAATTTTATGTAGTATGGACTAGTTCAAAGCGCTTTTACTCGCGCCCTATTTAGATTGCTGAGTTGAACCAGTTGGCCAGGAAGTTCCATTCTGATCGCCATTACTCTTCATATTTTTCACCCTCCATACGTCATCCATTCATATATAGACCATCACTCTTCATATATTCAACCTTTTCATACGTCATCCAAAAGTTAGAAATATTAAATTATTTCTCTTTGAAATTTAAAATGATTTTTCATAAATAAAAAGAAACTTATGCGGTTAAACTGGTTGTATAGCTTTATAATTATACGCCGCAGTCATTTATAAGTAATATTAGTCAGTGTAAATATTAGTTACGAACGGATAAATATCGTCCAGGATAGCCTAGTGGACATGGCACCTGCCCGGTAAGCAGAAGGTTGTGGGTTCGATTCCCGCTCCTGGACACTTTTATTTTTCCGTTCGCCATTACTCTTCATATTTTTCACCCTCCATACGTCATCCATTCATATATAGACCATCACTCTTCATATATTCAACCTTTTCATACGTCATCTAAAAGTTTGAAATATTAAATTATTTCTCTTTGAAATTAAAAATGATTTTTCATAAATAAAAAGAAACTTATGCGGTTAAACTGGTTGTATAGCTTTCTGAGGTTGAGTCTGGAAGGCTGGCCATGGATATGGGATTGAGGAGGGTCAGTCCAAGCTGGATATCTGTTTTGCATCCTATGTCTCAGGAATGCTGGACAGCTGAAATACATAGGGCTTTTATAGATATTTTTGAAATGAACGTATAGGACGGATTGTGAAAATAGATAACAGAATTATGTGAAACATTAGTTTTTTAACAATAATTTATATAAGGTAGGGTTATAAAAATCTCTACGTCGAAAATTTATTTTCACATATACAGTAGAACTACCTCCCTGTAAAGGACACCTAATTGCAAAGCCAAAGTGTCCTTTAGGGAGAGGTGTCCTCTTACCGGAGAGTTGCTAAATAGTAAAGATTGTAACGTTGGAGGTAAAAACTGTCCTTTATAGAGAGGTGTCCTCTAGCGCGAGTGTCCTCTCATGGAGGTTCTACTGTGTACACTTTGTTTTTTATCATTTTAAAATAAGGCTAAGAAGTGGATTTCGTTATAGAACTGTTCTTAAAATGGCTATTGTTCTAGTATTATTAACAAACCTTATGTATCAAAATTAGCATGGCATTCCAAAATAGGCAAATTATTTCGATATTTGGCTATTTTTAAATTCTGGGACTTAATTTCTTCCAGAAGTAGCCATAATGCTTTTATCGTTAAATATGTCAATGAGCAATTTTTTTAACTTGAATAGCCTTTATTTTACAATGCATCTTCACATCTATACACCTACTTGTTAAATTTATGAATTTTCATCATAATTTTATTGGAAAATAATGCTTTTTGTAACTTTTTTTAATATGCTGCTCGAGTTATCCTCTTGGTTATTGCTATCAAACATGGTAAATAAATAATTATCTTCAGAATAATTGACAATCGCAATATTAGTCTAGTTACTTGGTTAATTATAATTTTAGCATGATTGAAAATGCGACAAAAAACTTTTCTCCAGACTTAACTCTATTTACTGTTAAAATATCAGCCAGAGATTGGTTAAATATTAAGGAAACGTATAAAGAACAAATAAATAAACATACGTTGACTTTTATATATAGAAATGAGACATAATTACAAATAGTTTAATTTTCGTTGCGAGTAAGTTTGAGAAATGCTGAGTCATATTTACATATAAATCACTTTTATGCAACTTAAATAAAATGAGGATTTTGGATGGTATATGTATAAGTCACTGTATATACATATATGTCCGCTATGCACGTTCACAATACGTAATAAATCTGGCTGAAAATTTAAAAGTATATAGAGTTGAATCTGGAAAACATTAGGCAAATTTTCAGGCTTCTATCTCGAATATCCTTGGAGTTATCAACAAATTTCCCTATTTAACTCGCAACCAGCGCCTCACTGCGGTAACTGAGAGAAGTAAAGGTGGGGAAGATGAGTGGAATTCATCTGAGGGAGGATGGCCCACGTGATATTTGGCCAACACATTTTCTTGAACACATTTATCAAGAAAATGGGTTGGCCAAATATTAGGGAACAGGTTAAATCAACGTTTAGTTGATATCTGTTCCACTTGATGGCGCTCTGCCATCTATAAATCACATGTGCTCGTAGTCAGGATATGCTTACTTTGTTTTTAACATATAAATACACATACGTTTATATATATAGAGATAAGATATATGCTCTCAGGTTAAAATTCACTCGGATAAACCTGGGCGTTGCCAATCCTGTTCATTCGGTTAGGTATATATGTTTTAATATACGGGCCCTGGTTCAATTTTTTTAAATATCTTTGAAAATATTCCAAATATAATTGAATAGTAACATCGCGAGTGATCAAGTTTAAATATAGCTGAAATATTAAAAACTATATAAAACGCTTTCACGTGACTTGTATAAAAACAAGGTGTAGTTTCAGATGTCATTGCACATATACAAATTGTGATCAATATTTTCCAGGAATGAGACTGGATCACGTAAAATATTCAAAATAATGAAATAATTTTATAAGGACCTTATAGATAAAACATTTATCAACATGTAGAAAAAATATTGATCATACAGACGCACGCGCTCACGTTTTTTTTTTCGAATTTATAAGCTCGAGCATATCAGAACATTTTCTAACTTCAGTATGGACTGTATTGAAAAACAGCGAGTCTGCATAGAGTTTTGCTTTAAATTAGGGAAAACAGCTTCCGATTCATTTCAAATTATGAAGCAGGCTTTTAAAGGAGATGCCCTATCACAACCGAGGACATTTGAATGGTTTGCACGATTTAAAGCTGGTCGAACAAGCGTCAAGGATGATCTACACACTGGCAGACCTTTATCGATAAGAAATTCCGAAAATGCACTCAAAATCAAGTCATCGATCAAATAAAACCCACGGATAAATATCAGAAAGCTATCAGAAGACTTAAATATCTCTTTTGGAACATGCCAAACCATCATAAAGGATGATCTGAATCTTAAACGATCCCCGGCTAAATTTGTCCCAATCTCTTAACGAATGAGCAGAAAGAGCATCGCAAAGAAACGTACAAAAACATGGTCGAAATGTTTAATTCTGATCCCCATTGGCTCAAAAATGTTATCACGGGAGATGAAACATGTGTGTACGGATATGATCCCTAAACTAAGAGGCAATCAAGACAGTGGCTAGAGCCTGGAGAACCAAGATTCAAGAAAGCAAGGATGATCAAATCGAAGCTTAAGTGTCTTCTTATCACTTTCTTTTGTAAAGGGATTGAATACACTATTGAGTACACTATGAATTCGTGCCCGAGTGTCAGACCATTAATCAACATTACTATCTTGATGTATTGCGATGTTTAAGAGAGCCTGTGCGTCAGAAAAAACCCGAAAAATGACATCAGAAAAATTGGCTCTTGCATCATTACAACGCACGGCCACATGCGGCCGTCACTATACAACTCTATTTGGCTAAACACGGAATTGCTTTACTGCCCCAGCCACCCTATTCATCTGACTTGCTCCCAACGACTTTTTCCTTTACCCTAAAATTTAAAAAGTCTTAAAAGGATGTCGATTCGACTCAATACCTGAAATAAAGGAAAATACGAAGAATATTTTGAAAAACTTGAAAGAAGAGGATTTTCAGAAGTGTTTTGATATCTGGAAAAAAAATGAAACAGGTGTATAGATAGTGACAGTGATTATTTTGAGAAATTGTATTTTAACAAATATTTAGCATTCCTGGAAATTATTGATCACACTATATTATGAAAATAGATAAAACTTTATTTTCTGATAATTCGATTTTACAATTATTACTATATAGAAAAAAACATATACTCTCACACTTTATTTTAGCTTTACTAATAAAAAACTTTAATAAGACTTAGAACAGGCTGCGAATCTATACCTGTTCGTAGAATGGACTAATGTTCTAATATTGTTTTAAGAAAACATTATTTTCAATCATGATGAGCAATATTAGCATCCCATTTCAGATTCCAAAATAAACTAATAAGTCTGATATTTGAATATTTTCAAATTCTAGGGACACAAATTCCTTTCATTCTTTCCATTATTTTTCTGTAACAAAATATGTAAAATTTATATTAATTTAATTTGAATAGGCTTTATAATTTTTATTTGTAGTTTCAATGGAAAAAAAGAGTCTGAAAAAGTTAGCTTTGAACTTTTGTTTTATATATAGAGATGACCTAGTTTCGTGTGTCTTCTATTCGAGTGAATGTTTTGCTGTTAGAATCTTGTTCCTGTCTATTAAAAATGATGCTCTGGCTTCGCCTGTCTCGTCTATTTTAGTGAATACTAGCCGAATGACCCGGGCAACGCCCGGGTTTTACCCGATTAAATGCTTTTATTCAAATACTATTCGTTACAATTATAAATTGGCGCCGTGGATGTCATTCTTGTGAAACGTCCCGCTCCAAACTTTGTGTCTGAGAAGCGATATTTTTATAAAGCAATGATACAACACAATCTGAATTATATATATGTTGCCTAGAAATTGAGATAAGAGCTTCAGAAAAAGAAAAAGTTAGGCATGAAAATGGTAGTCTTCAAAAAAATATGTAAAATTTCTGCAAAAAAAAGAAGAATACTCCACATATAAGTTATAAAAAATTCGATATTAAAATAAAAAATTGAATGAATAACTAAATATAATATTTTTCAAACACAAAATGTAAATTTAAAAAAGAGGATATATAAATATATTTAATTTAAATAATAGTTATATATATCGTACATAGAGAGAGAGAGATGGCGCCACGATTTAGGTCATCGGACCATTACTTCGCATTTTCCCCGCTAGAGGCACTACTTTCGAGCTAAAGGGCAAATTTCCACGCAAATTTGCAAATAACTCGAAAAAATTCTATATAGAGACCTTAAATATTCACTATAAGTTTTTCAATAGTTAACTCTATTTACTGTTAAAATTTCAGTCAGATTATTTAGTATTGTGGACGTGTATAGCCGACATAGGAACAAACACACATACATACATACATACACTGACTTTTATATACACTGTGTGACATTGAAAATGGAACACCAAGAAATAGTGGCCAGAAAGTGATGAAACTCGGCAGACAGAGAGAGACAGGGACGAACAATAAGTGATCTTTATTTCAAAATGATAGTCATAATACAGAGCGAGAACGGCGTCGGCTTAGTAGCAAGTAGGACCACCGCGGACGGCGATGCACGCAGCAACACGTCTAGGTAGAGAGTCAATCAGAGTACGGATGGCGTCCTGAGGGATGGCTCTCCATTCCCTCTCAACCATTTGCCACAGTTCGTCTTCTGAACGCGGCTGTGGCAAGGCATGCAAACGGCGTCCAATGATGTCCCAGACGTGCTCGATTGGTGAGAGATCAAGAGAGTACGGTGGCCAGGGAAGCATCTGTACATCTTGCAGAGCTTGTTGGCTAATGCGAGCAGTGTGCGGTCGGGCGTTATCCTGCTGATAAAGGGCATTGGGTACCCCCTGAAGGTAGGGGAGTGTCACCGGTCGCAGCACATCATCAACGTATCGTTGGGCCGTCATAGTGCCCTGAATACGAAGTAAAGGTGACCTGGAATCATACGCGTTTGCGCCCCAAACCATGAATCCACGTTGTCGCACGGTGGGGCGTTCCACAATTGCTGCCAGATTGGACCTTTCTCCACGTCGACGCCACACGCGTACACGGCGACTATCACTGGACAAGCAGAAACGCGACTCATCTGAGAACACGACCCTGTGCCATTCCGTCATCCACGTCGATCTAGCCCGGCACCATTCCAAACGTTGGCGCCTATTCGGTGGGGTCAATGGCAGTCTTCTTAGCGGACGGCATGAGTGCAAGCCATTAGCAACCAATCGACGGGAAATTGTTCTGGTCGAGATGGAATGATCTAGGGTGTCTTGCACATGTTGCAGGATGGCGGTACAAGTGGCTTGTGGGGCCGCCACTGCTTGTCGAAGGATACGCCGATCCACACGTGCTGACGTCACTCTGGTTGCACCGACATTCCTATTAATTGCCACATTTCCTTGTTCCAACCATCTTCTCCACAGTCGGTGCACCGTGGACGCACCAAGGTGTGTATCAGCTGCGATTTGACGTATGGACCAACCTGCCCTTTTCAGTCCGATCACCATGCCCCTCGTAAAAGCGTCTGTCTGCTTGAACTGCCTCCGTTTACGATGACCTGGCATTCTCTGTTATTACACGTGTCTTTTGACACAAGAACAAAATTTCTACAATGATTTTCCTTGAAGAAATAACGACACGAATACTGTCCTTTCTGCAAGTTCCTTCCCTTATATCTTACTCCATGTGCGCACGAGAGCTGCGCATTTTACATCATTTGCATAACTCTGTTAGGCGCGTCTACCCTGAAATTTGCATAATTTTCTGGCCACTATTTCTTGGTGTTCCATTTTCAATGTCACGCAGTGTATATAGGGATTCTCCGAAAGAATTTTGTTTCTGACAATCAAACATTATACAGTAATATTTTCATCATTTTCGACTGAAATTAAGTTTTTTTGCTTAATACTTGATTAATTTTGCTTTTTCTCGGTTGAAAATGTTCCAAAAACCTCCTTCAGACTTAACTCTATGCCCTGTTAAACTTATATATAATAAATAAAACATATTTACATACATTGACTTTTATATAGAGAGAGATTACTATACATTATTTTGAAGCAAGACTAACAAAACTTTGATAGGACTTTTTTTTTTGACAAATACTCGTGTTTCCATATATAAATGTTTATAAACTATGGTAGCATATAGGTAAGCCAGGATCCTGGAACGTATCCATAGATCGCCAACTATTCAATAAAATATTAGTAATATTGACATCTCTTCTCTATATATATAAAAATTAATGTTTGTATGTTTGTTTGTTTGTCTGTCTGTATGTCCGGTATACAAATTCGCAGTAGTTCACTAATTCAAACCAAAATTTCCATACATAGGTAAAAAAATACGGGGAAGACGATAGGCTATTTTAAAAAATATATAAATCAATTATTAAAACTACTAGACGAATGGCCCGGGCAACGCCCGGTTTTACCCGAGTGCGTATATATTTTAAAAACGTTTTAATTCAAATACTATTCATTACAATTATGAATTGGCGCCATGGATGTCACTCTTGTGAAACGTCCCGTTCCAAACTGTGTGTTTTTAAAATGTTTTAATTAAAATACTATTCGTTACAATTATAAATTGGCGCCGTGGATGTCTCTCTTGTGAAACGTCCCGCCCCAAACTGTGTGTCTTGAAAATATAAAAATAAAAATGTGAATTTTCATAAAGATTTCATCATGTCGATTTTTTTTTTTTTTACATTTCACCTACTAAATAGATAGAGATAATTACATTTGCAACATGAACTTAGGTATATTGACTAAATAGAAAACTGCATAGTAATAAAGATCATTTTTTAAAGGCACCATATCGTTTTTTTTTTTTTCAATAAAATCGAAACAAAAATTAACGATAAATAACGATAATTGCCTTAAAAAGAAATTGCCTTAAAAAAAAGAAACATTCGCGGTGATTTTGTCTTTCATTCGTTTATACAATTATTATAAACGAATGACCCGGGCAACGCCCGGGTTTTACCCGATTAAATGCTTTTATTCAAATACTATTCGTTACAATTATAAATTGGAGCCGTGGATGTCATTCTTGTATAATATATAAATGAGTTTTAAAAATTGTAAAAAAAAAAAATGCATCGGCCGGGAATCGATCCCGGGCCGCTCGCGTGACAGGCGAGCATTCTACCACTGAACCACCGATGGTTATGAAAATTCCCATCCGTGAGCTTCAGACAAACAAACAGACAATAAGACAAATATATAAGTAGATACGAATGACCCGGGCAACGCCCGGGTTTTACCCGATTAAATGCTTTTATTCAAATACTATTCGTTACAATTATAAATTGGCGCCGTGGATGTCATTCTTGTATAATATATAAATGAGTTTTGAAAATTGTAAAAAAAAAAAAAATGCATCGGCCGGGAATCGAACCCGGGCCGCCCGCGTGGCAGGCGAGCATTCTACCACTGAACCACCGATGGTTATGAAAAATCCCATCCGTGAGCTTCAGAAAAACAAACAGACAGAATAAGGCAAATATATAAGTAGATATATTTTTATTCAGAAAATGATGATGACGATATTGCTGTATCATGTTTGATTATCAGCTACAAAATTATATCGGGAAAAATCTATCTATATATATAAAAATGAATGTATGTGTGTGTGTCTGTTTGTTTGTTTGTCCTTTATGCCTGACCAAACCACTCATTGGATCGCCATGAAACTTTGGGAAGTTATTTAGTATAGTACTGGGAAGGTTTCTAGCAGATAAAATTTTTGAAAAAAATTTTCGCCTAGAAATAATCAAGATAAATATTCTAATTTATCTGTTATAATTCAACAATCTGCTCTAAATATTATCATGATGATACGATGATTTTGTAATGTAGAAAATTAGGAAAGACAAAATTCAGGATGACACGGCAATTTATTTGAGACAAGAATAATGATACAATTCAAAGGCAAGATACTATTCCTTTAACTTCCAATTACCGAGGGAACCAATTAATATTGATTTTATTCAACTTATCGAGTATTTTTCAAGGGACCGGGAAAAAATGTTCACTTTATCGAGAGATTCGTTAAACAAACCTTTACTCTGGTAAAACCCGGGCGAAGCCAGGTACATCCATACAAGAATAATGATACAATTCCAAGGCAAGATACTATTCCTTTAACTTCCAATTACCGAGGGAACCAATTAATATTGATTTTATTCAACTCATCGAGTATTTTTCAAGGGACCGGGAAAAAATGTTCACTTTATCGAGAGATTCGTTAAACAAACCTTTACTCGGGTAAAACCCGGGCGAAGCCGGGTACATCCATACAAGAATAATGATACAATTCCAAGGCAAGATACTATTCCTTTAACTTCCAATTACCGAGGGAACCAATTAATATTGATTTTATTCAACTTATCGAGTATTTTTCAAGGGACCGGGAAAAAAATGTTCACTTTATCGAGAGATTCGTTAGACAAACTTTTACTCGGGTACGTCCGCTAGCATATATATAAAATTGAATGTCTGTCTGTCTGTCTGTTTGTTTGTTTGTAATCTATAGATTCAAAAACCATACATCCAATCGCCGTGAAATTTTGGGATATTATTAGGTATATCCCCGGGAAGGTTTGTGAAAAATAATATCTTGAATATCCTTAGAGTTATTTGCAGATTTGTAGATTTAACTCGCAAGCAGCGCCCCCATTGTGACGATGATAACAAGTTTTCTTATCGCTAAGTTTGTTATCTTAAATATTATTTATCAAAAGTAAGATTATCTCAGGATGACACGGCAATGTGACACGGGAAAAAATGTTCACTAGATAAAACTATGATTTTCTATATGATATAAAAAGCCAACAATGAAGAGTGAATGTAATATAAAAAGCCAACAATGAAGAATGAATCTACTTATATATTTGCCTTATTCTGTCTGTTTGTCTGTTTGAAGCTCACGGATGGGATTTTTCATAACCATCGGTGGTTCAGTGGTAGAATGCTCGCCTGCCACGCGGGCGGCCCGGGTTCGATTCCCGGCTGATGCATTTTTTTTTTTTTACAATTTTTAAAACTCATTTATATATTATACAAGAATGACATCGACGGCGCCAATTCATAATTGTAACGAATAGCATTTGAATAAAAGCATTTAATCGGGTAAAACCCGGGCGTTGCGCGCCCGGGTCATTCGTATATAATAATTGTATAAACGAATGCAAGACAAAATCACCGCAAATGTTTCTTTTTTTAAAGGCAATTTCTTTTTAAGGCAATTATCGTTATTTATCGTTAATTTTTGTTTCGATTTTATTGAAAAAAAACGATATGGTGCCTTTAAAAATGATCTTTATTACTATGCAGTTTTCTATTTAGTCAATATACCTAAGTTCATGTTGCAAATGTAATTATCTCTATCGATTTAGTAAGTAAAATGCAAAAAAAAAATCGACATGATGAAATCTTTATGAAAATTCACATTTTTATTTTTATATTTTCAAGACACACACAGTTTGGGGCGGGACGTTTCACAAGAGAGACATCCACGGCGCCAATTTATAATTGTAACGAATAGTATTTTAATTAAAACATTTTAAAAACACACAGTTTGGAACGGGACGTTTCACAAGAGTGGCATCCATGGCGCCAATTTATAATTGTAACGAATAGTATTTGAATTAAAACGTTTTTAAAATATATGCGCACTCGGGTAAAACCCGGGCGTTGCCCGGGCCATTCGTCTAGTGTAAGATAAAAAGCCAACAATGAAGAGTGAATGTAAGATAAAAAGCCAACAATGAAGAATGAATGTAAGATAAAAAGCCAACAATGAAGAGTGAATGTAAGATAAAAAGCCAACAATGAAGAGTAAATATAATATAAAAAACCAACAATGAAGAGTGAATGTAAGATAAAAAGCCAACAATGAAGAGTAAATGTAATATAAAAAGCCAACAGAGTGAATGTAAGATAAAAAGCCAACAATGAAGAGTGAATGTAATATAAAAAGCCAACAATGAAGAATGAATGTAAGATAAAAAGCCAACAATGAAGAGTGAATGTAATATAAAAAGCCAACAATGAAGAATGAATGTAAGATAAAAAGCCAACAATGAAGAGTGAATGTAAGATAAAAAGCCAACAATGAAGAGTAAATGTAATATAAAAAGCCAACAATGAAGAATGAATGTAAGATAAAAAGCCAACAAAGAAGAGTAAATATATTATAAAAAGCCAACAATGAAGAATGAATGTAAGATAAAAAGCTAACAATGAAGAGTGAATGTAATATAAAAAGCCAACAATGAAGAATGAATGTAAGATAAAAAGCCAACAATGAAGAGTGAATGTAATATTAAAAGCCAACAATGAAGAATGAATGTAAGATAAAAAGCCAACAATGAAGAGTGAATGTAAGATAAAAAGCCAACAATGAAGAGTAAATGTAATATAAAAAGCCAACAATGAAGAATGAATGTAAGATAAAAAGCCAACAATGAAGAGTAAATATAATATTAAAAGCCAACAATGAAGAGTGAATGTAAGATAAAAAGCCAACAATGAAGAGTAAATGTAATATAAAAAGCCAACAGAGTGAATGTAAGATAAAAAGCCAACAATGAAGAGTGAATGTAATATAAAAAGCCAACAATGAAGAATGAATGTAAGATAAAAAGCCAACAATGAAGAGTGAATGTAATATAAAAAGACAACAATGAAGAATGAATGTAAGATAAAAAGCCAACAATGAAGAGTGAATGTAAGATAAAAAGCCAACAATGAAGAGTAAATGTAATATAAAAAGCCAACAATGAAGAATGAATGTAAGATAAAAAGCCAACAAAGAAGAGTAAATATATTATAAAAAGCCAACAATGAAGAATGAATGTAAGATAAAAAGCTAACAATGAAGAGTGAATGTAATATAAAAAGCCAACAATGAAGAATGAATGTAAGATAAAAAGCCAACAATGAAGAGTGAATGTAATATAAAAAGCCAACAATGAAGAATGAATGTAAGATAAAAAGCCAACAATGAAGAGTGAATGTAAGATAAAAAGCCAACAATGAAGAGTAAATGTAATATAAAAAGCCAACAATGAAGAATGAATGTAAGATAAAAAGCCAACAATGAAGAGTAAATATAATATAAAAAGCCAACAATGAAGAGTGAATGTAAGATAAAAAGCCAACAATGAAGAGTAAATGTAATATAAAAAGCCAACAGAGTGAATGTAAGATAAAAAGCCAACAATGAAGAGTGAATGTAATATAAAAAGCCAACAATGAAGAATGAATGTAAGTTAAAAAGCCAACAATATGAAGAGTAAATCTCTATATATATAAAAGTCAATTTCTGTCTGTCTGTCTGTCTGTTTCGCGATAAACTTAAAAACTACTGAACCAATTGGTACCAAATTTTGCATGTCGCTTTTTATAAACCTGAGGAAAATTTTCGGCTGCATTTTGATTAGTATTTTTGGCTATTTCTTTTTTTCATTTGAAGAACTTTTTTTTACGCGGACTAATCCGGAATGGAATGAATACCTAAATATGGCCATTTTTTAAAGCATCGGTGGTTCAGTGGTAGAATGCTCGCCTGCCACGCGGGCGGCCCGGGTTCGATTCCCGGCCGATGCATTTTTTTTTTTTACAATTTTTAAAACTCATTTATATTTTCTTATATATATAAAATTGAATGTCTGTCTGTCTGTCTGTCTGTACTCTATAGATTCAAAAACCATACATCCAATCGCCGTGAAATTTTGGGATATTATTAGGTATATCACCGGGAAGGTTTTTGAAAAATAATTTCATGAATATCTCGAATATCCTTAGAGTTATTTGCAGATTTGTAGATTTAACTCGCAAGCAGCGCCCCCATTGTGACGATGATAAAAAGTTTTCTTATCACTAAGTTTGTTATCTTAAATATTATTTATCAAAAGTAAGATTATCTCAGGATGACACGGCAATTTATTTGCGACAAGAATAATGATACAATTCCAAGGCGAAGATACTATTCCTTTAACTTACAATTACCGAGGGAACCAATTAATATTGATTTTATTCAACTTATCGAGTATTGCTCAAGGGACCGGGAAAAAATGTTCACTAGATAAAGCTATGATTTTCTAATGTAGAAAATTAGGAAAGACAAAATTAAGGATGACAAGGCACACAGGGACCGGGAAAAAATGTTCACTTTATCGAGAGATTCAAATTTAGGAGTTTCAAATTATCAAAATATATCTTTTTTATTTTTTAATAAGTTTTAGAGAATTGTTTTAACACAAATGTTCGCTAGACAAACCTTTACTCGGGTAAAACCCCGGGCGAAGCCGAGTACATTTTATAAGTTTAAAGAGAATTGTTTTAACAAATGTTCGTTAGACAAACATTCACTCGGGTAAAACCCGGGCGAAGCCGGGCACATCCGCTAGTATTAATATATAAAAATGAATGTTTGTATGTTTGTTTGTCTGTCTGTTTGTATGTCCGGTATACAAATTCGCAGTAGTTCACTAATTCAAACCAAAATTTCCATACATAGGTAAAAAAAATACGGGGGTAGACGATAGGCTATTTTAAAAAAATATATAAATCAATTATTAAAACTATATATTTTTATTCAGAAAATGATGATGACGATATTGCTGTATCATGTTTGATTATCAGATACAAAATTATATCGGGAAAAATTCCAAAAAGCAGAGACCACGGGTGAAACCAGTTCATTATTTTGTACGCAGGAACAAAATTCTAACAGAAAAACATTCATTCGAGCAGAAAACAAAACCTAGATCATCTTTCTATAAAAATATCGCTTCTCAGACACAAAGTTTGGAGCGGGACGTTTCACAAGAGTGACATCCACGGCGCCAATTTATAATTGTAACGAATAGTATTTGAATAAAAACATTTAATCGGGTAAAACCCGGGCGTTGCCCGGGTCATTCGGCTAGTTTATAATAAAAAGTAAATTGTTAAACACCTTTTTATAAATATATTTTATTTGATACAGTAGAACTTCCATGAGAGGACACTCCCACAATCTCTGGAACGATCTAAATATCGAAAACACATCAATGACTACATTATTAGATAATCATTTAAATTCTAAGAAAAATCCGAAAAATTACAAAACCCCACCTTCAAGGAAGCCACAAACTACAAATGCGGAAAAATGAAAATAAGAAATTTAAAACCTAGACAAATTCTCCATCAATTAAGCCAGAATGACGAAAAGTGTAAAAAAAGGAAAAATAAACCCACCTTGAATATCAAACAAGCCAGACAAAACCTTCTCAATAACAATATCCCCAAGGACCTGAGGACCCAACGACATCAATATAAATTATAATTGTAAATGAACCCCTGTACATCCCCCACAGTATATTGTAAATATGATGATCTAGGTTGCTATTTTTGAGCGGCACCTAATAAAGTTATTTTAACTTGGAAAGGACACTCACGCTAGAAGACACCTCTCCACAAAGGACAGTTTTCATTTTTACAAAATTACGAATTTTACTATTTAGCAACTCTCCAGTAAGAGGATATCTCTCCCTAAAGGACACTTTGGCTCTGAAATTTGGTGTCTTTACAGGGAGGTTCTACTGTATTATTTCTATTTCCTCACAACGTGCTATTTTTTACTGTAGAAAAAAATGCCTTATGTATTTCCTACATCTTTAATGACATTATTCGCAACACCAATCCTGTAAATTTAATTAAAACAATTTTTGAATATATTTTTTATCTTTCTCTAATACATCGTTAAGAAAGTAGTTGCTTTTCAAAACAATGAAAATAAATAATGTTGTATATCGTAAAGATAGAGGCTGCCTGGCCGGTGGCATTCATAGTTCTTCAAATTAAAGACACTTCGGCCAGTAAATATTTTTTATTGTCTTGACGTTTCGACAAAAATCTTTTGTCCTCGTCAGGAGTGAACAAAAATTAAAACATTTGGCAAAGCGTTAGAAATTTTTGTCGAAACGTCGAGACAATGAAAAAGATTTACTGGCCGAAGTATCTTTAATTTGAAGAATGCTGTATGTGATAAAATATTTTCTCTTAAGAACATGAAATAAATTTTTTTTAAAATCTCCAATAATTTAAAATACAGGTAAAAATTACTCACCGTTGAGCTCAGCATAATTCATCTCTCTATTGATGTAACCCGGATTCCTGGATTGTACAAAAGTCGCCAACTATCCGGGTTGACACGTCTAATAGTGGACATCCAGTTTATCAGATGAACTGTGCTTGGTTCTGTAGGTCTTCAGGGGTAAATATACCTAGCAGGGTGGCTGTTTGGAACTTATGAAGGAGGTAGGTGGGATATCTGTGGTGGTTGACAGTCTGGTCTTCCTCGTGGAAGTGTGGGCAGGTAGGATCGTCTTTAGATATTTTTGCAGCATCGGCTTTGACAAAGCCGTGACCTGTGAGGATTGAAGAGAGGGTGCCACAAAATTTTATTTTGGGTAGGATCGCAACGAGAGTGTTTGGGGATACAGCTATTCTCATGAGGTTTCTTGAGGAGTGATCTGTGGCATAAAGATTATTCCAGAGTTGGAGTGAGTACTGCTCGCTACAGGCTCGAATAAAATTTTTAAATAGAGTGGAGTAGGATAGCGGCAGGTTGGAATGAACTGCTTCCTTCGCATATTGATCTGCCTGATCAATGCCTTCTATGCCGCTGTGGCCTCTAACCCAGCAGAGATGTACATTTAAATAGTTGAGATTGCGAACTACATCTGCTATTAGTGAGGTTTTTAGAAGTTCTGGGTTACAAATGGCGTATAGGACTGCAAGGAAATCAGAAACAATTGCTGTTGGTTGTGTTTGCATGAGCTGGATAGCTCTGGTTGCGTGTAGGATATCGAGTAATTTTGCCTGGAAGGAGGTGCAATGACCATGGAGCTTTAGTTGTATTGTGGGGTAGGGAGGTAACAGAATAACTGCGGCGCCTACACCGTTGGTGATCCATCAGTGTATATTGTGGTTGTATTTTCTGGAGGCGACTTTAAGAACTGAAGTAGCCTTCTATGGGGTGGATAGTGGACTGCCCACGGCCCTGGACGTGTCTTAAAATGGCCATCTTTTAATGCTTCCATGTAGGCTAGATGTGCTTTGATTGAAATGTTCAATTGAAATAGATGGATTTTTTTTTTATTTTAGCGAATTGCAGTGAAAACTACGTAATTACTCGTAATAACTCGTAATTTGCGGGTTTCGTTAGTGTCGAACACTCTCTTGCCCCAAACACCCGAGCAGAAGAGCAGAGCAGAAAGAATTACCATCTTGGTTATTTTCCGGCCTGAGCAGTAGGTGAGTCCTGATTGTTCCATAATTGTGCTAATTGATCGAGGTAGCATCCATTTACATCTATTGAAAATGTTGTCCAAGTGGCGAGCGAATGTGCGTGTGGTATCAAAATTTGTGCCCAGAAAATTTATATGGTTGTTGATTAAAATAGACTGGTCGAGGAGTTTTATATTTTGGTAACTAGGGCGTTTGGCTTCCCAATAGAAGAGGCAGGCCTGTGTCTTCTCAGGATTGAAAGTCAATCTATGCCTTTTGCCCCAACTGGTGAGCTGTTGGAGAAATTGGTTAATATCCTTTGTTGGTAATCTACGGAAAGCTCTGAATAGCAAGGTGAAATCGTCGACAAATCAAATGATTTGGCAGTTTTGTAAGGGAGAGAGCTTGTCTGGCTACAATGCCGAAAAAGAACGGGCTTAGCGGCGTTCCTTTTGTACAACTCCCAGTACAGTGTGCGCGGTGAAAGTGGAGGCTTGGTAGATCACTTTCCTGTCTCGGAGAGAGCTCTTCGTTGGATAAGCTCTTCAGGACAGTTGAGGTCCCGGAGGCCTTGGATGGTCTTTGAACCGTGTCGAGGGCATGGCTGATGTCCAAGCTTATGGCTACTGTCTTCCTCCAGTGTCTCAGGCCGTCGTTGATAAAGTTGTTAATTGAGTCAAGGGCTCCTTCCGCAGAACGCCCAGGGACGAAGCCAAATTGCCTGGACGAGAACCAGCCATACTGATCTACTAGCCATTGCAGCCTCGCTAGAATGTATCGTTCAAATATTTTATATAGATAAGTTATTAATCATAGTAATTGGACGATACTTGTCCAGTGGGTTTGATGACGCGGAGTTTTGTTTGGGGACGAGAACCAGTAGCCCAGCTTCCCACGGGGTTGGGAAGTGTCCGAAGCGCAGGCATTTGGTGAAGAGTTGCGACAGGAGTTCGTGCAGTGCTGGTCCACCAAGGAACAAACACCTGAATCCATGTCTGTCGAGACCCGGGACTTTCTCCATCCACACCGTCGGATCTCGCGAAGGATTTCAACCGCTGTGAAGGCAGGTTCTTGGTTGAAGCCAGTCCACTGCTGGTCTTGGCACTGTCTAATCTGTTGAGAAACTGAAGTACCTTTAGGTAGGTTTCTTCTGGGGTTATTGGGGTACCGTCTTTGTGTTTGAGCAAGGGTGACCCCAGAGAACATCTGGAGATGAGATGAATGGAGCTCCATGCGGCTGAGGAGACCGGGTAGTTGGCGTTCTGCGCTCCAGGAACTTGGGTTATAAAATATCTCTCCCGCCTACTTGCTTTACTACGTTTATTATCAGAATCAATTCATTTAAATTCTTTGGAAACTTATTAATAGTTTAATTTTTCAATAATACAATTTACCTTCTATGTGAGCAATAGTTACCCAGAAATCATTTGCTCGAAATCTTGCAAATTCAAAATTAGAAGAAACTTTTTTATTTTTTCTTTTTCAAACAATTAACCTTCTATGAAATTTTAAAAAATCGTACAATGCAATTTAATATCATGCATTTGACACACTGTTGTATTTCTGGTTCAAATCACATTAATAGGTACCGCTCAGCAAGAACAACCTAGTTCATGAAAATTGAAATAGTGAATAATATGTGAAGGTTATTCACATATTAAACAAAATTTTAACGCGGGATTCAATCCCGGTTCATGACTGTCGGGAATCGAGCGTGTTACCCTCTCATCCACCGACTTATTGTCGGGAATCGAGCGTGTTACCCTCTCATCCACCGCACTGTTGTATTTCAATAACTTTTATTTAAGAATAGGTATCCAAATATGATGAACTTAAAAATAATTTGTAGAAAATAGCCTTTAAAATTTACTTTAAAATATTTTTAATCTTTAAAATATTTGAAATCTTAATTTAAAAATTGGCCTGAAATATCCTAAATATTATAAAATATAATTAATTAATAAAAAATAAATATAAAAAAGCTTCAATTTAAATGCATTAAAAAGGAAGAATATAAAATATTGTATCTTCTGTCATTGAGCAATTAGATGTATCTGAGTGAAAATAAAATCGGCGGGGGATGATCATCATGAATTTCGAACCTAAAGTGATTTAATATGTAGCAACTGATTAGAGATTTTTATAAGTGTTTGCTATATTTTTACCTCTTCTCTAAATATGATTGTCCCCCGCCGCTTTTATTTTCACTCATAAACATCTAATTGCTCAATGACAGTAGTGATAAAATATTTTATTTTTAACTTTTTAGTACATTTAAATAAAAGCTTTTTGCTAAATGTATTTTATATCTCTTAATTATTTAGTTATTTTTTAGTCACGAATTTACTAAACCTAGAATCAAAAGTTAAAATATATACGAAATCTCATCAAAATATTTAAATATGCACATCAATTCTAGAATGAAGTTTTGACAATTATACCGCAAATGTTTCTTTTGAACGAAAAATCGAAATTTATTTTAAGGAGAAATAACGATTATTTCTAACCTTAGGGATGAAGTATGATAGGATGAATTGTGAAGAGTAATGATAAACGAAAAAATAGAAACAAGAAACACACATTTGTGGTATAATTGTCAAAATTTCGCTCTACAATCATAAACCGCATTATATTGTATTATAAATTACTTTATATAATATTTACGAACGGAAAAATATGTCCAGGGTAGCCTAGTGGACATGGCATCTGCCCGGTAAGCGGAACACTGTGTGTTCGTTTCCCATCCCTGGACACTTTATTTTTTCCGTTTATCATAACTCTTCACAATTCATCCTATCATACTTCATTCCTAAGGTTAGAAATAATCGTCATTTCTCCTTAAAATAAATTTCGATTTTTCGTTCAAAAGAAACATTTGCGGTATAAATGTCAAAACTTCGTTCTACAATCATAAGCCGCATTATATTGTATTATAGATCCATATCAATATTAAACACACCTAGTATTATTATCTACTTATAAAACATTTCACACACTATCATATTAGAATAAATATGTAATCAATCCAGGTTCCTTCGGCCTTCAAAAGATCTAACCAGTCTAACCCCCCACCTTGTTAAAGTTTTACCCATATATATATTTACTTTGTTTAGTGTGTATATCATAGATGGTTTTATTCGCCCAATAATCTTGTAAGACATCCATGGCTCACCTGAAGCCCGCGACCTGTTGTGTGCTTCATAACAAAAACCTCGTAAAAGATGGATGATTGGTTCATCGAAATATTGGATTAATAAAATATCTTATTAAAATCAAAAATAAGCATTATTTTAAAAATATTTATATTATTAATTGCTCTATATTCAGAATATATTTATATATATTTTGTGACACATGTATATATGTATATCTATATATATATAAATGAATGTGTGTCTGTCTGTTCTCGATAGATTCAAAAACCATACATCCAATCGCCGTGAAAATTTGGGAAATATATTAGGTATATCCCCAGGAAGGTTTTGAATTTTTTTAAATCAGAGTTGGGTTTCTAGCACTATTAAGATACAGTTCACCATCAATCATAAAATATCATTCATATTTCATTGTGATTCAATACTTACAAAATCAATGTTCAATTGAAATTCGTTTGTAATATTGTTTATTATCACAAGTGAAGAAGCATGTTTATTCTATCATCAACTATGTATATTTACTACTCCGATCAAAAGGTTTCGACACTTTGCTCATAAGTTTTAAAAAAACTTTATTATTCTACCAAATTCAAATTGTCCCCTTCAAAGTAGTCCCCGTTGGCCGCGATGCACTTCAGCCACCTTTTTTTCCAGTCGGCAAAACACCTCTGGTAGTCTGTTTTCGGGATCGCCTTCATGGCCTTCTTCGATTCCTCTTTGATCTCTTCTATGCTCTGAAATTTCCGACCCTATAACTTTTTTGAGCTTTCCAAAAAGGAAGAAGTGGCAGGGGGCCAAATCGGGACTGTAGGGGGGTTGGGGGAACACAGAGGTTGAGTGGTCCTGCAGGAACTTCGAGATTTTGAGGGCTGTGTGCGCCGGCGCGTTATCGTGGTGGAGGATCCACGACTTACTCCTCCACAGCTCCGGCCGTTTCTGCTTGATCGCTTCCCTCAATCGCCTCAAAACTCCCAGGTAGGAGTCAGCAGTTATTGTAGAGCCTTGTTGTTGAAAGTCATGGTGAACGATGCCCTGGTAGTCGAAGAACACCATCAACGTGACCTTGACTTTGCTGGGAGCCTTCCTCGCTTTCTTTGGTCTCGGCTCATTTTTGAAGCGCCACTCCGATGCCTGTTGGGTAGTTTCCGAATCAAAGCCGTAAATCCATGTTTCCTCTCCAGTAATGACCCTCTTCAGCAATTCGGGGTCGTCGCTTCGAGATTGAGACTGGCCGTTTCTTTCCGGGCGTTCTTTTGATCAAAAGTCAAATATTTGGGAACGAGAACGGCGTTGAGTCTTCTCACTTCCAAAATGTCCTTCATTATCGATTGAGTCGACCCGAATGATATCCCTGCTTCTTCGGCGACCTCCTTGACAGTTATTTGTCGGTCTTCACGCACCAGTTCCAACACCTTTTTCACTTTTTCAGGCGTGGTTGATGTGGACGGTCTCCCGGAACGCTCGTTGTCGGCGGTCTCTTCCCGACCCTCCTTGAAGCGCTTGTACCACTCGAAAACTCGTCTTCGGCTCATGACGACATCCCCGTAGTCTGTTTGCAACATCCAAAAAATTTCGGCACCCTTGAATCCGTTTTTCACACAGAACTTGATGCAAATTCGTTGATCCTCCATTTCGGTGACTAACGAAATCGAAGCACGGGCAAAATGGCTTCACTTCGAACAGCCGCTGCTCGCGCTGTTGTGGCGCGTGATTTTTGAAAATTGGCAGGCCTCCAAGCCAAGGGCGACGCTTGCGTTTGCCACAAACCGGGAGAAAATATATTGAGTTTTTAGGATTTTATGAGCAAAGTGTCGAAACTTTTTGATCAGAGTAGTATGTTTTGTACATATGTGATATTCAAATGATATATATGTAGGAATGATTTTATTGTTAATTTTCATTTTGATTTATTGTACACATTTGATCATTAATAAATCATGTTTGAGGTATCAAAACTGCCTTTTTGTTCAAACCAGCAACGTGTGAACAGCTAGTTTAATATAAACGTGTGCATGATGATAATGGAAACAAATTGCCTAATTCAAACAGATAAATATATAAACGAATACAATAAAGCATCAAGGGCTGCGTATCTTTATTAAACCGACGAATTACTAGCTTTCGGGCACATACGCCCTTCTACAGGAATTAAAAATATAATAATAATCCAATTAGTTTGAAATAGAATTTATATACACGTAGCTATTGTTTTGCATATCTGCTTAACTAGAATAATATTAAGATGATTGAATTTACATGTAGGTGTAATAATTTGGAAAACTAATTCTAAAATATATGAGGTAATATGATAAATTAAAGCAAACTTATTTTGTATTTTATATACATATTTTACAAATTTTATAACTTGCAAGGAATCCCATTAGACATGTGATATCTTATACTAAGAATGAATTTGTATTATCTTATTGTATTTAAGTCTATTGAATTATATGCTTCTGGTAAATCTATTTTGCGATTTATACTGTTGTATTGTTTGGACACTATTGCTTCAATTATTAATCTTTGATATTTGTTACTGATATTGTTGTAATGTGCTTTAGGTTCATTTAAGTTGAATGTGTGTCATGTTGAATTGGAGTGCTGTACTATTAATGATAAAGGGTCATTTCTGTTTATATTTCTTTTGTGTTCAATGATTCTATTACATAATTTTCTTCCTGTCTCCCCCACATATCTGGCATTACAGTTATTGCATTGTATAGAATAAATTACTTCTTTTCTGTGTGATATGTGTTCGGTTTGCCTGTTTTTTGTTATCGGGTTTCTCAAGATATCTGATAAGCTGGGAGAGTTACTGCAACATCTTCGTACATATTTATTTTTAGCAAATCTTTATTGTCTTAGTAAAGTCTGATACAGCCTTTTATTGTTTATTTTCGAAACGCCAAAAAGTGACAAAAACAAATCAAAAAGGGATGATGATAACCTGCGTCTTGCAGATTAACATTTTCATAGAAACATATATATATACATATTTATTGCTAGCTATATATCACCATCTTCTCTCTTCAAACACGAAATCTCACAGGCGGTCTCCTCGCTCGAGGTGGGTTCCGCCTTAGGACAGGACCCTCCTCTTTCAAGGCCTCGGGGTCCAGCGAGCGAAGAGGCTCCAATGACTTTCCATCGTCTGTATCACTCTGAACCTCTGAATCTTGATCCGACCGCTGGCTAGTTAGTCCTGGCGACAGCGACTCCATATAACCTCTGTCTCGTACAACCTCCGAGATTATGGCACTGGGACCTGCTCCTCTTGAGTGCTCGGGTTGACGCTCTCCATCTCCACTCTCATCTTCCTCACCATTCCTCCACCTTTTTCTAATTTGATCCCTGTGATAGGCCTTTACCTGTCCGTGGATCAAAATGGTGTAGACTCTAGTTCCCTTCTTGCCCACAAATTTTCCTGGGATCCATTTATCACCACCTCTAAAGTTTTTACACCACACTAAATCATCTATCTGGAATTCTTCCAAATGGGTTCGCCGATCATACTTCATTTGCCTGGCTTGCTGGTCCCTAACTCTAGATGCCAAGCTGGGATGTATCAACGATACTCTGGTTCGAAGCGCACGCCCAAAAAAGAGCTCTGATGGAGTCTTTCCCGTTGTCACATGCGGGGTGCTTCGATATGCCAGAAGAACTTTTGATAAGGTGTCTTGAATGGTGTGTGTGTGTATCCCCAATTTTCCTTTTATTTTTATCCAGGGCAGTCTTAATTGTTCTAACCGCTCTTTCAGCCAAGCCATTACTTTGCGGGTGGTACGCCGGGATCAATGTTTGTTTAATTCCATTTCCTTCCAGAAAACCTTTCATTTCACTACCAGTAAACTGAGGGCCATTATCAGATACAAGTTCCTCCGGTAGACCATAGGAAGAAAAAAGTCGCCGTAGTTGCTCAATGGTTTTGCGTGTGGTGGTCTCTCTCATTGGGATGGCTTCGATCCACTTCGAATGACTATCTACTACTATTAATAAATTAATGTTTTCCTTATTTGCAAAATCAATGTGGATTCTTTGCCAAGGTCTGGTTGACCATCTCCAGGGTTGCCATTTTCCTTTATTTGGCCCATCCTGGGATTGCTGACAGCTTCTGCACTTATTTACCAAAAACTCGATTTGGGTATCTAGATTTGGCCACCAAAAATGTGATCTTGCTACAGCCTTCATTTTGTTCATACCGGAATGAGTCTCATGAAGACAGTTCAACATTTTCATTCTGAGAGATGGTGGAATGACAACTCTCATTCCCCAAACCAAACACTCCCCATCTACAGTTAGCTCAAGTTTCCTTTGAAAATAAGGTCTGAGGTGATCAGCCACCTTTTCAGGCCAGCCTTGCTGAGTATAAAATTTGGCCAATGAGAGCACTTCGTCTTTTTCAGTTTCCGTGGCAATTTCCTCTGCTGTGATCGGCAATTCTTCCACATAGGATAAAGCATAGACATTATTTAATCTTGGAATTTCTTCACAGCCCACAGGAAAACGTGACAGAAGATCTGCATTCCCATGGTCTTGAGTTCTTCGAAATTTAATATCGTAAGTATAAGCTGACAAAATAAGCGCCCAACGCTGCAATCTTGAAGTAGATAAGGTGGGGATTCCTGATCTTGAGCCCAAAATGGTCACCAATGGCTTATGGTCTGTAATAAGAATAAATTTTCTTCCATAAATAAATTGATGAAACTTGGTAACTCCATAAATAATGGCTAGAGCCTCCTTCTCAATCTGAGAATAATTTTGTTCTGCTTCCGATAAAGTCCGTGAGGCAAACATAATCGGTCTCTCCTGGCCTTCTATAATATGTGACAACACAGCGCCCACTCCAATCTGCGATGCATCAGTGGCCAAACACAACGGCAAAGTCGCATCATACGGGACTAGCACCCTCTCAGAGGTAATGCTATTCTTGCACTTATCAATGGCCTCTCCACATTCCTTTGTCCAAACCCAAGGACGTTTTTTGTGAAGAAGCTCATGAAGAGGCTTCAAAAGCTCTGGCAAATTGGGTATGAACTTCCCATAAAAGTTTACCAAACCAAGAAATGACCTTAATTCAGAGATATTCGTAGGCGTTTTGGCCTTCTGTATTGCCTGTACCTTATGATCTAAAGGTCTGATGCCCTCTTCCGTGACAAGATGTCCTAAATATTCAATTTCTTTTTGCAAAAATAGGCATTTTTCTTTCTTTAGTTTGATATAATACTTCGCCAAGCGAGCAAATATAGTCTTCAACAACGCCAGATGTTCTTCAATTGATGCTGTGGCTATAAGGACATCATCAATATAACAAATTACGCCTCCTATACCCGACAAAACCCTATCCATTACAGATTGAAAATAACTGGGCGCATTTGCCAATCCAAATGGCATTCTCTTAAACCTGAAAAGCCCTTTATGAGTATTTATCGTTAGTAACGGTCGGGTGCCTGGGTCCACCTCTAATTGCAGATAAGCGTTCCTCAAGTCCAATTTAGAAAAGTATTTTCCCTTGGCCAATGTGGAGAATAAATCTTGCTGTGTGGGAAGGGGATAGGCCGCAGTGTCCAAATATTTATTTAGAGTTACCTTGAAGTCGCAGCAAATTCTGATCTCTTTATTTTTCTTCGGCACTACAACCACTGGAGTGGCCCATTTACTGCTCGCCACCTCACATAGATAACCCTTAGCCACCATTTTGTCTAATGCTTCAGTAACTGCTGGCCTAATGGCGAAAGGCACCGGACGAGCCTTATGGAAAATTGGATTCACATCACACATGTTTACTGAAAATGTGAAACCTTTTATTGGTTCAGTTGTCTCCACAAATAGGGCTTGATTTTCCTTCAAAATTTCCTCAATGGTAATTTCCACAGGCATATGTTTTACCGCGAAACAGCCCAATTTCAATCTATTTATCCATTCTCTTCCCATCAAAGCCCTCTTTTCTCCTTTCACCACCAACGCTCTAAGTTTGTAAGTAATATCTTGACACTCCACTTTGACATTGATTTTACCCAGAATGGGTACCACGGTACCATCATAAGTTCTTACAATAATACTCGCTTTTTCCAATTTCAAGTGTTGAAGACTATTTTAAAAATCCTTTTCTGATATCAGTGTTAGACCACTACCCGTATCCATTTCAAATTTAATAAAGTTTCCTTCTACTTTTAACTCCATCAGATAGGGAGGGTCACTTGAGGCAAAATTAATTTTATACTCAGGTATCGTCCCGCTTATAATTTTCTGGACATACTCTTCCTCCTCTTCTTGGTCTCCTATCTGATGTATATTTCCCGGCTGATTCTGATGTTGCCTTAGATTTCTTCTACTGCTCCAACATATTGAGGCAATGTGTCCTTTTTTATTACACTTAAAGCATATCGCCTCCTTAAATCTACATAGTTCTTTATGCTGTTTACCACAATGTTTACATTTGCCATTCTGGAAATTTGATTCAACCTTGCGTTCCATCCTCAACTTATCTACACAATCTTCACCCTGCTCCAAGTGAAATAATTTTGTATTTTTCTCGGCCGCTTCCATAGATAATGCTATCTCAATTACTTTAGCTAAAGAAATGTCGCCCTCCGACAAAATTCTATTTTGTATTTTGGCATTATATAATCCACCAACCATTTTATCACGTAAAGAATCCTCCAGAAAATTTCCAAATTCGCATGAGGAAGCCAAACGCTTAATTTCCACCAAGTAATCCGAGATGCTTTCTTCCTTTAATTGCATTCTTTAAAAAAAAAATGAACCTCTCTACTACAATTGAGCGCTTTGGAGAGAAGTGCCTTTTCAAGATATCTATTAGGTTATCAAAAGTTTTATCTTTAGGTAGAATAGGACTGCACAAATTCTTCAAAACACCATATGTTTTACTTCCCATGAGGGTTAGGAGATAAGCCTTTTTCTTCTCATCCCCTGCCTCCTCCAATATGAGAAACTGTTCCAATCGTTCATAAAACGTTTCAAAAGTTTCAGTTTCCTCATTATATTCCTTAAATTGGTAACTAGCCATTTTTTTCACTCTTTCTTAAATTTGCATCCTAAAACTTTGCAATTTGTGTCTTTTAAAATTTACTTTCAATTATATGCAAAATCAAAGATATTTTCTAAAAATATTTACTTCAAAATTCGAGGGTACTTACTCTTATATCCTCGTCGCCAAATGCAACATCTTCGTACATATTTATTTTTAGCAAATCTTTATTGTCTTAGTAAAGTCTGATACAGCCTTTTATTGTTTATTTTCGAAACGCCAAAAAGTGACAAAAACAAATCAAAAAGGGATGATGATAACCTGCGTCTTGCAGATTAACATTTTCATAGAAACATATATATATACATATTTATTGCTAGCTATATATCAGTTACTATAAAAGGTTTTTATTCCAAATTTATCTAATGTTCTGGATATATGAATAGATTTCGGGGAAAATGGAATGTAACAATTTTGCCTGTATATTTTAGTTTTTTGTGCTATCATGTTAGATGTGACCTGTGCTTGATAGAAATGTTTTAAAATAAATGTTTTAGGGTAACCGGCTGATATTAAATTGTGGATAACTGTCTGTGTTTCATGATTTTTGTAAAGATTTAGTGAGCAATGAGTATAAATTATTTTCGTTAACGTTTTCACTGTGTTAATTTTATGACTGATGGGGCAAAATGAAGAAAACTTTATATAATTAGGGGTGAATGTAGGCTTGTAGTAAACTGTAGTTTGCAATCTATTATCTATTTTCATTATTTTAATATCTAAAAATGGTAATGTGCAATTATCTTCTTTCTCTATTGTAAAGTGTAAGCTATTGTTGTAATTGTTGAGAGAGGCTAAGATGTTGGGAATCTGTTTTTCTGTACAAATGCAAAATATGTCATCTATATATCGTCTGTATAATATGATATCTGCCAGGTATAATGAAGTGATCTCCATATATCTATTTCTCTCAAGTTTGCTTTAATTTATCATATTACCTCATATATTTTAGAATTAGTTTTCCAAATTATTACACCTACATGTAAATTCAATCATCTTAATATTATTCTAGTTAAGCAGATATGCAAAACAATAGCTACGTGTATATAAATTCTATTTCAAACTAATTGGATTATTATTATATTTTTAATTCCTGTAGAAGGGCGTATGTGCCCGAAAGCTAGTAATTCGTCGGTTTAATAAAGATACGCAGCCCTTGATGCTTTATTGTATTCGTTTATAAATTGTACAGGGTTTTTTTTTTTCTTGATAAATATATTTTTATAACTGATTTTTGGTTTTGATTTCAAATAGTTTTCAGATAAGAACCTTAATATTTGGTGTATGTGTGACAATTGACAATTAAAAGAAATGTATTGACAGCTCAGTCAATATTTACAAAAATCATAAAGATATAGCAAAAATAATTAGAATAAAAAGATGGTGAAAATGGGGTTCGAACCAGGGACACCAGATTCTCAGTCTAAAGCTTTCGCAGCTGAGCTATTTCGCCTTATTAGGTAATAATTTTGAAAAAGAATTAAAAATAAAATCTCGTATATATTTTTTATCAGCCGGGGAGTCTTCCCCACCGCACAAATGTCTTCTTCCAGGCGATGAGGGGGTCCTCAATTCTACCACCCACGGCCCCACCTGCACGAAATACCGGTATATTCAGGACTTCGCTGACACAAGGATGGCTAGGTGGTCTTCTTCAAGGCTGGTTCCGAAGATCCAAGCCTGTAGGTCAGGTCCGATGATGTTGAAGACCTCCCGGACGAGGGGCCTGATGTTACGCATCCCCAGTATCGGTGGCCCAAGGAGCCGTCGCCGAACCCACAGGCAGGGCAGGACGGACCTGCTGATGCTGGAAGGTCCGGGTGGGGCAGTACCTGCAGTGCCAATCTGAGGGTGACATCTTCATTGTGACTCGAGAAGGCGCAGCTCCCTAGCGAGAGCCAGTCAACCTTCACCGGCACGTCGACGACAGACACCCATCTCTCCAGGAACCAGGTGATCGGCAGGGCAGCAAGGCATGGACGTTCCAAAGAGCGACGAGCTGAGCGGGTGGTGATTCTGACCAACGGGGTGGCTGTCCCGCCCAGGGCAACAGCTTCGGCCAGACTGAGCTCCCGGGAGCTCGCCTGGAGGTTTTCCGCTACCACCCTCTGACATAAGGCGGCGAGGGCCACGGCGTTAGCGAGAACGGATCGCGTAGGGCAGACGATGGAGATTTTGCTCAGGTCCCGGACTCGGGCGCCGACCCAGCGCGAGGGGGCCAGGAGGTTAGGAGAGCGGAAGAACCGGCAGCCGCCAATGATGGGGGATCCAACAGCTGTGTCGTGGGAACCATCCGGTTGTTTGAGATTCGAGAAGTTTGAGACCTCCTTCCAAAGTATTAGCAGCCGGAGGCGGCGGGGCTGGAGTCTAGTGCCGTCGGGTGGAGGTAGTAACCAGGCGTCGCTCGTCACTAGCCAGAAGAAGCCATTTTTACCTCCTCGGAGCGCGACCTGGACACCATTGAGGCATGCAAGGCGGAGCTGTGTGCCAATGTCGATTAGGCCTAGGCCTCCCGTGACCACGTGCCTCGCGAGGACGCCAGCAGGAAGCCACGCCGTGTGGTCAGGCCCCCATATGAATCTCGCCAGACGGGCCTTCAGCTTGGAGATGGTCGCAGCCTCGGGCAGGTATGCGTGTAGGTGATGCTGGATGGTTGAGAGCACCAGAGAGTTGGCGGCCCTAGCTCGCCCGACAAGGGAGATGCTGCGCGGAAGGGCGTCTAATTCGGCAGGCAGACTCCAGGAGTGCCAGGAGATGGTGTTCCTGGTGGGCGACGGCGATTCTTATTCCTAGGACATTGATCGAAGAATTAGACCAGGCGGCACCGAGTGGTTAGTCGCCGCGAGCGCACCAGAGGCCCACGCTCTTCCTGTAGTTCACGGCAATGCCAGAGGCTCGGTGGAAGTCCTTGAAGACGGCCACCGCCCTCGCGAACTGCTCGTCGCGATAGACCAGGAGAACGATGTCGTCTGCGTAGGCGATGACATTGCCCACGCCGAGGTTCGACTCCAGGCGACGAAGTAGTGGCCCCGTTGCGATGCTGAAGAGCGCTTCGCTTACAGCACAGCCCTGTCTTACGCCATTCAGGAGATGGAAGTCAGCGGTTTGGAATTCTTCAGCCCGTATCGTTGCGTCCGCCCCGGCGTAAAAGAGCAGCATCTACCCCCACAAAGGCCGGTGGGAGGCGCAGGGACATCATGTATGACACCAAGAAACCGCGATCTAAGGAGTCGAAGGCGGACTCGACGCAGACGACAGCCAGCAGCGAGCCCCCAGCAGTAGCCTCCTCGACGGCATCAGTTATCCTGACGATGTTTCAGGAGGGGGACCTCCCGGGCGCGGCGTAGGTCTGAGACTCCGGCACCAGGGATGGTAGGTGGGGCTTGAGGCGCCTGAGGAGGATGGATGAAAGCACCCTTTAGTCGGCCGACGGCAGCGAGATTGGCCCATAGCCATCGAGGCCGCGATCGCTGCAGGCCTTGGGTATCAGGCATATTGAACTTCGCCGCATGGGTGGAGGCAGAGCACCGCGGAGCTGAGAGGCCGCGAACACACGCTGCAGGGCGTCCGTAAAGAAATTCTCGCAGACGGCGAGGAGTTGGTAGAGCAGGCCGTCCCAGCCGGAAGCTCTTCTGCGAGGGAGGCGGCGGATGACTGCGGCTTTCTCGGGAGCGGTGATTTCAGCCCGGTGGAGTGGGTCGTCCTCGTTCAATTCAATGGGGGTGGTTGTCCCTTCGATGAAGGCCGCGCCTGCTGCTGGGTCACAGGTCGGGGGGCGAAGTGGGGCCGGAAGATGGCAAGGGCCGTTCCGCAGACGACGCAGTGATATTGACAAACTCCAAATTAATAGGAATACTAAGTACACAACTGAAAAATTATTATACATAAACATTATAACCAAATGACTGCAAGTTAGATATCAACCCAAAAAAAGACATAGGTTGAAATTTTTCCCTCACTAGACAATAAAAATTTCAAGCCACAACCTATTCTAAAATTGAATTCAAGCTCTAATAACTGGACTGACCATGTTAAATATCTTGGAGTTAGCTTGGACTTCAAGTTGAAATTCCACATGCATGTCGAAAATACCATAAAGAATTCAAAGATCGCAAAAATAACATTATCAATTCTGTTTTAATGTCCATCGATACAGAGAGCAAAACAACAACTGACTCACCCGTGCAGCCAAGGCCACGCTCCGCTGCGTCACGTGGGAAAACATAGGTAGATGTTTTCTTACATGTTCTCAGCACATCCCCCTTTTTAAGACTTGAAATATATATATACATTACAAACTTTAAATGCATAATATAATTAATAATGAAGACGATCCACAGGTTTAACAATTCGTCCACTCCGGGTTCTTATCTGGCCGTCTTCTGAGTCGTTAGAGGGATAATCCACAACTGGGGTCTTTTCATTTTCAACCAGTTCCTCCCCCGAAAAGGTCGGCGTCGATGGGTCGGCTGGATATTGCACTGCATATCCTTTTCGTAGATGGAACCTGTTTCGACGTAAAGTCCCAACTGGAGTATCAACCATATACGACCTTGGTGTCGATGCTTTCTTCTTTACAATCCCCCAGGTTCGCATATCTGTAATCCAAACCGTGTCACCTTCGGATAGCTCCTCCATGTCCGTAGCTCCGCAGCGTCGATCATATCTGGATTTCATATCCTTTCTCCTTCTCCCCTCCTTTCTTTTCAGGGTCGTATCTTCTTGTTGAGCTTCAAAAATCTTCGTCAACATCTCGTCTTTGTCGGTTATACTCGAGAGAACTGCATTTATATGCGCTGAGGTTTGCCGTTCGTTTTCACCTCCCTCGGTTGTAAGAAGTGGTTGTCTGGATAATGCATCGGCGTCGAGCAGCTCCTTTCCAGGGATATGCACTATTTCGAATCCAAACCTCATCATACGCATTCGGAAACGTTGCAGTCTTGGGGTCAGAGAACTCAATTCTTTCGTCGAAAATAGAGGAATGAGAGGCTTATGGTCGGTCTCAATTCGGAAACGCTTTCCAAGCAGGAAATCTTGAAAACGTTCGCAAGCCCATGTAATTGCGAGAGCCTCTTTCTCGATCTGAGCATATCGTTTTTCGGTAGGTGTCATAGTTCTAGAAGAATAAGCAACAGGTCGCCAGATTCCATTCTTACCTTCTTGCTTCAGTACCGCTCCCAAGCCGTATGAAGATGCGTCGGATGACACCATAGTTGGTTTCCTGACGTCGTATGCTGCCAAGATAGGTTGAGTCGTGAGCAATTCTTTCAACTTTCGGAATGCTCGCTCCTGGCTGCAATCCCAAACGAAGTCTTGACCTTTCACCAACAACTGGTTCAGTGGAGCCACGATTTCAGATAAATTTTCCACAAAGCGTCCCAGATGGTTCACCATGCCAAGAAATCTTCTTACGCCATGAACATCGGTCGGAGCAGGCATCTTCGCCACTGCTTCGATTTTCGCTGGATCTGGTCGAATACCGTCTTCATCCAGTATGTGCCCAAGAAAATTAATTCTTGGCACGCCGAAGACACACTTGGCCTTGTTTAGTGTAACTTTCGCCTCTTTCAGTTTTCGGAGCACTAAACGAAGAATTCGATCGTGAGTCTTGGAGTCGGAGGCAAATATCAGGATATCGTCCAGGTAACACATTACACCGTCCATGCCTTGCAAGATTATTGACATAACTCTCTGAAAATACTCTGGGGCGAGTGAGATTCCAAATGGCATTCTGCAGTATTTATATCTCCCAAAAGGAGTGATGAAGGTCGTTAAATGCTGGCAGTCCGGGCTCAACGGAATCTGGTGAAAGCCACTGTTCGCGTCCAGTTTCGAAAAGAATCTTGCTTCCCCCAGTTGCCCCAGCATGTGCTCCACCACTGGCATGGGATGCACTTCGCGCTGTACATGTTCGTTCAGCCTTGAGAGATCCACACAGAGTCGTATGTCGCCATTCGGTTTACCAGCAATCACAGTCGGTGCACACCATTCAGTCGCAACGTTAACTTGTGCTATGATTCCCGCCTTCTCGAGCTCTTCCAACCTTGTTTTGAGCTTTTCCATCAAAGGTATTGGTACCCGTCGAGGAGTATGCACAGCATATGGTTTTGCTCCAGGTTTCAATTTGATTTCGTAAGGGTTTCCGATCTGTCCCAGTCCTTCAAATACTTCGGGAAATTCCTTGATCGGGTTAATTCTCGTCGCAACCACTTCAATCCGCCTCGCCAGGTTCAAGAGCTCACATGCCCGGCGACTCAGAAGAGGTTCACTCAAACGACGAATGACATAAATCTTCTCCTTGATTTCATAATTGCCATTTCGCAGCGTTGATATAAACATACCCACAGTCTGAAGTTCGGAGAATTCAGCAGCTCTAAGGTTGATATCACTTTTCACTAGTCGTTGCTGTCCCATTATCTTCTTGAAGAGACACAGAGGAACACATGTAACATCCGCCTGGGAGTCGAGCTTGAACTTCACCTTTTTCCCGTTCACTTGGATTTCTGCTGTCCATCGCCTCCTGCACTCGACTTCATCATCATCGAGATTAGATGAATCCTCCGCAGCTGAGACCTCCAGGAGAAAACCAATTTCTTCATCAAGTTCAGAAACAGCTTTGACTTCCGCAGTCTTCGCCTGCTTATCTGGGCAGCAATTTGCAAAATGGCCTGTTTTTGAACATAGGTTACATCTTTGTCCTTCAGCACGGCAGGCCTGTCCTTCCCTGTGGGTGAAACCTCCGCATTTTGGACATCGTGATCTTGTTTTGGCTGACTTCTCCTTCTTCCTCGAAGGCTGCTGTTGTTGTTTCGGTGATTGCTTCTTCGAGTTGAACTTCACCTGATTGACCTTTTGGCTTGTTGAGGGACGCTGCAGGTCGACTTGCTGCTGTCGAACGGCTTCCTGCTGTCGAACCATTTTCACCGCCTTTTCCAAAGTCAGTTCGCTGTCCAGCTGCATTCTTTCAGATAAAGCTTTGTCCCTCACTCCAACCACTATTCGGTCACGGATCAACTGCTCATGAAGACCCTCAAATTCGCAACTATCAGCCAATTTGTACAATGAAGTGATGAATTCATCCACTGGCTCCCGATCCTCTTGGATTCTTGAATTAAATTTCGCACGTTCGTAGATAATATTCTTTCTGACACAGAAGTGGCCGTCGAGCGCCTTGAGGACGGAATCAATTTTCGTTGCCTCTTCCTCCTTTTCGAACTTGAAGGTCCTGAATATATCATCCGCGCGGTCACCCATCAAGTACATGAACAAATCGATCTTGTCCGCCTCCTCTTTCTTCTTCATTCCACTGACCACGAGGTATCGTTCGAATCTTTTCCTCCATTTGGGCCATTCGTTGGGAGTCGAGAAGTCGAAAGTTTCTGGAGGTTGAATCTGAGCCATGTTGAATTATCTTCCAAGGTACGCAAAAATCGATATTTTGCGATATACGGGTTCGTATTTTATCCAGTTATCGCTGCCACCATGTTTTAATGTCCATCGATACATAGAGCAAAACAACAACTGACTCACCCGTGCAGCCAAGGCCACGCTCCGCTGCGTCACGTGGGAAAACATAGGTAGATGTTTTCTTACATGTTCTCAGCACAAATTCTGTTTAATTAATGAAGCAAATTATATACAAAACAAAAGTTGACTCTATACAAAATTTGTATTCTCCCGATAATAACATATGAACACCCGGTTTGGTGCAAATATATTACAACCACAGACGAAAATAGAATAAACACATCCGTAAAAATCTGCCTTCGGACAAGTATAGGAGCTCCATTCAACCTATCAAACAAGATACTGAAAGGAGGACTTAAACCAACCCAATCTAGAAGATATGTAAAAAAAAGTTCGTTAAGAAATTATACCGTCATCTACAAACTTTATCTAATCCAACTATACAATATATTATTCAAAATAAAGGAGATATCAATCCCCGATGACGATCCGGCCCTGACGCTTAGTTAGGAGCTCATCACCCAACAGCTGCAAGGTCTGTCACCTCTACTCCACCAACTCGCCTTGTGTAAACATCCAGGACAAGGTGACTCGAATGTAACACCTGTAAACTGTGAGACGCAATAAAAGAAATTGTTAGTGTTTTCTTTATCTTAAGTTTTATCTATATTTATCATTAAAAAGCATTTCTATTTGTAACATAGGGAAACCAAAAAACTGCCATGTTTTAATTCTGTAAAATCGTTACATGATAACTCTCTCCAAGTATAAAGTATTTTGACATAGAAATTTCATCAGTATACAATTTTGGCCAATGAAAATTCAAATCATGTAATAATCAAAATGTATATCTACCACCGCCATTTGTTTCATATGATAAAGGAAATAGCTGGGAAGTTTGGAGAGAAATTTTTTTAACAGCGGCTGAAATAGACATGAAGCCTATTTTTATACAAAGTGCGTTGTTCAAGCACATTGTGGGTAAGCCTACTATTCAAATATATAGAACTCTGCAGGTTGTATAAGATTATCAAACTCCATCTAGGAACGAAAAAGTAATCTTTAGTCAAATCCCTTTAAACCCTACAAATAAACCATACAAAAACGACATCTTTTTTTTTTTACGTCAGAACAAGCTCATAATCAAACTATTAGTGAATTTTTCACTCATTCAAAATCTTCGGCCCAGGATTACGAAATGGAAAATCTGTCTGAATCACTTATAAGGGATCGATTGATAATTATCAATCTATTATCAATATCTATTATCAATTAAAGTTTATTTTTCGCATTATAATTGGTATCGCTGATAAAAATTGTGAAAAAGAATCGTTTACAGGATCCCGAATTAACGTTAGCTAAAGCAATTAGCGTCGCTACTGCTGCGCTGCTGCAGAGGTTTCTGATATACAAATGGCAGCCTTTTCTGAGCAAGGCATTGAACATGAAATATGAATAAGGTGACTAGACATACGTCAAATAATTTGCTAGAACACAATCATTCTTCGGTTAAGCAACAAATGAAGTATGAGGATAAATGGTGTGGATAAGAACACGTTTATGGTAAATGTCCCGCTTTTGGCAACATTGTTCAGGCTGTCAACGAATAAATCACTATGCTAAAGTATGTCGTTCAAAGCGAAAAAAAATGTTCAAGCTGAAATTGTAAATGATAAGTAAAATAAGCATAATATTGACATAAATAGCATACTGTTAAAAATATTATTAAAACTGATAAATGGTCAGCTATTATTGCAATCAATGGCAATTTAATATCAGTACAGCTGGATACTGAAGCATAGGTGAATGTACTTCCTCGAGACGTTTTTTGAGTCATGGCAGGTGAAACCTCGGATTGTAAGAACAAAGTAAAGAGCGTTTGTATATTACGGCATAGAATTTCCCCTAGTGGGAGGATGCAGCGTGAAATGTAAGCACAACGGAAAAGTAGGAGCCTTTGAATTTATTGTGGCTGAGGTAAACGCTAACACCCTTATCGCGGGTAATACTTCGGAAGCACTCGGAATGATTAAAAGAATCAATGCAATAAGCTACAATAGTAGTGTCCAGGCTATTTTGAATCAATATCAGAGCGTGTTTCGTTGAACAGGAGTAATAGAATTTCCTCTAGTGGGAGGATGCAGCGTGAAATGTAAGCACAACGGAAAAGTAGGAGCCTTTGAATTTATTGTGGCTGAGGTAAACGCTAACACCCTTATCGCGGGTAATACTTCGGAAGCACTCGGAATGATTAAAATAATCAATGCAATAAGCTACAATAGTAGTGTCCAGGCTATTTTGAATCAATATCAGAGCGTGTTTCGTGGAACAGGAGTAATCACAGAAGAATGCAAATTGAGAGTAAATCCTGAATACCCCACACTACGCGTGATACCGAAAAGGATTCTCTCACACTTAAGAAAATAAGTGAAATGTGAATTGGACAATATATGGTTCATCAAGATATCATAACCAAAATTAATCATAATACTGAATGGGTACATCCTATGGTAATTGTAAGGAAGAAAAGTGGCAGCATACGGATTTGCTTGGATCCTCGTAAATTAAATGAAGCCCTGGTTGATGAGCAATTTCAAATCCCATCCCCTTGGGAAATAATTTATCAAATACCCAAAGCAAAATATTATAGTGTGTTAGACATTAAATCCGCCTATTGGCATATCTCTGTGGCTAAGTAATCTGTGAACATGTTGGTGATGAATACGCCCTTTGGAAAATATACATTCAATCGACTCCCATCTGGGTTAAAAGTCTCATCTCAGATATTTGCGGAAAAGATTACATTTTCGGAAATCATAGTTAAAACATCATGTATTTTTATGACATCCTAATTTATGCAAATAGCATTGAAAAACATTAAGAACAAATTGATAAGGCTTGATAAGCCTATTGATAAAAATCTCTACAGATTATAATGGGCTTCTATAATTATTTTGTAAATTTCATTCCAGACCTGTCATCGCATGCCAAAAATAACCATAAACTATTGAAGAAAAATGTCTTGTGGCAGTGAGGTCCGAGGGAAGACCGGGAGTTTGAATATTCCAAGATGGCAATCAACAAAGCGCCATCATTATCTCATTTTGATAATATAAAATATTGATTCTCCAATACGACGCAAGCAGAGAATCTGTTAGATTTGTTTTTAGTACGCTTCGAAATACGTTATGCGAATAATTAATCGGTGAACTAGACTCATCAAACCCGCCACGGCAAGCACACAAAAAAACAAAAAACAAAAACATACAATATACGAGCAATATTGTTTCGAACCCAAACCCGGTTCAGCTCAGCAATAATAGCATTTTACAATTATATTCCGAAGTGGATTAAACTTAGATATGCACACAAAACGATGTAGCACACACTAAAAGGTTCATACATAGTTTGTCCATAGCAGACATATGCTTCCCTTTTCCCCTGCTTTACAAGTAGAATCATTCAAAGAAAATTATTAAACCAACAAAACCTCTGATGGTTACTAGAAATTTCAACAATTTGTTTATAGTAGACATATGTATTTGCTTCAAGGAGAAATTATTACAAACACACATTAAAATATCAATATATGAGTTTTATTTTTGTTTTAATGTCCATCCATACAGAGTTCAAAACAACAACTCACTCACCGGTGCAGGCAAGGTCACGCTCCGCTGCGTCACGTGGGAAAACATAGGTACATGTTTTCTTACATGTTCTCAACACATCCCCCTTTTTAAGACTTGAAATATATATATACATTACAAACTTTAAATGCATAATATAATTAATAATGAAGGCGATCCACAGGTTTAACAATTCGTCCACTCCGGGTTCTTATCTGGCCGTCTTCTGAGTCGTTAGAGGGATAATCCACAACTGGGGTCTTTTCATTTTCAACCAGTTCCTCCCCCGAAAAGGTCGGCGTCGATGGGTCGGCTGGATATTGCACTGTATATCCTTTTCGTAGATTGAACCTGTTTCGACGTAAAGTCCCGACTGGAGTATCAACCATATATGACCTTGGTGCCGATGCTTTCTGCTTTACAATCCCCCAGGTTCGCATATCTGTAATCCAAACCGTGTCACCTTCGGATAGCTCCTCCATGTCCGTAGCTCCGCAGCGTCGATCATATCTGGATTTCATATCCTTTCTCCTTCTCCCCTCCTTTCTTTTCAGGGTCTGAGAGTCCACCAACTTTGGATTAAGATTCTCTGGTGCAATTGGCAAGGTCGTTCGGAGTTTACGTCCCATGAGAAGCTCAGCAGGGCTGTAACCGTTCTCCAAAGGGGTCGATCGATACTCCAGGAGTCCAAGCGATGGGTCTTGATTTTTCTTGAGGATCATCTTAGCAATTTTCACACCTGCTTCTGCCATCCCATTGCTCTGCGGGAATCGAGGACTTGAAGTGACATGTGTGAATCCGTACTGCCTTGCGAAATTTGCAAATTCACGAGCAGCTCCAAATTGCGTCCCATTATCGCTTACAACAATTCCTGGTATTCCATGTCGGGCAAATATGGATTTGCAACTACGCACCACCACATTGGCTGTGAGCCGATCCAGCTGAATCATTTCAGGAAAGCGAGAATAATAGTCAATGACGACTAGATACCACTTATTCTCGAACTTGAACAAATCCATTCCAATCTTTTGCCACGGTCGTGTTGGAAAGTTGGTTGGTATCAAAGGTTCATGTTTTGAGACGGCTTCCTGGATACAGACACTGCACTTTCTGACCGTCTCCGCGATCTCTTCCGAAATTCCAGGCCACCATACCGTCTCACGTGCGCGAAGTCTTGTTTTTGTAATCCCGAAGTGTCCAGCGTGCAACTTATCTAGGATCTCCAGTTTCCTACTTGCTACTTTGCCGTTCGTTTCCACCTCCCTCGGTTGTAATAAGTGGTTGTCTGGATAATGCATCGGCGTCGAGCAGCTCCTTTCCAGGGATGCCCAATCTTGTCTTGAGCTTTTCCATCAAAGGTATTGGTACCCGTCGAGGAGTATGCACAGCATATGGTTTTGCTCCAGGTTTCAATTTGATTTCGTAAGGGTTTCCGATCTGTCCCAGTCCTTCAAATACTTCAGGGAATTCCTTGATCGGGTTAATTCTCGTCGCAACCACTTCAATCCGCAGTAACCCAGGTTCAAGAGCTCACATGCCCGGCGACTCAGAAGAGGTTCACTCAAACGACGAATGACATAAATCTTCTCCTTGATTTCATAATTGCCATTTCGAAGCATTGATATAAACATACCCACAGTCTGAAGTTCGGAGAATTCAGCAGCTCTAATGTTGATATCACTTTTCACTAGTCGTTGCTGTCCCATAATCTTCTTGAAGAGACACAGAGGAACACATGTAACATCCGCCTGGGAGTCGAGCTTGAACTTCACCTGTTTCCCGTTCACTTGGATTTCTGCTGTCCATCGCCTCCTGCACTCGCCTTCATCATCATCGAGATTAGATGAATCCTCCACAGCTGAGACCTCCAGGAGAAAATCAATTTCTTCATCAAGTTCAGAAACAGCTTTGACTTCCGCAGTCTTCGCCTGCTTATCTGGGCAGCAATTTGCAAAATGGCCAGTTTTTGAACATAGGTTACATCTTTGTCCTTCAGCACGGCAAGCCTGTCCTTCCCTGTGGGTGAAACCTCCGCATTTTGGACATCGTGATCTTGTTTTGGCTGACTTCTCCTTCTTCCTCGAAGGCTGCTGTTGTTGTTTCGGTGATTGCTTCTTCGAGTTGAACTTCACCTGATTGACCTTTTGGCTTGTTGAGAGACGCTGCAGGTCGACTTGCTGCTGTCGAACGGCTTCCTGCTGTCGAACCATTTTCACCACCTTTTCCAAAGTCAGTTCGCTGTCCAACTGCATTCTTTCAGATAAAGCTTTGTCCCTCACTCCAACCACAATTCGGTCACGGATCAACTGCTCATGAAGACCCTCAAATTCGCAACTATCAGCCAATTTGTACAATGAAGTGATGAATTCGTCCACTGGCTCCCGATCCTCTTGGATTCTTGAATTAAATTTCGCACGTTCGTAGATAATATTCTTCCTGACACAGAAGTGGCTGTCGAACGCCTTGAGGACGAAATCAATTTTCGTTGCCTCTTCCTCCTTTTCGAACTTGAAGGTCCTGAATATATCATCCGCGCGGTCACCCATCAAGTACATGAACAAATCGATCTTGTCCGCCTCCTCTTTCTTCTTCATTCCACTGACCACGAGGTATCGTTCGAATCTTTTCCTCCATTTGGGCCATTCGTTGGGAGTCGAGAAGTCGAAAGTTTCTGGAGGTTGAATCTGAGCCATGTTGAATTATCTTCCAAGGTACGCAAAAATCGATATTTTGCAATATACGGGTTCGTATTTTATCCAGTTATCGCTGCCACCATGTTTTAAGTCCATCCATACAGAGTTCAAGACAACAACTCACTCACCCGTGCAGGCAAGGTCACGCTCCGCTGCGTCACGTGGGAAAACATAGGTACATGTTTTCTTACATGTTCTCAACACAATTTTACCCCAACAAATTTACAAACTTTTCATCTGTAGATAATTCTAAGTAGGCTTAAGACTATTTCTAGTGAAATTTCCCCTTTTCTTTGACGTATTATAGAATATAAAGTAAATTATAAAGCTTCATGCAAAGAAAATGATTTGGAAATATTCGACCTGGTAATTCAACCAAGATACCGCATCTAGCTAAATGGATTAATAAAAAGGAGGATTTTACAAAGTTACAAATTAGCAGGAGAGATTAAAACTTCTTACATAGACGGCATCAAATATCTGTCTTAGCAATTCAGCCAAGATACAATATCTAGAAATTGGATTAATAAAAGGACAAATATTTTGCAAAGTCACATAGGCTAAAACTTTCCATACAATAAACGGGCTTTGTAGCCCCCATAAAATTTAACAAAGAGTCGTCTTACCTTGTCAAAGTCTATACTTACATCCTAATGGCTATTTCTTTAGACTCGGCTTTCGACCTCTGCCTTCGGTTACTCCCTCCCAACTGATAATTTTTTTTTTTTTAAATCACGTGCCTCAAAATTTATCATCCTTTTACAGAGTAAAAAGAAAATTAATTTAATTTCGCAGAATATATTCGAAAATAAAAAATAAAAATATTATTCTTTTTAGTAAAAGAAAATTTAAATTAATAATAAAATAAGAAAATGTAACAGGTTTATTCCTTGAAAATTTAATTTAGTAATTTCTTCTTTAAAAAAATTATATTGTTATCTTTAAAATATATATCTAATCTATCTAGAATTATATATATAATTAATTTTATTCTTTGAAATAAAAAATAAATTTAGAATTTCTCGAGCTGGTAATAAAATTTTTAGACCTTTCATCTTGCATATAAAAGGGGATTGGTTATACACATATGTACATATGTACATTTTGTACATTCTCCTCTGGGCCTTTCTGCAGCGGGCTTTGGGATACAAGCCCAGATCTAATTCAAGTTCTCCATTTCTTAGTTTTCCTCGTCGTTGTCCTTCTGTGGAGGGTTGGTCAGTTTGGAAAGGGTCAGTGTCATCTCCAACTGGGCGTCTTCCCCGGCTTTGGTCTTTGGAGCATCGTCGGCCATCTTCTCGGCCTTTCCTCGGTGGGGAATTTTCCATCTGGACAACAAGCACTTCGGCGAGACACTGTACATATATGATGTAAAATGTTTACATCATTGTTGGGTCTGTTTTGTGAAAATATGGCCCAACAAATCCATGGGTGCTGCATTGTTACAAGATGCCTACAAGATTGTTACAAGATGGCCACCCTTTGGAATTTGCGTCAGCGACATTTATTAGTGCGCAGATGAATTTTATTCCCAAATAGAAAAGGAACTGTTATGCATTTACTATGGTTGCAAAAAAATTGAGTATTTATTGTTAGGGCGTTCTTTCATAATTCATAATGATCATCACCCGCTTCTATCACTCATCAAAAAGCCATTACGTGACATTTCACCTAGAATACAGAGGCTTATTCTTAAATTATTAACTTTTAATTTTCCAGCTTGAATATATTCCTGGAAAGAACTTGATAATTGCTGACACCTTATCTAGGAACATCAAGCAGAAAGAAAATTACGAAACAGCTTTCCTTGAAGGCAAATGAATAATCAGAATAATATATCTGATTAAAAGCTTTCTGTTCTTCAAGAAGAAACAAAGAAAGATCACATCCTGAATAAGATTATCAAGTATGTAGTGGAGGGATAGCCGCAAGGTTTAACAGCCCCTGATAAGGAAACAAGAAATTATTTTTGTGTTTGACATAATCTTCTTTCATGGAATGACTTGTTGTGCATGGGTTCAGCAATAATTGTTCCCAAGACCCAACTGTAATATTGTCACGGTAGTGATAACGAGTATAACAAAAGTTTAAGTAAAAATAATTTATTTATAAAATGCCAAACTATTTCTAAAAATTATTTACAAGTAATAATATACAAGAATGGTAAGGGGTGGTGACTATGCAAATATTAATGATGATATACCACAGAATATTTAAAATAATTATTCAGTGACATTGCCCCCTTCCTAGATGAACAGCGTCCCGCTGTAATTATCACTTGAACAGATCAGCTTGGTCCTCAGGGTCATGGTAGGGTTTCATTCTCAGTACATGGACCAGGTCTCTTGTTTTGCGTCTCCTGGTTGGTTGGTCCACAGGTTCAACTTCGAAGGTCACGTCAGAGAGTTTCCGAGTAACCCTGTATGGCCCGAAGTACCTTTTCATCAGTTTTTCTGAGAGTCCCACCTTTCTTATCGGGATGAAAATCCATACCAGGTCACCGACGTTGTAATCCATTGCCTCGTGCTTTGAGTCATATCTGGCCTTGTCCTTTTCTTGGGCTTTCAAGGTTTCTAATCTTGCTAGCTGCCTAGTTTCTTCGACTCGCGAGGCAATCTTCTGACTGTAATCCTCTTGGAGATCTTCATGCGGATTTGGGAAAAGAGTGTCTACAGTTGTTTCGGCTTCGCGTCCATGAATCAGTTTAAAAGGGGTAAAACCTGTCGTATCTTGTTTTGCCGTGTTGTAGGCGAACGTGACGTAGGGCAGGATTACGTCCCAGTCCTTCTGTTCAACACTTACATACATAGCGATCATGTTGGCTAAGGTTTTGTTTAACCTCTCCGTCAGTCCATTCGTCTGGGGATGATACGCTGTCGTGAACCGATGTATCGACGAGCATTGATTGGTGAGTTCCGCAATCAACTTGGATTGAAATACTCGTCCTCGGTCCGTGATGATTTCTCTGGGGACTCCGTGCTTGAGAACAACATCTTCCATTAAGAACTTGGCTGCTTCTTTTGCTTCCCCTGTGGGTAAGGCTTTAGTAACGGCAAATCGAGTAAGATAGTCGGTACAGACTATGATCCATTTATTACCAGTATCAGACTTGGGAAATCTTCCAAGGAGGTCCATTCCAACTCTCTGAAAAGGGGAGGTTGCAGGAGGTATGGCCTTAAGTAGTCCGGGTGGCTTTTGAGTTGATTGTTTCTTTCTTTGGCACTCTTTACAATGAGCGACATACTTCCGTATGTCCCGGAGAAGTCCTGGCCAGAAATATTTATTTTTAACTCTCTCATATGTCTTCGAAAATCCAAGATGACCTGCTGTGGGAGCGTCGTGTAAACTTTTCAGTAGTTCTAAGCGTAAGTGCTTGGGAATAACTAAAAGGTGTTGGTTTCCCAGGGGGTCGAAATTCTTTTTGTATAAGGTTCCTTTTAACATTTCATATCCTTTCGATTCGGCACCAAATCTTTCTGTTTCCTCTATCAATTTACAAATTTTAGGGTCTTTTCTTTGTTCAGCCTCGAAGCACGTCAGAGCAGTTATTGAGGGTATATCATCATCCTCATCATTGTATGCTTCTTCCGATTCAAGTTGGAGAGGATTTCGAGAAAGACAGTCGGCATCTTGGTGTTTGCGTCCACTTTTATAAACAACCGTTACATTGTATTCTTGGAGTTTTAAAGCCCATCTTGCTAGTCTTCCTGTCGGGTCCTTCAGATTAGATAACCGGCAAAGAGCGTGGTGGTCAGTGACGATGACAAACTCACGACCAAAAAGGTACGGTCGAAATTTGTTGATGGCCCATATTGCGGCCAAGCATTCTCTTTCCGTTGTTGAGTAATTCTTCTCCGCCTTAGATAAAGTTCTTGAAGCATAACCAACTGGCCGCTCTTTCCTATCGTTGATCTGTACGAGGACAGCTCCAATTCCATAACCGCTGGCGTCAGTATGAAGCTCGGTTGGCAGTTGTTCTTCGAAATAGGCAAGAACAGGTTCAGACATCAATGCTTTTTTCAAGGAATCAAAAGCATCCTGTTGGTCAGAGTTCCACATGAATTTATTATCTTTTTTGAGGACTTCGTGTAAAGGAGCAGCTTTCTCAGCAAAATTTTCGATAAATCTACGATAATAGGAACATAGGCCAATGAAGCTTCTCACATCTGTTATAGATTTTGGGGTCGGAAACTTGGCGATAGCTTCAATCTTTTCTGGATCGGGATAAATACCTTTACTATCGACGAGGTGTCCAAACACTCTGATTCGTTTGGTTCCGAAAAGGCACTTTTTTGGGTTGAGGCGTAGCTCGGCCTTGTCGAGACATTGTAGTATGATTTCAAGCCGGTGTAAATGTTCGTTGAACGATTTGGAATACACCACGATGTCGTCTAAATAACAGAGGGCTATCGTCCATTTCAGGCCTTTCAATATCTTGTCCATCATGCGCTCGAATGTTGCAGGGGCATTGCACAGGCCAAAGGGCATGACTAGGAATTCGTAGAGTCCGTCAGGGGTGATAAAGGCAGTTTTTTCTCTATCTGCTTCGTCGACTTCTATTTGCCAATATCCTGAACGAAGGTCCATTGATGAATAAAATTTGGCTCCTTTCAGGGAGTCAAGTGTATCATCGATTCGGGGTAGTGGGTAAACGTCTTTTTTAGTAACTTTTTTTAGTCGTCTGTAATCCACACAGAAACGCCAGTTACCATCCTTCTTCTTCACTAAAATAACCGGCGATGACCATGGACTTTCTGAATGACGTATAATCCCGGCGTCTAGCATTTTGTCCACTTCCGTTTGGATTGCTTGGCGTTCTGTAGGGGAGACTCGATATGGTCTATGCTTAATAGACTGATGGTTTCCAGTTTCAATTTTATGTTTGGCTAATGAAGTTTGCTTTACAGGTTCATTATTTTTATCAAATATTTTATCATATCGTTTTAAAATTGATAAGATTTGAGACTGCTGCTCTTCTGATAAATCATCACTAATTAAATTTTGTAAAAATTTAAAGTCACTTTTATCAGCATGACTGGCATGATTCACATTTTTCACCTCCTTATTAGATTCATAACATTCTGAAATAGCCGTCAAGTTATTTTCTTCAACCCTTTGAATTTTTCCTAGGCACATTCCCTTAGGGACTATTTGAGCTGTGGTGCTAGAATTTACGATCCAAAGTTTTCCTTTATTATGGGAAAGCCTGAATAATGCACAGGGAAGTGTTAACCCTTGTCCTATTAATACCTTTTTCAAAGGTTCAAAAAGTACCTGATTTTGCCCATTAAGCTCTTCACTCATAACATTTATTAGTTTGGTAGATTCGGCTGGGATTACGACGCTTCTGCTAGCCACAACCTTTCCCATGGAAGCTGGTGAATTTAGTACATCTTTGGCCTCTTCCAATCTGATTTCGGCGCGTCCACAATCAATCACGGCATTTGATGCCTCTAGGAAATCCCATCCGAGGATAATACTTGGGTTACTATTAGGGAGGACGATAAACTCAAGCGGCTGTTCCAATCCATTGATGCTCAAGCTGATTGTGCATCGGCCGATCGATGTAACATTCTTGCCATCAGCAACTTTCAGAGTCATTCCGCTATCTTTGAACATGGTCTTTTTTAATTGTCGTCTTAATCCATCAGAGATAACTGAAAAAGAGGAACCTGAATCGACCAGAGCAGAAAATGCAATGTCATCAATGATGATTTCGACATAATTTTGTTGTAATTTAGCGGCTGTCGACGATGGAGGGTTTTTCACACCCGCGGCTTCCCCCTCGAAAGAAGACGCGACGCTTAGTTTTTTTCTAGATTGTAGCGGCGTGGGGATTGGCTTGTATGGCGGCCTGGGGAAATGGACTGGCGTCTTGGGGATCTTCCTCTGTTTGGATACGGCGATTGTCTGCGGTAGGTTTGGCTTCTTATGGCTTGGTGGTTACCCATTTGAGGTTCTTGGGTGCTTGGTGCATGTCCTTCGGGTCTCTGCGTCCATTGTCGGCGTTCTCTACAATATCGCTTAACATGGCCTGGGCGGCCGCAATTAAAACATATTGGGATGTTGTCATGCGTCCTCCATTCATCCGTTCTTCGTTGTGGTGGCGTCTGGTTATATATGGGCGTTTGGGTAGGGTACTGACGTCGTGGAACCTGGTTGAATGTACGTGTTTGGTTGGGGTACGACTGTCGTGGCGGAGTCCTTTGAATAGGCTTCGAAATTGCAGCTACGTTTTTTTCAATCTCTTCTCGGATAATTTCTTTCAGAGAAGATGGTTCAGGGGTAGTTGACTCCGGATTTAGTGCGCGATGAACTTCTTCACGCACGATGCGTCGGATTAAGTCTTCCATTGATTCAGAGTCTGCTGAATCGATGGCGGCAACATTCGGTAGTCTGTCAAATACTACACGTTTTTTTACACGTTTTTTATTTGAAGCCTCGATTTTTCGGCACCATTTGATGAACTCATCGATACTTGCAATGTCTAAAATGATGATTGACTGATATATCTCCTCCGATATTCCTTTCGTCAAGTGTGCAACTATTTCATTTTCCATCATAGCCGGATTCACTTCTCTGCACAGATGGAGAACATCTTGAATGTAAGAATCACTGGTCTCCTCCTTCCCCTGAGCTCGAGTTTTGAGGTTCTCTGCGAGTTGATCTTTTTGGGTGACATGATGTCCGAAATTCTGAGAAAACATTTTCACAAAAATATCCCATGAATTAATTTTCTCTTCAACATTTTCGTACCATCTGTGCGCTGTTCCTTGGAGGAAAAAATAAACATTTGCGAGGCACATTGAATCATCCCAGCAGTTGTAGCGAGCGACGCGATGGAATTCTTTCAACCATTTTTCTGGATTCTGGTTGCGTTCTCCAGTAAAAATAGAAGGGTTTCTAAAAGGTTGAAAATGGTACTCACCCATTTTTGTCTGTGTCTCTTGCTTGATCATAGCGATGTTTTCTTGAGGTTCTAGTCCTTGTAGTCTTCGGCTTCTTCTAACGGCTTGGGCGTCGAGGGAATATTCCAGCTTCTCCACCAGTTGTCACGGTAGTGATAACGAGTATAACAAAAGTTTAAATAAAAATAATTTATTTATAAAATGCCAAACTATTTCTAAAAATTATTTACAAGTAATAATATACAAGAATGGTAAGGGGTGGTGACTATGCAAATATTAATGATGATATACCACAGAATATTTAAAATAATTATTCAGTGACAATATGTTTTGTTTATGTTTATTATTAATGAAAGATATATTTTTATATAAAAGACTTATTTTATTTATCTTAATTGAACAACGTGCAACATGCTAATAATATAAAGTTAGATGTATATTACATATTTATAAAACAACAATAATAGTCGATGGTCAAATATATTTAAACATATTATATTATATTACGATGCACTAGCGCGCCATCTGTTATCAAATTACAAAACTATTTTAGAGGCGTAATATTCTTTTTTAAAATAAAACAATTTCTACTGTCCTTACTGCGATGTCGCCCAGCGGTTTCGCCAGTTTAATCTACCATACCGCTGTTATATTGCATTTTTGGAACTTCCTTTTATAGTTGACTGTTGTAAGACTCTTGGAATGGGTATTTTAGAAGAACTATGGACATAAGCTTTTAGGACAGCAGAATTAAATATAAATATAAATATATAATATGCTTCGAGCAATCGCCCTTCCGCAAATATCAAAAATGTTCCAAAAATGCAATATAACAGCGGTATGGTAGATTAAACTGGCGAAACCGCTGGGAGGGTTCACCACTGATGAGCCAGGCCCTCCCTTTAATTTTTCCATCGCAGTAAGGACAGTAGAAATTGTTTTATTTTAAAAAAGAATATTACGCCTCTAAAATAGTTTTGTAATTTGATAACAGATGGCGCGCTAGTGCATCGTAATATAATTGTTCAAATAAAAGACACAATTTGATATTTGCGGAAGAGCGATTGCTCGAAGCATATTATATATTTATATTTATATTTAATTCTGCTGTCCTAAAAGCTTATGTCCATAGTTCTTCTAAAATACCCATTCCAAGAGTCTTACAACAGTCAACTATAAAAGGAAGTTCCAAAAGTGCAATATAACAGCGGTATGGTAGATTAAACTGGCGAAACTGCTGGGAGGGTTCACCACTGATGAGCCAGGCCCTCCCTTTAATTTTTCCATCGCAGTAAGGACAGTAGAAATTGTTTTATTTTAAAAAAGAATATTACGCCTCTAAAATAGTTTTGTAATATTATATTATATTACATCTCCTTCCTTAAGATTTGAAACGGAATAAAAAAGCATACATATTAATAAGTAAGTCTGTTAGGTGTCTTTACAAGTCTTCTCGATCTTGTTCTGACTTCAGTGGGTTTCTCAGGATCACTGCATTCTATTCTTGGAGGTTGAAGACTAGTGCCTGGCTGACTTGGTCCTGGTGTTGCTTCTGGCTGAAACTGAACAGTTCTAGGCAAGTAAAGTTCTTTCGAATTTCTTCTTATCACTTCTCCATGCGGCGATTCGACAAAATACGATCTCGGTGTATCCGCAACATCTTTGATTGTTGTTGGCATCCAACCATTCCTTCAGGTAGTTCAAATAAACAAAATCATCTTTTTGCATTTTACAATGCTCTTTATATCCTCTCTCATAATATCCTTCTTGAACAATTTGTCTTTTCCTCCATCTATTTTGAACTTTCTTAATGTTTATCTTTCTTGGCCTAAGATAACTATTTGTATAGGGTAATTTAGTTCTGATATCTCTTCCAAAAAGTAGTGCTGCGGGGGACTCCACTTCATCAATCTTTGTTGATCTAAAATTGAGAAGTGCCAAAAAAGGATCTTCATCAGCTTGTCTTGCCTTTTTAATCAAATTTTTAATTGTTTGAACATTTCTTTCTACTAGACCATTAGATTTCGGATGCAATGGACTCGATGTTATATGCTTAAAATCCCAATCTTTTTCAAACTTTTTGAACATATAGTTGTTAAATTGAGGTCCATTATCAGACATTATTATCTGAGGTATGCCATATATGCAAATACAGATTTAAATTTCCTTTCACAGTTTCTGTTTTAGTATCTGTTAGACGTGCAATTTCTGGAAATTTTGAAAAGTAATCCACCATGATAAGATACATCTCCCCATATAGTTCAAACAAATCAATTCCCACTTTTTTCCAAGGAAGATCTTCAACTGGATGAGGAATGAGAGGCTCTTTTTTTGTGATCTTCTGTTTCTAATGCATATTTCACACTTTGAAATCAAATCTTAGATTTCCTTATTTATTCTTGGCCAAAAAATTGATTGTCTGGCTCTCATTTTGCATTTATCCATACCTAGGTGACCTTCATGTATTATTTGCAACATTGTTTTCCTCAAGCTTGAAGGTACCACAACTGTGCAACCTTTCATGACTAATTCATTCAGAATATATAGTTCTTCTTTATAATTCCAGTATGGAACACATTCATATGGAATATAATTTTTGTTTGGCCATCCATTAATTATTATTTTTTTCAGCTCTGTGTGAAAGTTTTATCCTCCTCTGTTGCTTCTTTCATTTATTTTAGTCTTTTTGGTGAGACTGATGAAGTTTCCTGAACAAGACATATGTGTGCCTCTAACTCCTGATCAATTCCCTCTTCCTCCTGCAAAAATGCGCTAGAAAGGCAATCTGCAATCACAAATTCTTTACCTGGCTTATATTTTATTTCAATGTCAAACTTTTGAAGTCTAAGCATAAATCTTTGTATTCTTGCTGTAGTTTGATATAATGGCTTTTTAAAGATTGTTTCAAGTGGCTAATGGTCTGTTTCAACTATGGTCTTTTTCCCATTATGAATTGATAGAATTTTTCACATCTGAATACCATTGCCAAGGCCTCTTTTTCTATTTGCGCATAATTTCTTTCCGTTTGATTCATTGCTTTTGATGCGAAAGCTATTGGTTTGTATTCTTGAAGTAGTACAGCTCCCAAGCCATCTTTAGAAGCATCTACAGATATTGTAACAGGTTTTTTAACATCATAATAATTTAAAGATTATTTTGAGAAATCACTTCTTTCAATTCTATGAAAACCTTATTTTGATAGCTACTCCAATTCCAAGGGACATCTTTTTTGAGTAAATTTCTCAAAACTACAGTTAATGTTGATAGATTAGGAATGAACCTTCCAAGATAAGTGATCATACCCAAAAATCTTTCTAAATCCTGTCGACTGCGCCATGTAATATGTTTTGTTTATGTTTATTATTAATAAAAGATATATTTTTATATAAAAGACTTATTTTATTTTTCTTAATTGAACAACGTGCAACATGCTTATATTACACCAGCGTTCAGACATTTTGGACTTGTTACATCAAGCACATCAAGGAATATCAGCCATGCGAAACCTTTCTCGTGAAACACTTTTCTGGCCAGGAATTTCTGTTGATATCATTAATCGAGTGAACCAATGCTACATTTGCCAACATTTCCAAAGATCCAAGACACGCGAGCCATTGAGACCATTTCCAATACCATCCTACCCATGGCAGAGCATACTTATGGACATTTTATATCTGAAAGAAGGTCTCATATACACCTGGTGGATCGGCACAAGGCCTACCCTGAGGTTTTTGCTCTGGATCCGCCGACAGGGGATAATTTGAAAAGTAAAGGTTGACGAGTTAAACAAATATTCTCAAGCCCCTATCATTATCAAGCTAGTGGATTTGCAGAACGTCACATTCAAACCATAAAAATATGTTGAAGAAGTGCCGGGTTCAGAGATCAGACCCTTACCTGGCGCTACTGATTTACAGTAATACACCAAGGAATAATCTTCCATCGCCAGCACAATTAATATTTTAAAGAAACACACGCTGTTGATTGCCGCGAATTACACCGCAATATGGTACCAGTACAGTCGATCCTTAATAAATTAATCATAAAAAGAAAATACCTAATGAGAGATCCTGAAAGAAAATTTGACAAAAAAATCAAAAACAACACTCCAGTTAAAAGTGATGAGGATACATGATGTCAAGTTACACCCAAACAACCGTGGACACCTTTGAGGTTTTGTTTCCAGGTACTACGCCTGATAGCCTTCAAGTAGAGATGCCATAGGGTAGAATAATCACCAGAAACCAGCATTTCTTGAGACCACGAAATAATTCAAATGAAGATGGCCAGCATGTACCACATGAGGACTTAACATCCAGCAGCACAGTTCCCTCAATAACGAAAATTTCAGAAGCAGTGCCTGTTTCCTCGTTAAATGCCATCCAGTTTGCTTCAATTTCGTTAAATTTTCATGTTGATTCTGTCTAACACCTTTTGACTCAACTTTGCAATCGATCTCGTAAGGATATTGTAACATGATCGTGACATCAGTCAATGTTGATGCATATTTGACTTTCATTAAACTAATTAAATAATTATTATATATTGTATCAATAATGCTTGCTTTGGAGTTTTCAAGTTATAAACAATTTGACTTTAAATATTTTTAAAAATCGATTGCTATGATTTCTAATTGAATATATATATATAAATATATATAAAAATAAAATTATGTACTTGCTTAATTAAATCTTATCACATGCCCTATCAAAATCACTTTTCTTGCCCCTAATACTCCCCTGGAGGGGCGGGTCTGAGGGCCACTTCCTTATCTCCTGCGATCTCTTCTGTTCTTTCACGACTACCTCCTTCCTGTAAGAATCTCTCCTTTATTCCACATTTTGCCAGTGTTTCCAGCCTCCACTATCCTCTATTGTTATAGGTGAAAATAAATAATTATAAGTTATTGAGGCTGGTAATAAACTAAAATTTTTCAATACTTTGTATCCTATTTACTCCTAGTTATATGCATTTTCATTGGTTCAATGTGCACCTCTCTGGTTCATCATAGTTGAGCAAGAGGTGTGGTTCTTTTATATCTGGGACCTCGTCTCCATTCTGCAAGGTGATCCAGAGTCTGCGATTTCTGTTGGAAATTATGAACACTTAACCTAGTACAGTTCATAACTATTGTATTGCAAGGACGCTGGACAGATGAAGAGTTAATTTTAAAGTTCTGAGAGAAAGAAAATTCCATACAAAGAAAAAGTTAAAATAACAAGAATAAAGCTAATAATAAAATATTTGGTTTAGAAGACTGGGATAGTTTATAAAGGGACAAAATGCAGCTCTTAAACAAGACTATCAGAGGTGAAGATGAAAAAATGAATGTGAACTGTGCCTTGAGGCAAAAATAGGAGAAAACTCCCTTTTTGAAAATAACTTGAATATTAGGGAATTTAAGACCTCTAGAACTTATCCACTCTGTGATAGTTTGCTCCATCAATTCTACAATGAAAACAATAAGTCTTTGTAGATCATTTCTTTGTATTACACCCAATTCTTCCTAACTTTGGCTTACACTGCTCTGCGCAGAATCATAAGCATCACATTATTAACACAACCAGGTGGAAGAAACTAGATGGCTCCTGTAATGAATACTAAGCCTAATCTTATATGGCAGCAGTTTGCTCAACTTTTGAAGGCCTTGGCGGCGGTATTTTTTTAATACACACGTGAAAATGGTCATTCCCTCTCTTCTACCTCGACCGCATTCTCCTTTGTTTCTAAAAACAAATTTCTCCTTTCTTAACTGTCCATTCAATTTTTCTCCCCTTATATACCGATTGCTAATCTGAGCTTTTGTTATGGGGAACCATACACATAAAAATAGGTTCTTCCCTTCACCATTTTGTTCTAGCCGAAGACAATTATACAGATAGTTTTTTATCAGAATTTGCGATTTTATTATTGAAATATTATTACTAAAGATTTTCAGACATAGAAAGATACACACAAATATACTCATAGCCAGGATCATTAATGTACCCTAACATTAATTAACTTCATGGAAATATTATTGATATTTAAAGCTTGATTCAAAATATAAAAGCTGATTATGAACAAATAAAAAGGTACGTTTATAAATTGTAGATGTACCTAATGAAAAAAAATCGAGAAAATGTCTTTATTAAACTAAAAACATACCTGAAAATCCTTTTGAAAATAGAAAAAAAAATGCATTTATTAAATGGGGGAGGTGCCTTTTGTGCATATAAGAATGCTTAAAAGTTAAAAATATAGAAGAAGATCAGGTTGTAACATAAATGACTTTTCTTATTTGTACACTGTTGGCAAGATTGTGTATATTTACTAATCCTACTTATAAATATTTATTAGCCTAAAATAAAAGTTAGCAATATTCTTTTATACATAGAATTAGAATGAAATTTAATTTATATGTGAAAATAATGTTTTTATAATAAAAATCTTCAAAAAGAAATATATTTACTCCTTCAAGTAATAATAATTCCTTTCATTGATTTTTAAAAAAATCATCATCGTTCTTTGTTTGTTACTTTCTCTATTTCTAGATTCGAACTGAGGAATTGAATCTTTTTTAATCATAATATAGCTTATCGTGAATGCCTGGATTATAAGGAAAATGGCATCGATTGGAACTTTAGCATTTGATGAATTTGGAAGGCCATTCCTTATTCTAAAGGACCAAGAAAAAAAGAAAAGGCTAACCGGACTCGATGCCTTGAAGGTACAAAACTAAATATAACTTAACCCCTTATAAAATAATAAAATATGCTTTATTATCAGCACATAGCCGTAGCTTGTTCAAATATGTTCTATTGTTAGGTTAGTCGAGTTCAAAAAATAATTTACTTTAAAAGTTTTGTTTACATTTGGGTAAGCCTACAGCCGAACACTTGGTTTCAATTTTGCAATTTTTAGTATTATTAAAAATGTCTACTTCAAAAACGTTATTATAATAAGAAATACTAGTGTTAAAATTAATATCCTCAATTAAGCCGGCAAAATTGAGAACTGAATTAATCTTTTTTAAGCCAAAAACATTTTGAATGAACAAAACATCATTTATTGAAAGCAAATATATAACCATATAAACTTGAACTGGTCTAACATAGCAAATTGACTCACGATTACTCTTACATGGTGTCAAAAGCCTCTTGGCTTCATAATTTAGAATAGCATCTTGACATCATTCTAACTGATCAGGGAATGAACATTTTTAATCAGTAAAGGGTGTGGAAAATGGATGTTTGCTTAAATGTGGTGATGGTTTTGCTTCCTAGTTACCTAAAATTTTACGTAAAGTGTTATTTTAGCTATTAAAAATAAGTTTAAATAAGTTTTTTTAAAATAATGAATAAAGCATTTAGAACTAGAATTTTGTTGACCACATGGAAATTTTTATTTACTAAAATTAAAATAACATTTTTCTCTCGAAGCACTATTAGGGTTAAAAACTGCTCAAATTTATCCAAGGTTTAAGCAAGATGTTGTGTTTATAATGGTTTTTATATAGTTATAATTATTCCACATGTCAGGATGTGTCTTGCTCTACCCATTCACTTTGTGTTGGCCTCTTACAAAGCCATTCTGAAGAGTGTGGGTGGAAGCCTCATTTAGAAAGATTCCTATTTGCGGTTGACAATTTGGCTAAGTAAAACTACAAAAACATGTGATTTAATGTTGATATCAGTTGTCCTAGACTTTTTGCTAGTTACTTAAGGAGATATTTTGAAAAAAATACACATTGTGTCTTGAAAGATTTTGTTGTCCACTTTTCAAATCTTTTTTTTTTTTTCAAACTAAAATTAATATATATAATTTTTAAGAGACTCTGTGGTAAATATATGTGTAAGGAATTTCTTTTCCTCCAATTTACCCAGAGTAATCTATTTATTAGCCTGATTTTTTTTCTATAAAACAGATACAGTAGAACCTCCCTTTAGCGGACACTCCGCTAGCATACATCTCTCTATAAAGGACAGTTGTCATTTGTAAAATTACCATTTTTACAATTTAGCAACTCTCCGGTAAGAGGACACCTCTCTCTAAAGGACACTTTGGCTCTGCAATTAGGTGTTGTCCTTTACAGGGAGGTTCTATTGTAGTTTTAATTCAATCGACGACCCAAAATTAGGCAAAATAGCCTCAAACTGAAACAAAATCAATGTATAATCTTTTGAAAGGCTTCAGCGCAATGTAGATCTTGAGGCAATACTTCACATCAACTCAATAAACCTGCACTTATTGTTCCTAGAAATGCACAAAGTTCAAAAATATGCTAAACTTGAAATGAGTTTTTATCTTGATTGTGATACTGATATTAGTTTTTCCTGCATGTACCCTACATTTCTACTCTGAGAATCTGTATAAGACTGAAGTGTCATAATAAAGTTTTGTGGTGTTGTAAATAATTTTACAACTCCAGGTTGATAAAAGAGATACCACAAAATTCCAACTTTTCAGCTGTGATTGTACTGTTGAATGGACCTCAAACTTGCTTCCTGTTGCCTTAATAAGCCTATTTATTCATAAACATTATATTTTAAAATAAATATATAAATGCCTTTTCCACAAGACCCATGGTTTTTTTACCAAGACAAGTATTATGTGTTATCAAAATTGTTCTCTGGGTGTCTGTGGACAAGTGGTCTAAACTGTTGGTTTTTGACCGCTACGACCCGGGATTGAATCCTGCATTGGGCACTTTTTTATAATTAAAAAATGCTCCAATGGCCCCAATTCTTGCAAAAGTCCAACCACACTAGCGAGTGCAAGTAATCAAACAGGGATCAGGCATATTTGTAAGTGCAAAAGTCGAATTGCTTTTCACATGTGTAGACATGTGGTGCACTTACAGTAAAAGCAGTCGCCAACTTCTACCCACCATGATTATCATGGCCTGTACGATGTGTACTAGGGATAATAATGTTTGTTCTCCCCACCTTCCACATTTATTTAGTTTTTCTTTCCATTCCCGAACCATTCATTCCACCATTTATACTTTTTTGAAGCCATCTAATAGAAGTTTTATGTGAGGCCTTATAAATTTTAAATAACAAAGCTGTTTAATTTTCCTCATTTTGTTGTGTAGGCACTTATACACTTAACAGTTTTTAGTTGTGATGTTTTGAAGAATCTCCTCCAAAGATACTGAACTATACACATAACAATCTCTATACCTACATTTTATACTTCATGTGTCACACTTGTTTTTATTCTCAAAATATTAGTAGATTTATTTTTTTACTTATTCAATATCCCAATCCTAGATTTTTGCTTTTAAAATATAAAAATTACTTTATATTTTTAGCAACACCTAGTTTTTTTTTTTTAATAAGTGAGCTTAAATTATTGGATTTTATTGATTTTTATAATGGTAGATTTTTCATGTTTTTATAATTCAATGTTAATTACTTCTCTGTAGAAATTTTCCTTGGGGATATCTACTCTGAATGTGTACCCAGGATTTATCCATGTGCGTATCTGCTCAAATATATATACTTTGCTTAGAAAGTATTTTTATATTTAACCTTACTTGAAATGCTGCCTCTAGGAAATCCTCATTGTAATTTTCACAGGCCCTTCGAGTAAACCCGGAGCGTTACCTGGGTCACTTGGCTAGTAGATATATAATGTGTTGTCCTCCTTGGTGAGGTCTACAAAAGTACTGATTGAGAAAATAGTATTGTTATCAAGTGTGTAAATTTATTATTATTATATCTTATTAATATCTTATCTGCTATCTTGTTTACACACTTGATAACAGTAACTATTTAAAACATGATGTGATATTTTTTTCTCAATTAGTACTTTGGTCTGATGATGGTAACAACTCTGTTACCGAGTTGTCCCACACACAGTATTTATTTAGATTTTGGTGTTATAGACTGTAATTAGTGGCATGTAACAGCAGTGTGTTGTTGTAGTCTCACATCCTGGCTGCCAGGAGTGTGGCCAACACCCTCAAGACATCCCTGGGACCTAAAGGTAAGTCTGTTACCTCCAACTGTGGGAGACTATCTACTCTGTCCAATTTGATCTTCATCTCTGTAAAGTAGTTTGAAATGCTTTAAAATATTGTTGAGATTATGTTCTGGGGTGCCGTGACAAAACATGAAGACAGAAGGCAATAAAGGCTTATTTTCAGATATGTGCCCTGAACAAGTTGAGGAAAAGTCTAAACTAATATGATTATGAAAATAGTACAGTAGAACCTCCCTTTAGTAGACACCTTTCTATAAAGGACAGTTTTTGTCTGCAAAATTACTGTTTTTGCAATTTAGCAACTCTCCGGTAAGAGGACATCTCTCCCTAAAAGGACAGTTAGACTCTGCAATTAGGTGTCCTTTAGAGGGAGGTTCTACTGTATTTATAATGGAACAAAGATGACATCTATGTAATAAAGTGATTAAAGGCATAAATAATTCAAATTAAGTTAGGCAACTTGAAAATAAATGAATAAAATAGAATGTGCTGCCAAACTTAACATATATTCCTGCATAGTTTAACAAAAATAATTAAGACACATTATCTCAAATCATGCCATATTCCAAAATTTTCAAAATTAACTTGGTTAAGTGTGTAGGTGGATAGACATAGCCAACCAGGAATAAGCATTTGAGTGCTTGCTGTTGAGCCAATCCTGAATCTGGCTTATATGAGAATTTTAATGTTTAAATTAAAAGTCTCACCTTTGAAATATAATAATTTAACGAATGAAGACATAAAATGTTTCTTTTCACAAATAGATCAAACTGCCACTCTCCTTACTGTGATGAATTGGTTCATCAGAGAGTGGTGAATTCTCCCAACGGTTTCGCCAATTTAATCTACCAGTCCGCTTCTTTAGAGCTCTAATACTGTATTGGATCATTCTGTTTTATATGCTACACTTGAAGGGTGGAATCTTAGAAATGGTATTTAAGCAAACTATGGATATAAGCTTTTTGGACAGTTAATGTCTTCATTATTTGTATATAGATGGCACGTTATTGCTTTGTATTAAATAATATTTTGTACTGCTGGTAGGAGTTAGAATGATGTGTGTTGTTGTGACACCATGGGATTTTTTATAAATGCTTGAAATATCTCATTTTGCATTTTTGTTATTTTCCATGACCCAAGTTGAAACAATAAACTTCCCAAGGTAGCATTGGTACTTCGTAATGCTTTCACACTGCCTGTTCTGTATAATTCTATCGGATTATTGAACTAATCCATCCTTCCCCCAAGATATATCTCCCTTCCATCAAGAGATACTGAAAGTATATCTACTTTAAACTTCCTTATCAATTACGCCCCTTAGAAAGTTATAAAATGTTCTCCCAAAGCTTTGCTGTAAAGCTGCTATCAATTATTGCCATCTGCAATTGTATGTAGTTTTGGCCCCAATCCTTGAGCCATGCCCTCCCAATTATTTTTAATCGCAGTAAAGTTAGTAGAAGTTTGTTTTATGCTTAAAAGAAACATTTGTGCTTTCATTTCTTATATATATAGAGTTATTGTCCTATGATTGATTGATTTTTTATTTAATATAATTGTCATATTACCTAATCATTTGGATTCAATCTGTAATTTGTAAACTTATTTAAGAAGAAAGCCGAAGTGAAACAAACTATCCAGCTGACTGAAGGTGGGCACTCAGGGTGACAACACATGGTGGGGCCATTGCCTAACACCTTGTCTGGGAGTTTTATTCCAAGTTGATAGGGAAGCAAACTAGGTCATTCTTCTTTTGGTCATGTTACTCAACCAGTTCCTTTAATTTATAGGGAATTTGAAGATCAACACCATAGAAATACATATTAAAAACAAAATTGCCATTTCCTGACTGCTCACATAAGCATTTTAGATGGCAGAGCGCCATCTAGTAAGAACAAAAATCAACTAAACATTGATTTAGCTTGTTCCAAAAATATTTGACCAACCCAAAAAGTCAACCACATGAGTTTTGGGCTGTTGGCCCTTGTCAGCGTGGTCCATACTTTAATATCAACACCTGACCATTTTTCTTGTTTTTTCACATAAAAATACATGTGTTAGTCTAGCAGAATTTGTCAGAGCATGACAAGGTTCAGAAAAATTCTTCATTGTGTATTGTGGTGTCAGGTCTGGACAAGCTGATGGTGTCCCCGGATGGCGACGTGACAGTCACCAACGACGGAGCCACCATCCTAAAGATGATGGATGTGGAGCACCAGATTGCCAAGCTGCTGGTGCAGCTCTCTCAGTCCCAGGATGATGAGGTGGGCGACGGCACCACTGGAGTGGTCGGTGAGTAGTCATACATACAACATAGTCTTATTGAGATCTCAGTCATCAAAGTTTTATGATGGTACATTCTTGTGGTTCACCCTTGGAATCCTTTTTTGTGGACAAGCCATTTCTTGCTTGAGGAAACTGAAGTATTAATGGTGTCACAACTGGTGTCAACTAATATCTCTATGGAAGAATTAATAGGAATATTCCATTTATATTTACATTTTGACATGTCACATCATAACAATATGATGTATTTTAATGTGTTCAAGCATTTAAGTGGAGAGGCCAGTCTCCACATTTCTCTGTGTATATATTTCAAAGCTAAACACCCATGTCCATAATATTGCCTTTGCTAGTTTTGACCTAGTATCAACAATATTTGGTAAATATTGTGTGAGACAAATACTTCAAATTTATAAAATAGGCACATCTCTTATGTTCAGTGACTAGCAGCGTTGTGATGTATGGCAGTGCTGGCCGGAGCTCTCCTGGAACAAGCTGAGCAGCTCCTGGATCGTGGCATCCACCCCATCCGGATTGCTGATGGCTTTGAGCTGGCAGCCAAGCTGGCCATGGAGCACCTGGACACCATCTCTGACAGCTTCCCAGTGAGCCAGGACAACCTGGAGCCTCTGGTCCAGACTGCCATGACCACACTGGGCTCCAAGATTGTCAACCGCTGCCACCGCCAGTTTGCAGAGATAGCTGTGAATGCCGTGATGGCTGTGGCGGACATGGACCGCCGGGATGTGGACTTTGAGCTCATCAAGATCCAGGGCAAGGAGGGAGGCAACCTGGAGGACTCCACTCTAGTCAAAGGTGTTATCGTGGACAAGGACTTCAGCCACCCCCAGATGCCCAAGGTGAGTATGTTGGTTCACTGAAGCCATCAACTAGAAGTATACCAGATCTGTACAAAGCTTCTTTGATAAAGGGCTAATGGAAGGCTTAACAATAGACAGCATTAGTTGTTCAACTAGGTACAGGTGTGTAAAAACTTCCTGGGGTTGTGTACCATAATATAGTTATTCCTTATTCTCAAGAATTGCTTCACAAGTCATGATATGATAGCCTTCTTAAAGAAATATTCAAAATGTGTAATGACCATCAACAAAGATAGCACCATCACTTCACATAGGCATTCCGGGAAATAGAAATGCATTGGCCAAATCGAGCACCCTAAGATGATCTTGAAATGAGAGCCACTAAACTCAGCAATACAGACTACCTACACCATAGCAACCTACCACCATGGTGGACACCATTGGCACAGCAGCAGGAAAACTTGAGTTGAAATCTCTTGCCATAGAACAGCGTGCCTACATTTTTGAGGGAGTTGATAAAAATTTTCACTCACCACAACACATTCTAGACTGCATTGGATCAGAGTGCTCCCTGAATTCTAAAGAGGTAAGCTAGAAGTGCCCAACCTCCAAGAGTAGCATGAAGGCTGGAACAAACACCACAATGGCATCTTATTCTCTTGAAGCATAATGGACTTCAGTTGAATAAACCTAGTCCTTACATTAATAATAATTTGCCCAATAAATCTTAACCTAGGGACAAGGTAAAATGGGAGTTTTGTGAGAAAGTGTCCAATAATCTGAAGTGTATTATTAAGCCACATATACCAAGAACTGTCCTCACACTGTGTAATGTGGCCCCAGGTTCTGAAGGATGTCAAGATTGCCATCCTGACCTGCCCATTTGAGCCCCCTAAGCCCAAGACCAAGCATAAGCTGGATGTGACCAGTGCAGAGGACTTCAAGGCTCTGAGGAAGTATGAGCAGGAGCAGTTTGAACAGATGGTGGACCAGGTGAAGGCTGCCGGGGCTGGGCTAGCCATCTGCCAGTGGGGCTTTGACGACGAGGCCAACCACCTGCTGCTCCAGAAGAAGCTGCCCGCGGTGCGTTGGGTGGGTGGACCAGAGATTGAGCTCATCGCTATTGCAACTGGGGGCCGCATTGTGCCTCGTTTCTCTGAGCTCACATCAGAGAAGCTGGGGTCTGCTGGCCTGGTACGGGAACTCTCCTTCGGCACAGCCAAGGACCGCATGCTGGTCATTGAGGAGTGCCCCAACTCTCGCGCTGTCACCATCTTCATCCGTGGAGGCAACAAGATGGTGAGTATTGTTTTTATTTCAACTTGGCATTCCTCCTTGCTCACTTAGACATTGAATCAAACAACTATTTGGGTGTTTAAATAAAACTTGGTATCTTTTTGTGTTAAAGCTAGAGGTGATTGGTCTGGGTTACATTACTCTTAAAAATGACACCTCAAATTTGATAAAAAATATGTATTTCTCACAATAAGATCATTAGAGAAGTGATGTAGCACAGCATAGTTTTAATGGCTGGAATTAATAATTGTTAGAATATTATTGATTTGCACATAATATTAGGGGATTACCTATTAATTGTTAGAATATTCACTGCCCTTTATTTGGTCTGTATGATGTTGACTCCTTGCATGTGATGACAGATTGTGGAGGAGGCCAAGCGCAGCCTGAACGATGCCCTGTGTGTGGTGCGCAATCTGGTGCGTGACAACAGGGTGGTGTATGGCGGGGGAGCAGCAGAGATCAGCTGTGCCCTGGCTGTGACTGCCGAGGCTGACAAGGTAAGCTTGGTGGTGGTGTATGCACTGACAGTGTTGCAGTGGAACACTTTAGAAATGGTTTCATTAGATACAGTGTTTACTTTGGAATTTTCTCTATAATGACTTGGATATGTATGTGGGGGGCTTAAATATTGAATTGATTATATTTCCCCCAAATTTGAAACATGGTGATAAGACCAAATCTGTTGTTGTTTCTTATCCCCTTGTGTAAAGATTACATGAATTCCATGAGTTTATGATCTCATGGAATGGGGTGTAGGGGTGCAGCTTTCGTTGATCATGGCACCATGATCCAGGCACACTTTGGTGAAAGCCTGACTTTGCCTGCAATTTGAGGCCGTTCCTAACATGGAAGCAGACGCCTTTGCTGCAGACTAACATAAATACAGACGCAGCTCCTCTGTATCCCTGGAGAAGGATCCTTGCTGAGGTCTATCAACTGGGTCAGTTGAACTCAGGATTTTTAAAAAGGTCTTTCTCCTCTCTCTTCAAACAATGCTGCTGTTGATCCGCGACTGCATATCGTCAGAGTTATTCTGCCTATTTCGCAGCCGGCCTTCATATCTAAAGGTTGTTCCCCTATCCGTCACTTGGAGACGTGCCCTGTAGCAGTCAGCTCTGCCGAGGGAAGATCAAATCTAAGTTGATTATGACAACAGTGTTGTTACTGAGAAACATCACACACTATTATATGGATTTGGTCTTATCACCTTGTGTGTTTTTTTTTCTCATCTATAATCCAATTTGTACTCTTAATATTCCCCACAATTTTTTAGTAGAAAGGAAAATACATGGAACGTTTTTTGTTAACAATTTGATGGAGCTTGTTTTGGAAAGTGTCTGCAACACCTGATCTGAAGTAGAATATCCTTCTACTTAGATTTTATTAAAAATTTGCTAACAGTTTGTCCTGGGCAATGCCCAAATTTTTTCTTTCTGAAAGCCTTTTTGAGAAAGGTTCATGCATTTCCTTTTAGCTCTTCAAGATGCTTTATACCATCAAATTGTTCTGCCATATACCATTCCTGTCTTTTCAAACATGTTATAACTTGCTCACTTTGGTCACATTTTTCTTAAGTAAAAAAATGCAAGGAAGCTTCTCATTTAACCTACATCCGGCACTATGCTGGCCAACAGTCCAAAATGTGTACGTGGCTGGTTGCTTATCTCTTGATATTTCAATATAGGCCAACTGTGGAAATAAGGTAGATGGCAGAAAGCCACAATCAGTACAGATTTTATATCTCACCCTGATCCTACTTATCTATTAAGGGGGGTCGGTGGAAGGCTTGTTAAACCGTTTGGTTTACGACCACTACAACCCGGGTTCGATCCCCGCATTGGACACTTTTTTCTGTTTAAAAAAAAAAAAAAAATGCTCCAATGGCCCCCCGATTCTTGCAAAAGTCCAACCCCACCAGCGAGTGCAAGTAACCAAACGGGGCTCTGGCACATTTGTAAGTGCAAAGTCGAACTGCTTTCACATGTGTAGACATGTGGTGCGCTTACAGTAAAAAGCAGTTGCTAACTACCCACCATGATTAACATGGCCTGTACCACGTGTACTAGGGATAAGCAAAAAAAAAAAAAAAAACTTCTCTATTAAAAACATGTGGGTATTTTGAAAGGCCTTTTATTGGTTTACAAAATTAGATGGCACTCCCTTGTGTGCTATTCTCAACTTTAATAATAAAAAAAAGCTATATATCACCACTATAATATGATAAACTGGACCAAGTTTAAACTACTCAAGTTTTAGTTTAAGAGTACAAGGAAGGTTCAAGCAATGGTGAATCTAGGTCACTCTGTGATGCCATTACTGGCCTGATTACTGAGATTTCTGGCCTGGCTAATCAATCAGTTTAGCCTACTGTAGCCCATATAGTCCTGGTTATGGTGAAATTTAACACATCAGTGCTTTGAGCTCAGCCTGGAAGACAGTCTTGTATCTAGGTCCACTTGATAGAACTACAGACATGCTGACACCACCTTCTGTGTCCTCAGATCTCCACCCTGGAGCAGTATGCCTTCCGAGGGTTTGCAGATGCCCTAGAGAGCATTCCCCTGGCCCTGGCAGAGAACTCGGGCCTGGCCCCGGTGGAGACCCTGACAGAAGTGAAGGCCAGACAGGTGGGGGAGGGCAACCCCTGGCTGGGGGTGGACTGTGTGGGGGCCGGCACTGCAGACATGAAGGTGCAGAACGTCATCGAGACCCTCACTGCCAAGAAACAGCAGCTCAGCCTGGCAACCCAGCTGGTGCGCATGATCCTCAAGATAGACGACATCCGTTCTCCCCAGAACTATGCCGTCTAGAATGGACTGTTTGCTTGTTTGTTTGGTTCAAAATTTGCATATTTACCCTCCATCATCTGACTACTTAGCTCGGCTGCTGACAAGTGCCTCCTCTCCTCCACTGAAGAAATATTTATTTTGGAAGCTATTTTTTAAAGAGATTCTTTCATCTTCCTTTCTCCCTTTCCCTTCCTAACCTAGAACTCTTATGTTTGAACACTTTTTTTTAAATAAAAAGAAAAGTTTTTAAGAAATGCTGTTTGCTATTTTATTTCTCTAAATCTAATACATTTGACTTCACATGTCCTTATTCCAAGTATGCCATGATCATCCTGGTAGGTGGTAAGTGACTGTAAGTGCACCCCACATGCCTACACATGTAGAAAGGAGTTACATTCATAAAGTGCCAGGGGCCTTGCACTCACTGGTGGGGTTTAACTTTTGCAAGAAACTATACCAGTAAAACTTTTTTTTTTTAGGAAAGAGTCAATGCAGGATTGGGAATACTGTGTTGTGCCTGTCAAAAATCTGTTTTACACAACTTGTCCACCCTGATATGAAAATGGCTTTCTAAGCTTGGATCCATATTGCTATCACTCACATTTGCAGGTGCTTGGCAGCTCCAGACACATTTTGGCTCGCATTAGATGTACTAAATATGATCTTTGGAAGAGGCCGCTGCTTATCATAAAACAGCTCGAGGAGCATGGACTCATGGAATTCATGTAAACTTTACACAAGGGGATAAGAAACAACATTTATAGAAATACTTCAAATAATATTGAATCTTTGCCTGCTTGTTATAACAACTTCCTTTATAATCTTATTTTTATCAAAGTCTTAATGGAATAATTTTTCCCATCTTCCACCATTATGAGATTTCTAAGTAATACAGTAGAACCTCCCTTTAGCAGACACCCCACTATAGAAACCTCTCTACAAAGGACAGTTTTCATTTGAAAATTTTTTACAATTTAGCAACTCTCCGGTAAGGTGTCTTTTCCAGGGAGGTTCTAGTGTACCAATGTATGTTATTAATAGTGTTAAAATATTTTTTGTGTGTCAGTGATTTTATTTTGGGTTGACGTTTGGGATATATTATTTTTTTAATGATCTGGCACTCTTGTCATTCTTCTTGTTGTTGTTTTTGTTCTAAAGGGCTTACCCATATTTATTTTTTCTTTGAAGATATTTATTATTAAAATGTTCAATAAAACATTTTCTTAATTATAAAAAAACTGCTAATTCTTTAACAAAGGTTATGGCCAGCATAACAGAAGACGATAATTATAAATAAAAGGTTCCTTTGTTTTTGCAAATCTCGCGATCGCTTATTGCGCAATTTTTGAAGACGACGCCGATCGTTTTTGCAGAAAACAAAAGATTATTTGCCTATCCTTTTTTTTTTTTTAAGAAGAAGAAACATCTTTTGGGGTAAATATACTTCTTGAATATCTTTTTTTTTTCACAATGAGTTCAGAAGACTTTAAAATAACGAAATTAAATGGTGAAAATTACCATGCTTGGTCTATTAGGGCTAAGGCTACCCTAATACAAAAAGGTGTATGGGAAGGTGTTGATCCAGGTTTTGACGAAACTCTAACTGCAGCTCAGAAGAAAAACAACAACATTGAAATATCACAGATTTTTTTATTGTAGAAGACGAATTTTTAGATGATATTGGAGATTGTGAAAGAGCAAGTGAAGCATGGAATATTTTAGAAGAAATACACACCAAATATGGATTGCTTCACATTCTGCAATTACTGAGAGATATATTTAATATCACAAAAATGAATGAATCAATGAAAGATTATATAGCAAGGATAATGAACATCCACAGAAAACTGGAGAAAGGAGGACATGGTTTCAAGGATACAGAATTGGCACTCATAATGCTAATGGGGTTGCCCAAGACCTATGAACCAATGACACCATTAAAGAAGAAACCACCTCAAGGGTCTTTGTGATCAAGGAAGAAAAACAGCCAACTTTCCATGAAAGAAGAAATTATCATCCTGCAGAGAAAACCCAAGAAGCTAGCACATCCCACAATTATCAGAGGAATACTCAAGCCAAAGCTGTCAAATGCTTTTGCTGTGGCAAAATGGGACATATATAGCAAGGAATTGTAGAATCAACCCTGGAGTAAAGGAAAGATTTCGTTTTACTGAAAATAAAGAACAAGCGAAGAGGTTGCTTTCTAATCCTGATAAAATCTCAAAACAAAAGGCATTTTTCTTCAGGGAAGGCAACAGAGAATCTCATTTATGGTATCTTGACAGTGGAGCAACAGAACACATGGTATCTGATAGAAGCAAGCTAACCAATTTTCGGGAAATCTCCTCAGTAGTAGAAACAGCAAATAAACAATCAATTCATGTCACGGAAATGGGAGATATCACATTCAAGGTAAATAACAAAAATGGTGGCGGAAGTCTTTTCTTGAAGAATGTTCTCATTGTTCCTGAAATCGAAGGGAATCTATTATCTGTTGGAAGAATTGAGAAACACTGTTATTTTTGAAAATGGGAATGTCAAGGTTTTAAACCAACAAGGTGAATTATTGGTAACAGCTCCAAGAAATGGAAACACCTACTACATTGAAGAATTCAATAATAGTGCCAGGATTACCAAAGTTAGAGAGGACATTTGGCATAGACGTTTAGGACATCTTAATAAGGAAGCTGTTGCAAAAATGAATATTGGAGAAAAAAGAAGTGACAACCAATGCACAGTGTGCATGGAATCCAAGATGAAGAAATTGCCTTTTTCTATTTCTAGTAATAAAGACAAAAGGGCTTCTTATCCCCTGGAACTAATCCACTCTGATGTTGTTGGTCCCATAAATCCAAGATCCAAGGGAGGATCAAACTACTTTGTTACCTTTATTGATGATTTTTCACACTACACCGTGGTCTATTTCATGAAAAATAAAAATGAAGTCTTGGAGAAATTTAAGGAATATAAGAACTTTGTAGAAAACTTTCATGAAAAAAGAATCAAGACATTGCGATCTGATAATGGAAAGGAGTATTGCAACTCAGATTTTGACTGGCTTCTTATCAAAAATGGCATCAGAAGACAATTGTCTGTTCCAAGAACCCCTCAACAAAATGGAGTATCTGAACGAATGAATCAAACACTGTTAAGTACTGCTAGATGCTTATTGACAGAATCGGGTATCCCAATTACCTTTTGGGGAGATGCAATCCACACAGCTTGTTATTTGAGAAATAAGTCTCCAAGTAAAGCAATTGACAACAAAATTCCTGAAGAACTTTGGTCTGGAAGAGAGTCCAAAATAGGATATCTCAAAGTATTTGGATGCAAATCTTGGTGCAGCATTGATGATTGCCATCGCAAGTCTAAATTCAGTCTCAAGGCTAAAGAGTGTGTACTCATAGGATATCCAGAAGGAACTAAAGGATATAAAGTATGGGATTTCAGAAATGACAAAATATATGTCACTAGAAATGTAAGATTTTCTGAGGACATTTTTCCATGTAAGAAACCTAATGATCCAACAAAAAGTTTTGAACTGGATCAATTTTCCACTACATTAGAAGAGGAAGACTTTTATGAAGAACAACTGGTTCATCAGAGAGAAGAAGATCTACAAACTAAGGTAAAATTTGGTTCAACAAATAGGTCGGAGCAAGAAACAAATAAAGATGAACGATCGCAATCTTTGCGCCGTTCGGAAAGAATTAAGAAAAAAAAAAAAAAGGAGAAGAAACCAAAATCAAATGCAACATCATGAAGAATCCTCAACCCAGTACAGAAGAACCAAGTACCATTGAAGAAGCTCTTTGTGGACCTGAAGCTACAAATTGGTCTGAGGCCATTCAAAGGGAACTACAAGGATTGGAAGAAAAGGGAGCTTGGGAAATTGTTCCAAGGCCAATTAACAAAAGAGTTATTGATTCAAGATGGGTTTTCAAGCGAAAATTTGACTCGTATGGAAACTTAAGAGAATATCGTGCAAGACTTGTCCCACGTGGTTTTCACCAAATACCAAATGTTGATTTTGGGAAGAAATACAGCCCTGTAATTAAACATAAGTCTATAAGGTTCCTTTTAGCTCTGGCTGTTGAATGTGAATGGAACATATTCCAAATGGATGTCAAATCTACATACCTAAATGCACCATTACATGAAACTTTATATGGAACTACCTGAGTCAAGTCTGAATCATGAAAATTACAGCAATGAAGTCTGTCTTCTAAAGAAGAGTATTTATGGACTGAAGCAATCGGGACATGAATGGAATGAAAAACTTGACCAGATTTTAACTTCAATTGGACTTGAACGCTCCAGAATTGATCCATGCGTCTACTTTAGTAAGGACATCATACTTGGAGTTTATGTAGATGATCTACTAGTTACTACTTCCTCAGTTGAGGCCTATGTAAAGTTCAAATCAAGCATTCAAAGAGAAGTGGACATCAAGGACTTAGGTGAAGTGAGTGATCTACTCTCTGTAAGGATTAAAAGAAACAAGGATTCAAATCTTGAACTTGATCAGACTCATTACATTGAAGAAATCCTTAAGGAGTATGGAATGGAGCATGCGAAAGAAGCCTCAACACCTTTAGATCCTGGAATGTTTACAGAAGGGCCTGAAGGAAAGGAAGCGTGCCGTGCCCCTTATCAACAGGCTATTGGGAATTTGCTTTGGTTAGCAGGAATGACAAGGCCAGACATCGCATATGCTGTATCTTACCTCAGCAAGTTTAATAGTTCCCCTTTGCAACAGCATTGGAATGCTGTAAAACACCTCTTGAGATATTTAAAGAAGACCAAGGACCTCAAATTAGTATTCAGTAAGACTGGAAAGAAGTTAGCAGCTTTTGCGGATGCAGACTGGGGTAGTGATAAAGAAGACAGGAAATCCTATAGCGGGTATATCTTTGTGTTGGGCGGAGCAGCCATCTCCTGGTGCAGCAGAAAGCAAAAATGTGTTGCTCTCTCAACAGCAGAAGCCGAATATTATGCAATGTGTGAAGCAGCAAAGGAAGCTCTATGGTTCACAAGTTTTATGGAAGAAATTGGAGTTGGTGATTTTAAGGAATCTCCTCTGAAGATATATTTAGATAATCAAGGTGCTATGTTCCTTGCAGAAAATGAAGTTGTTTCAGAAAGAAGTAAACACATTGACATTCGACATTTCTTTATCAGAGATCTAATCAAGGATGGTAAGTTGAGCTTTGTGTATGTTCCAACGGAGGAGAACCCTGCAGATCTATTCACAAAGAACTTGAAGGCGAACTCCAGCGAAACTATACCAAACTTGGACTTTGTATGTAAATCACAGACATGGGGGGGTGTTAAAATATTTTTTGTGTGTCAGTGATTTTATTTTTGGTTGACGTTTGGGATATATTATTTTTTAATGATCTGGCACTCTTGTCATTCTTCTTGTTGTTGTTTTTGTTCTAAAGGGCTTACCCATATTTATTTTTTTCTTTGAAGATATTTATTATTAAAAAATGTTCAATAAAACATTTTCTTAATTATAAAAAACTCTGCTAATTCTTTAACAAATAGGTTGTTTAAAAATATTTCTTGTTAAGACCATTTCATCTATTAAGCAAAGGCATCTGATCCCAATACTACTAGGTTGGGTTTTTCACTTTTAAGCTATTTTTCAAGGAGGCTGGTGAATGAGTAGTATAAACCGTTATTTCAGTTATGAATAAGAATTGATTCTTGTATTAGGCAGTTTTCTGAAGACAAACTTGCTATAATGGCCAAAGTCCCAACAGTGAATGCAAGTACCATATAAGTACAAAACTGACATGTTGGCACTGGCTGTCTCTAACTTTTATCCACCCTGACTTATCTTTTTTTTTTTTTATTATCCCTAGTATACGTGGTACAGGCCATGATAATCATGGTGGGTAGTTAGTGACATTTTACTGTAAGTGCACCACATTTTTACACATGTGAAAAGCACTTTGCACTTACCAGAGCTCCGTTTGATTAGAAAAAAGTTCTCAATTAAGTATTCGATCCCGGGTCATAGCGGTCGAAAACCAAAGGTTTAGACCACCGACAACCTATGACTATCATGGCCTGTACAACCTGTACTAGGGATATATAAAAAAAAAAAAACATTTTCATATATTTTATCAATATTATTTGAAACATTTTTGTTTGCAGTGTATGTATTACACAGTGTGGCAAATAATTTTTAAGAATGGGTGTGTAAAATAAATCGGAAACAAGCTAATTCAATTTCTACTATTTTTTTTATTCAAAATAATCCCCTCCGGATTCAATACATATGTTACAATGATTTAATAAGTAATTAAATGCCTCTTGCAGGCCACTTTGAGGAATCGCCTCCAAAGTGCTCGTTGCAGTTGTCTGGATGGTCGGGATATCATAAAAAAAAAACAACCTTTTAACATCAATTTTATTTTTGGGAATAAATAAAAGTCACATGGTGCTAAATCAGGCGAGTACGGAGGATGATTCAACACACAGACGTTATTTTTGGCCAAAAAGCGACGAACAATGAGTGAGGAGTGACTCTGTGCATTATCATGCAGCAAACACCAACTGTCTTCATCGCGATATTCTGGACGAATGCGACGAATTCTGGCAATCAAACGTTTCAAAACGTTTAAATAATACTCTCCAGTAATGGTTTGTCCAGCGGGAACAAATTCTTTGTGGATAATACCTCTACTATCGAAAAAGGTAATCAGCATTGTTTTGATTTTTGATGGCACTTTTCGCGTTTTTTTGGCTTGTGGAGAGTTTTTTGACTACCATTCGGCACTTTGGCGCTTTGTCTTTGGGTCATACTGAAATCACCATGTTTCATCACCCGTAACAATTGATTTCAGAAATGATGTCCCTGCAATGTGCAATTTTCAATGATTTCTGCTCGCGCCCGTTAAAGTGTGTGGAACAAATTTAGCACAGACTTTAGTTTTACCCAAATCTTCATGCAGAATGGTTTGAATCGTTTCTTTGTTGATGTGTAAAACCTCTGCCATCATTCTCAGGGATGCACTGCGATTGTTTGCAACAAATTCTCGCACTTTTTCTATACTTTCTGGTGTCTTCGAAGAACTTGGTCGTCCATTATGCTTATCATCTTCTAGCGTATTTCTTCCATCCGAAAAACGTTTGTGCCAAATGAAAACATTTGATTTAACCAAACATAACGTACCATAAACTTGCTTCATCAAAATATATGTTTCCGATGCACTTCTACCAAGTTTTACATTAAATTTAATGACCGCTCTGTTCCATCTCAGAATTCCGACGAACAAAAATTTTTACTTTTCAAAATCGCCTGTATGGTTTTAAAGAGTTAACCAAAATGGCTGAAACAAAGCCACGCGCTAGATAAGGCTTCGAATATATATACGCAAGCGCAATTTCATAACTGGCTCTGCTATTGGCTTTTATCTAGCGCGAGTCTTAAAAATTATTTGCCACACTGTGTATTTATATTATATGAAGGTTGAAAGTATGGTTAGCTGACCAGAATGAAACCTGCATGGAGTACTTTAGTACACAAGTGATACAGACCATGATAATGACTGGAGAATCCGAGTAGGCTACAAAAAAGAAGTAGCTTTCACAGTTGCGGCAATTATCGTAACCGATCTAGGGGTAGAGGTGATCCCAAAGGGGGATATTATGCTCCAATCACTACATATTTGGGAATAATACATCCTCTCAATATGCACACCACCATTCAGCGGCATAAATAGTGGTTAGCTCTGATACTGAACAAGATTTTTATTGCTGCAAATCTCTCCTATTTGTCCAAGAAAAACAAATGGGACTTTGCTTTTTGATGGACACTGATACCTGCAAAAAGTGAGGATAAAAAGAGAACAGAACTAAATCTCTGCAGCAAATTTCTCAAATTTGATTTGGGCCTGCGTAGAGACTTTAAATTTCTTATGAAATGAAAGGTTTTAAGCACGAATAATTCTTTTATATACAAGACAAACTTCTACTGTCCTTACTGCAATGAAAAAATATATTGGGAGGGCTTGACTAATCATTGGTGAACCCTCCCAGCGGTTTTGCCAATTTAATCCACCAAACCGCTTCTTAGAGCTCTAATGCTGTATTGGACAATTCTGCGTATACTTGTGTATATGCAGCACTGAAGGGCGGAATCTCAGAAGTGGTTTTCAAGAAAACTATGGACATAAGCTTATAGGACATTATAATTACATATAAATATATTTTTTTGTAATCGTAAAAATCGAAATAAATAAAATCCCCTAATTGATATTTATTTTTAAAAAATAATAATTAATGCAAATACCAAATTAACTGAAAGAGGGGACACATATCTGCAATTTCTAAAGATTCCATCGTAAGTGCGACCAACAGCACTGATGAGATTACCAGAGATTGCTTACTAAATACCAAACCTTTGTGCACCCAATTTGGTAACTGACAAATTATTTTTCAAAGTTAAACATCAAATCATAACAACTGGACAACCAGTATTTTCAAAAGAAAGACAATTAGACACAAAGCGCCTCAGGATCGCTAAGCAAGAATTTCTACATATGCTTAAAAATTAAATTATTCATCCATACAAATCTCAATAGGCAAGCTCATTGCACATGACGTTGAAAAAGGATGGCACGTACCGATCATGTGTGGGGTATACATGTGTATGTATTTGGCCAATTCTGAAAAACTAAAAATCAAAAATTAGTTGATATTTATATTGATAGATGGCGCAAGCCATCAGAAACTTTTAGTTGCACGATCAGGAAATGCCCTTTTTCTCTATTTATCCCCCTGATCCGAGTACAAATTCACTTTTGTTCTATTTTTCACACCTATGTGTGTGGGTATTTGGATCAGATTGCTGATTATTATAACAGACAAATTCATATATTCATTTTGACTTTTGGCGTTTTTTTGCTTCTTATTCCAAGGTTTTTGATAGGAATCTGAATATTCGTTTGAGGTCTTTAACAACCGATGAAAAAAATCAATTCGAAACTCTCAACAGTTTTCGAGTGTTTTTTTTACTTCGTTCAACACATAAGATTTAAAAAGAAATATATAGAAATTAGTTCATTCCCGACTACCCAGAAGTCTGAAAATGTGTACACTTGCATTGTTCATTGGACTCATTGAGTGTTAAGAACTTCACACTTCTATGTGATCTGGAAGTATATTGTAGCGAAGTATTTATTATTTTACACTAGTATCAACAGAGTATTTCTTATGTTCAAATCAATAAACTTGAGGGATGAGTATCTTCTTGCAAACAATATTATTACTACAAGCTTTCGGGCTCGACGGCCCTTCGACAGGTAAAACTACGCTACTGAAGTTTTCGAATCCAATCCATATATATATACATACAACGAAGCAGAAAATATAAGACAGATATGCAAAAACAGATTTACATAGTGAATAAATCAATCAACCAAATTTTGATATCCGTGTATACACATATAGAGAATTTGAATGTCTAAATATGAACTGACATGGAATCGGACAAAGAATGTGGCCTGTTTTGGAAATATAGGACAGAATAACTACTGAATTCGTGGTCTCAGAGTTCATGAAACAGTGGGGGGTTGGGCGGCTGCAGGGAATATTACATTATAAATTGATTTACCGGAAATTTATGTGTATACACGGATATCAAAATTTGGTTGATTGATTTATTCACTACTAGACGGGTGACCCGGGCTTCGCCCCGGGATTGACCCGTGTGCATATCTACCCGAGTGATATATATTTAGATAAGATTTTTTAAATAAATGTTTGTTATTAGCATTATCTATTTGTTTGCATCAGCATAATTTAATCTAATCTTTGATAGAGGGCGCTGTTCGTGAGCTAAGTAGAATAATTTGAATATATAGTTTTAATAATTGATTTATATATTTTTAAAAATAGCCTATCGTCTTCCCCGCATTTTTTACCTATGTATGGAAATTTTGGTTTGAATTAGTGAACTACTGCGAATTTGTATACCGGACATACAAACAAACAAACATACAAATATTGATTTTTATATATATAGAAGAAGATGTAAATCGGTTTCTGCATATCTGTCTTATATTTTCTGCTTCGTTGTATGTATATATATGGATTGGATTCGAAAAACTTCAGTAGCGTAGTTTTACCTGTCGAAGGGCCGTCGAGCCCGAAAGCTTGTAGTATTAAATTTGTTTGCAAGAAGATACTCACCCCTCAAGCTTATTGATTTGAACATTCTATTAAGGGATTAACCTATTAATTATAAGAGTATTTCTTATGTTTATATTTTAATTATCTGTAAACTTCCCTCATTGCTTATCTTTTGTTTATCATTCTTAGTTTGTTCTTGCCTTAAATAAATTGCTGTCTCATCCTGAAGTTTGTCTTTTTTCATCCATTTTCTTTTTTTTTATTTTGAGTTGGTCAGTTAGCTCTCTACCTGGACACATCTTTGCTTTCCTGCTCTTGCCATGGATCTTGCTAAGAAGAAGAAGAAGAAAGCCCAGAAGCCCATCGTGGATATCGCCGCCCTGGATAAGGAGGACGAAATGGTGATCTCCCGCAACCTCCAAATCCTGCGCTCCGTTGGCCATCCCGCCCTCAAGTCCCTGCACGAAGACATGATCAAGTTCATCGCGGCGAGGACTGATCTGATCAGGACCCTTTGCGCCGAAGTGGAGAACCTTACTGCACGCTCAATGCCTCCGCGGAACTGGACGACTTCATGGAGGAAAACAAGCCTCCAACTCCTTCCTGCAAGGACTCCTGCTCCCAGACTGACCCAGTCAAGCCCGCCACCCCTTTTCCTGCTGCTCTCCCAACTAAAAAGCCTGCCCCTACGCTGCCTGCTCCTGCTTCTACAAAGAGGAAGCAGCCTGAGGCTCCCAACCCACCTGCAAAGAGGACAAACCTGCAAGTTCCTGCCAAACCTGTGCCTTCCCGCGCTTCCAAGCCGGCGGCCGCCCGAGTGACCCTCCACGGAGAGAAATCGGCGGCCCACACAGTGGTTATTTCTGATAACCCGCAGGCCGACCCCAGAGAGATGCTAAAAGCTGTCCGCGCTGCCCACACTCTCCCCCAAGGCGTCTGGGCTTCCCTGCGCACCAAGGGGAAGCTTGTCCTCCACTCCAGCAACCCCGATACCATCCCAGCTGTTACTAGCTCCCTGGCCAACAAGCTGGATGGTATGAAGATCCGCCAACAGAAGGAGATCCTGCCACGCATCTGCCTCTTTAAAGTGGATGAGGAAACATCCAACTCCACCATTAAGGAGACATTCCTGGAAATCCCTGCAGTCAAACAACTTACTGGGGACAAGGTGGTGCGCGTGGCGCACCGTTCTGCACCCAGAACGTGCACCCTGCACCGCCTTCATCGAGGTGGACCTCAAGACCTTCAGAGCCCTGGGCATTCGCGGAAGGATCGTGGTGGATGGAGTAATCCTCAACTTCGAGGAGTCCATCCGCGCCCGCGTCTGCTTCCGCTGTTGTGGCTTCGGCCACAACTCTGCCCAATGCACCAGAGCTCCTAAGTGCTTCCACTGCGGTGAAGACGGCCATGAAGGCCGCGCCTGCCCATCCATTGCCAACCAGCGCACTTCCAAGTGTGCCAACTGCTGTGCCAAGGGCCTTCCTGACAAGCACGAGGCGAGAGCCTCAAGCTGCCCCATTTTGAAGTCTAGAACCCACAAGTTCTAGGCTTCGAGGGCCTCCTGCCTCCTCAACTGGACTACATCCCTGCTTCTCACTGCATCAAGGCGCTGTTTCCCTGACCTCTCCAGCTTCCTCCACTCCTGCGATGACACCTCCACTGCCAGATCTTAGGATCCCTTGCCGCCAGTCCGCGTTCTGCAGCCATGTTGGGGCTAGAAGACCTTATCTGATAGGCCAATTAGCCCGGAATTTCGATACTACTCCTGAAGTTTGTCTTCCCTAATTTTCCACGTGGCAATATTAAAATTAAATTGCAACATTTGAAAGGCAATTTGGGAATTTGTCCGTTCCTGGCCATCCTGATAACCCCGAAGTCTAAAAAAAAAAAATGTCAAAATGCATTGTCATCAGGTTCGTGAAAAAAATTTAAATTTAAACGTGCTCTGAAGATATATTGAGAATTGATTATAAGATTTGTGGACAGACATGGAAGAAAGTTAAATAAAAGCTTTTAAAAAGGGAGTTGTTGTTGTTGTGTCAAAAAAAAAAAAAACAAAAAAACCCGGGCTACAGCTCCTGACGCGGCGGGTACCCCGGACGCAGTATCATTGCTGGAGATATCGGTTATGCTCTTCATTGGAGAATAGGTACCGTTGCCACGTTATTCACCTTGGATCAGAATTTGGTCGAATATTCCAAGGGTCCAGGGGTGTGGTCGGATTTCTCCCCCCTCCCTATAAAAGGGAGTTAATTCCCCTAATTTAATATTCAAATACTTGCATATCCCTAGCCAAAGTGTCGGAAAACAGTTATGTAAATTTGTTGGTTGTGATATAGAAATCTGAGTTATGTAAATTTATTTCTATGTTCAATCAATATATATGTAAATATGACACACACACTTACTATAAATATTGTACTTGGTTCAAAATAAAGTGTGTGAGCCAGTTAGTGTTAGATCGACGACCTCAGTCAGGAGTAGAAAGACGCCATTAGAGAAAGGTCCCGGGACCAGAAGAAGTTTAGGGCGTCTATAGGCGAAGCAGAGCCTGGGTGTAGACATGATTTACGCGACACAAAGAATAATCCAAAATATTGTTTTCCACGACTAATATTTCCTGAATCAACCACACCATTCGCCCTGACGCAATAGTGTAACCAAATCTGATTACAATAAAAACAAAACTAACGTGATATACAAAATTCCGTTCAAAAACTGTCAATGAACAGACATAGGAGAAACACCCAGGGACCTTCTCTCCAACCAGAATAAAATAACACATAGATATTGCAGATAACCTGAAAGGATAATTGACCCCAATTATATTTACATTATGAATCCACTGGCCATCTCCCCAATTTTGAATATCTGTGACCATTCAGACATTATTAACACAATCCAAAGACTGACCCTAGAAGCCATAGAATCAATCAAGATCCTATCATCGTTCAATAAATACATAGAGACATTATCAACCAATAGTGAACATTTACGAAGCTGTTCACCCTTTATAAATATACACTACTGTCCATTAAATTCAAAAATGAAGTGCATGGATGGGATGTTTTGGATTTTTAGGACGAACATGTTGGTATGTTCACCACTTCTTTTAAGGCCAGCAATTCATTAAAGGCCTTTACCAGCCTCTGAAGTCAAATACAAGGTTGCCCCAAAAGTTCGTAAACACTTGCAAGAAATTGAAATACCAATATTATTCGTCGTTATGCATAATGTCTTTGTGGTGGGTGCTGATCTTATGTCTTTGTATTATGTATAAAGTAATTGTATTTTATGTATTATTATGTATTCGCCGTAATAATATTATTCGCCAAGTAATAGGAAAAACGTTTTAACAAAAACACGAACTTTTGGGACAACCTTATAGCACACGATTTGCAGAGGTTTTGGCTTCTGTAAATGTTGGCATTTAAAGGCCAGATGGAATCCTTTTCGACATTTTCAAGGAATGTCACAGGGTAAAGAGCTCAAAGTCAACCGTAGTCACTTGAGTCTTCCTGGACACGATCAATGTCATGGCAGCTTGTTGAGTTGTTGTCAATAAAGGTCAGAGGCAGATGTAGAGCCTGGAGTAACTCTCATGACATTTTATTTACAAACAAAACGACAACATTGTTTAATCACATCAGGTGGGATATCAGTTTTCTGAACAAATAACACTTTTCTATGGTCATATAAAATAACATTTATAATGAAATATCATAACAATATAGTGTGCGTCACATCAGAGGACTATAGTCATACTAGAACATTATAGTGGGTTATATAAGCAAATAGATAGTCACATCCGAATATGAATATTTGCAAAAGTTGAAACAAAATGTAGCACAATCAGGAGAATTACATAGGTTCCTTTATCTATTTTTGCTATTATCTTGGTTGATATATTATAGTGTAACGAAAATGAAGACATTAAGACACGAATATTTCTTTTTACAAATAAATCAAACTTCTACTGTCCTTACTGCGATAAAAAAATATTGGGAGGGCTTGGCTCATCAGTGGTATTTGCGGAAGAGCATTGCTCTTATTATAATTCTGCTGTCCTAAAATCTTATGTCCATAGTTTGCTTAAATACCATTTCAAAGATTCCACCCTTCAGTGTAGGGTATAAAAGCAGAATGATCCAATACAGTATTAGAGCTCTAAAGAAGCGGTCTGGTAGATCAGAGCCAAGCCCTCCCGATGTTTTCACCGCAGTAAGGACAGTAGAAGTTTGATTTATTTGTGAAAAGAATCATTCGCGTTTTAATATCTTCATTCTCGTTATATATCTTTGTATTAATATTATAGTGTGTAATATCAGAAGACTGAACTGACTTAAGAAAAATAAAAGTCTAGATTAACATCAGAAGACTAGAGTGACTTCAGAATCTAGAGTCCCGTTAAAAGTCTAGAGTACCATCTGGAGACTAGAGTCACTTTAGAAGTCTACAGTGACATGAGCAGTCTAAAGCTACATCAGAAGTCTAGAGTCACATCAGAACTCTAGATTAAAATCAGAAGCCTAGAATGACATCAGAATACTACAGTGACATCAGAAGTCTAGAGTTACGTCAGAAGTCTAGAATAACATCAGAAGACTAGAGTGACATCAGAAGTCTAGAGTCACGTCAGAAGTCTAGAATAACATCAGAAGACTAGAGTGACATCAGAAGTCTAGAGTGACATCAGAAGTCTAGAGTCACGTCAGAAGTCTAGAATAACATCAGAATATTAGAGTGACATCAGAAGTCTAGAGTCACGTCAGAAGTCTAGAGTAGCATCAGAATACTAGAGTGACATCAGAAGTCTAGAGTAGCATCAGAATACTAGAGTGACATCAGAAGTCTAGAATCACGTCAGAATTCTAGAATCACGTCAGAATTCTAGAGTAGCATCAGAATACTAGAGTGACATCAGAAGTCTAGAGTGACATCAGAAGTCTAGAGTCACGTCAGAAATCTAGAGTAGCATCAGAATACTAGAGTGACATCAGAAGTCTAGAGTCACGTCAGAAGTCTAGAGTAGCATCAGAATACTATAGTGACATCAGAATACTAGAGTGACGTCAGAAGTCTAGAGTCACGTCAAAAGTCTAGAGTAGCATCAGAAAACTAGTGTGACATCAGAAGTCTAGAGTCACGTCAGAAGTCTAGAGTAGCATCAGAATACTAGAGTGACATCAGAAGTCTAGAGTAGCATCAGAATACTAAAGTGACATCAGAAGTCTAGAGTAGCATCAGAAGTCTAGAATCACGTCAGAATTCTAGAGTAGCATCAGAATACTAGAGTGACATCAGAAGTCTAGAGTCACGTCAGAAGTCTAGAGTAGCATCAGAATACTATAGTGACATCAGAATACTATAGTGACATCAGAATACTAGAGTGACATCAGAATACTAGAGTGACATCAGAATACTAGAGTGACATCAGAAGTCTAGAGCAGGGGTCTCCAAACTTTCCAGCCTTAGGGCCATACTGATTACTCCAGTAAGTTCCGAGGGCCAAGATGGCAACACTGCATATTATTAATTTTCCTGTATTAATTGTTATGTTTATTTGTTATTAAATGTTATTATTAATTGTTGCTTTTGTGTGTGATTTAGCAGAATGGAAAAGAAGCGAAAAATTGGTAGTGAATGCAGAAAATTCAAAGATCAGTGGAACATTCAGTATTTCGTAATTGAGGCCAGTAACAAGGCGCTATGTTTGATTTGCAATGAAAGCATAGCCGTTCTCAAAGAATATAACATGAAACGTCATTATGAAACAAAAAATTCTCAAAATTACTCAAAATATACAGGAATTGTGCGGACAGAAAAATTCGAAGCTTTGAAGCGCGGATTGAAATCGCAGCAATCTTTATTTACAAAAGTCAAAACTGAACAAGAGGCGGCAACTCGTGCCAGCTTTCGTGTGGCTCTTGAAATTGCAAAACGTGGAAAACCATTCACCGATGGAGAAATGATCAAGGAATGCATAATTGCAGTAGTCGAAGAAATGTGCCCTGAAAAGGTAAATTTATTAAAAACTGTCAGTATGTCAGCAAACACTGTGGCTCGAAGGGTAGAAAACATCGCTGAAAATATATCCTCTCAACTGTTCGACAAAAATGGACATGTTGAGTGGTTTTCTTTGGCCTTGGATGAGTCAACGGATGTGTCAGATACTGCTCAGGTGTTGATTTATATTAGAGGAGTAGATAAAAGCAATGAAGTGCACGAAGAACTTCTTGATATGTATAGTATTCATGGCACAACTACTGGTACCGATATTTTTAAAGGAGTTGAAATGGCCATTAATAAAAAGAACCTTCGATGGAAAAACTTGAAATGTATTACAACTGATGGAGGCAAAAACATGAGTGGGAAAGATAAAGGAGAGGTCGCTTTTGTGTCAAAGGCTGTAGAAAATGACGGCGGCTCAAAACCATTAGTCTTACATTGTATCATTCATCAACAGTCTTTGTGCGGAAAATGTTTGGATATGTCTGACGTTCTGAAACCAGTCATATCAACTGTTAATTTCATCAGATCTTTTGGGCTGAATCACCGACAATTCCGACAATTTATTGCAGAGATTGGAGAAACAGACTTACCTTATCATACTGCCGTACGCTGGCTTAGTTGTGGGAAAGTCCTTCAGCGCTTTTTTTAACTTCGAGCAGTGATCGAATTTTTTTTGAATGAAAAGCACCGCCCTCTTACTGAATTACAAAACAACGCATGGCTATGGAAGTTAGCATTCTATGTTGATTTGACAAAACATGTGAACGAACTGAATTTGAGATTGCAAGGAGAAAACCAGCATCTTCCTGATTTATACACTAATATCAAGTCATTCCGGATGAAATTGATACTGTTTCAATCACAACTACGAAGTAAATGTTTTTCACATTTTAAAACATGTGAAATATTCAGCCACACTACTGAGACTGAGTTTCCTATCGATTTTGCAATCGAAACTTTGAGTGCTTTGAAGATAAATTTTGATACTCGTTTCTCGGACTTTGATGCCATTGCGAATCAAATTAAGATTTTTCAGAATCCTTTTGATGCTGACATTGAAACCCTAGCCCCGGAACTTCAAATGGAAATGATTGATCTTCAGTGCAGTGATATAATTAAGAACAAATATGAAAACTCATCTTTGTTGGAATTTTATAAGAGTCTTACACTGACACAATTTGATAATTTGCATAAATTTTCTCGTGGGCTGTTTTCCGTTTTTGGTACTACTTATTTGTGTGAGAAAACCTTCTCCAAAATGAAGTACACAAAAAATGTATACAGATCTAAATTAACTGACGAGCATCTTAAATCTCTTTTAATAATTGGTACAAGTAAAATTAGTCCACAACTACAAACTATTGTCGGTGGAAAATCTCAATTACATACATCTCATTAGCATTTCATATGTCATGTTATAAGGTATGTGTTGTTCATTACTTACAATGTATAAAATGTAAGTTGGATTCATTTCAATAATTTGTTAGTTATTATATGCTGAAGTTAAATTTACTGCATAAATTATACATGTCTTTACTCATTACCATTCTGTGTTTCTTTATCCAACTTATCACAAACATTTTATTTGCTATAAAAAATATTTGTTCTCTAAAAGGAGTTTTCAAGTATGTCTCCGCGGGCCGGACAAAATCTGTCTGAGGGCCGGATGTGGCCCTCGGGCCGTAGTTTGGAGACCCCTGGTCTAGAGTGACATCAGAAGTCTAGAGTAGCATCAGAATACTATAGTGACATCAGAAGTCTAGAGTGACGTCAGAAGTCTAGAGTCACGTCAGAAGTCTAGAGTAGCATCAGAATACTAGAGTGACATCAGAAGTCTAGAGTAGCATCAGAATACTAGAGTGACATCAGAAGTCTAGAGTAGCATCAGAATACTAGAGTGACATCAGAAGTCTAGAGTGACATCAGAAGTCTAGAGTCACGTCAGAAGTCTAGAATAACATCAGAATACTAGAGTGACATCAGAAGTCTAGAGTAGCATCAGAATACTAGAGTGACATCAGAAGTCTAGAGTCACGTCAGAAGTCTAGAGTAGCATCAGAATACTAGAGTGACATCAGAAGTCTAGAGTAGCATCAGAATACTAGAGTGACATCAGAAGTCTAGAGTAGCATCAGAATACTAGAGTGACATCAGAAGTCTAGAGTCACGTCAGAAGTCTAGAGTAGCATCAGAATACTAGAGTGACATCAGAAGTCTAGAGTAGCATCAGAATACTAGAGTGACATCAGAAGTCTAGAGTAGCAACAGAATAATAGTGACATCAGAAGTCTAGAGTAGCTACAGAATAATAGTGACATCAGAAGTCTAGAGTAGCAACAGAATAATAGTGACATCAGAAGTCTAGAATATCATCAGAATACTAGTGACATCAGAAGTCTAGAGTAGTATCAGAATACTAGAGTGACATCAGAAGTCTAGAGTCACGTCAGAAGTCTAGAGTAGCATCAGAACACTAGAGTTACACCAGAAGTCTAGAGTAGCATCAGAATACTACAGTGACATCAGAAGTCTAGAGTAGCATCAGAATACTAGAGTGACATCAGAAGTCTAGAGTCTCGTCAGAAGTCTAGAGTAGCATCAGAACACTAGAGTGACATCAGAAGTCTAGAGTAGCATCAGAATACTAGAGTGACATCAGAAGTCTAGAGTAGCATCAGAATACTAGAGTGACATCAGAAGTCTAGAGTAGCATCAGAATACTAGAGTGACATCAGAAGTCTAGAGTCACATCAGAAGTCTAGAGTAGCATCAGAACACTAGAGTGACATCAGAAGTCTAGAGTAGCATCAGAATACTACAGTGACATCAGAAGTATAGAGTCACGTCAGAAGTCTAGGGTAGCATCAAAAAACTATAGTGACAATAGAAGACTAGATCCACATCAGAAGTCTAGAGTAACATCAAAATACTAGAGTGACATCAGAAGTCTAGATTAAAATCAGGAAACTAGAGTCACATCAGAAGCCTAGATTAAAATCAGGAAACTAGAGCCACATCAGAAGCCTAGAATGACATCAGAAGTCTAGAGTAGCATCAGAATACTAGAGTGACATCAGAAGTCTAGAGTCAAGTCAGAAGTATAGAGTAGCATCAGAAAACTAAAGTGACAATAGAAGACTAGAGTGACATCAGAAGCCTAGAATGACATCACAAGTCTAGAGTAAAATCAGAAGACTACAGTGACATCAGAAGTCTAGAGTTACGTCAGAAGTATAGAGTAGCATCAGAACATTATAGTGCGTCATATCAGAAAACTAGAGTGACATCAAAAGTCTAGAGTGAAATCAGAAGTCTAGAATCACATCAGGAGTCTAGAGTAAATTCAGAAGACTAGATTGACATCAGAAGTTTGAGTGACATCCTAAGACAAGAGTCAAAAATTCAAATAGAAATCCGTTGATTGAAAGGTCAACAATCCACAAGTCCATAGAGATTTCACCACAATAATTCGATACGCCGAGCGACATGGATGCGACTAACTCGAAGCGGTAAATACCCTCTACATTACATTTCATAGAACTAGGACAATGTAGAAGCGGTGGTATTGTGGCGGAACTTTACCCCGAACGTTAGAATACAGCATTCTTCAATGTGATGTTAATACAAAAAAAAAAAATCAGAAAAGTTGTTATATATTTTTTGGAATCTATTTCTATCTATTCATTGATAAAATATTAGGTTTCAATTATCACACACACATATATATTTAAATAAAAAAAGCATAACCTGACCAGGAGCACATAGCTTTTTAGATGGCAGAGCGCCATCTAGTAGAACAGAAATCAACTAAACGTTGATTTAGTCTGTTCCCTGATATTTACCCAACCCATTTTCTTGATAAATCAAGAAAAGCCAATTTACATAATTTAAAGCTATAGGGTAGTATGTTTTCTTTCAAAGAGAAAAGCCTAGAGAGAGGGGGAAATATATTTGAAATTAATAATAAATTTCAAATTAATTTATAGTTCTAAGCTCTAAGAAATACGTGGTGTCGCTGGAGACCCGCTGGCGATTCTCCGCCAAACTCTGCAGCGGTGGCAGAGGTGCCATATTCATTGTATATAGTATGATGCATATATATATAATTATCTTTTTAAAATAGTACAGACGGTGCACTTTTGAATGTATTGACAAGATGTAAATTATTTTAATTGTCAACTATCTAAGCTCTTAGAGTTTTGAATCTTAGTTCAATTTGAGAGAAAGGAAGAAATAAATAAAGTTGTATGTGTCGATTATACTCGATTTCGCGAAAGGAAGCCTCAGTTATCTTTACATTTTCAAGGATAAACTAAGCGACAATTCCTTCATAACATTTCCATTGATATTTTTTTTGTATCGAAAAAATTATTAGGGAATTTTATTTAGAACTAAATTCCTATTTTTACAATATAATTTTTTTTTTCGTATTTATTCTATTTTTCATTTTTTGGTAAGAAAGCTTTAAATTTGATTCTATTTATTAAAATATTTTCTAATTTTGTATTGTGAACATTTAACCTACAAGGTGGTATTTATTTCACTACTTCAAGATAAAATACTGAGGTACTGTTATGTCTTTATATGTAGGTGGTCTATAGTGGTGGCGTTGTCTTGTCCATGGAACATGGCAAATCGGTCCATGTTCCCTATGTACAATCTCGGCTAACTGAAGTGTTCTATCAAGTCCTCTTCTGACTTGATGTTCTCCGTGAAGATGGCTGGGTAGCTGAATATTTGATCTGGAGCTGCTGGATGTTGTCGCAGTTGTAGTAATGTTTGTAGGATCTTGTCATAAGTGAGTGTATTTTCATGTCTTTAAAGTGTCTTCTCCCTATTCTGGAAATTTTTGTCGATAATTTTCTATTAATAAAGAATTTGAAGATTGTCTGTGATATTTGGATTGGTGATAGGAGTTTTGTTTTTCCCTTAGTATTTGCATCCTTAAAGATTATTGAATGGGTTTGTTACATTTGCTTCCTGCTTTCGCCATGCTCTCATCTCTCTCATTGCCATCTATAACAACATGGGCAGGTATTCATTACATGATGCATTGTTTGCTTATTGAGTTTAGTTGGTCAAGGATTCTATGAATATTGTGAATTATATCCATTTTACTTTGTGTTTATTGCTTGTAGGAATGATTTTGAGTTAGAGAGAATAATGATTCTATAAATTTTGTCTTTCCCATCGGAAGAAAGGTAGAATTTCAGGCTTTCTTTAATAGCAATCAGTTCTGTTTGCAGTTTAGGGATATTTTCCCTGTATTGATACTTCGAGTTAGTTCAGTATTGTCAGGTAGCAGAAGAGCAATGCCTCCTTCTCTATATCGCAGTGTTTTATCAAAGGAACCATCTGTGTAAGCTATATGGCAAGATATTCTTGTTTTAATAAATTTATTGTTCTTAGAGAATTTTTTCTTTTAGGCTGTTGGGGAAGTCCTTATTTAAATAGGTTTCAATGAGGTTTAGGAATATTGTGGATTTTTGGGGCCAAAGGCCTGTTAACTATATCTTCGGTCTCTTGAGCCAGACAGTATCACGTAAGCGATGGAGGACATCCCTGTAGTACTCTTTGGGAATACCTGTGTACTCGTGGTGTCCCACACCGCGGGAGTCAATGTAAGCAGTCAGCATCACTTTGACGTTGATCTTCACTTGCCGGGGCTTCTTTGGTCTTGGTGATGTGGAAGGCTTCCACTGTGTCGACTAGGATTTGGTTTATGGGCCGTAACCGTACACCCAGGACCTGTCATCAGTGATTTATAGTGAAATTTGACACAGTAGCGCTTAAAATGAAAATCCGACGAAATCACTAAAAAGACTACTTCACTCAAATCTGCTTGCCATTAACTGACGTTATTAACAAGAAAAAATTCACGCATGCGTATGAAGGTACAAAGTAGCCTCATGCAAGCGTGCTTCAATAAAAATGGGTCAAATACTTTTATAATAGATCTCGTATTCAAGAAATAGTTGAGGTTCATATAAGATAATTCCAAAAAATTAGCTGTCAATGTGCTTCAAATCAAAATCTCTTATGATTGTTTCACAGAAATAGAATTCTTTCTTTATGCAATGTTATTTCGTAAAAACTCTTTAAAATGTTCAACATTATTTTTCAGTGCATAAAATCTGAATGAATTATTCACCAATTTGTCAGGTTGGAATTTAACGTAGCAATTTCTGAAGGAATGGCGCGCAGAGTGAAGAATAAATATCTTATGGCATCACCATACATACAATCGAATAGGGGGAAAACGCTACATATAATTAATACAATAATTTTTAAAATTATTAAGAAAGGAAAAATAGTTGAAAGAGAGTATAAACTTACTTTTTAAAATTATTTTATACATAATAACCGTCCTTTTCAATGCATATATTTTATCTTTCAACTAGCTTGTCAAATCCCTGAGAAAAGACTTGCGGTTGTTCCCACACCAATCTTGGGCCAACTTTTCCGCCTCCAAATTCGTCGAGAATCTTTGTCCACATAGAGCAGCTTTAAGGTGTGTAAAAAGATGAAAGTCACAAGGAGAAAGTTCGGAACTATAGGCAGGATGTACCAAAACTTCCCAACCAAGTTTTATTAAAGTTTCCATAGTGTGTTTGGCCGTGTGTGTGGATGAGCATTGTCATGGTGACACCATGTGTAAGCTTTCCTAGTCTTTTCCGACATATAGCTTCACGGACTGGACCTTTAAGCAGATTAGAGTACTATTAGGATTTTTTTGTATATTTTCTTCTAAATAACACTAGAGTACACAAAATGAAAAAAAATCTCCTCAAATAAACAAAACATTTTCTGGGTTAACTTTTTTTGCTGATCAACGTGGTATCATTTTTTTTATTAGCTCAATTTCTCAAGTTATGGATATAATGCCTTTTACCGATGATATTCATCTATTGGAGGAAAAGTTATGACATTAAACTTATTACTATATAAATAAATGCGCCAAAGATAGTGCAAATGAAGAAACAATATTTTACATATTTGCATGTGCATATATTTTACTTCAATAACTGCCCTTAGATATACGAGGTGTGTTCAAAAAGTAACGCGACTTTTGTGTTTTTTAAAAAATTATTTATTTATTCATGAATACCTATTTTGTCCCCTTCAAAGTAATCCCCATGAGATATTATACACTTGTGCCAACAGTTTTTCCAATCTTCGAAGCACTTCAAAAAATCATTAAAAAAAAATCTTTTCCAGCTCCTCCTTCGATGCCGTCTTTATCTCGTCAAGCGTAGCGTAACGTCGTCCTTTCATGGGCCTCTTCAGTTTAGGGACCAAGAAAAAGTCACAGGGGGCCAGATCTGGGGAATACGGTGGCTGCGGCATCATTAGTGTGTTGTTTTTGGCCAAAAAGTCGCGCACAAGCAACGATGTGTGAGCAGGGGCGTTATCGTGGTGCAAAAGCCAATTTTTGTTCTTCCACAAATCCGGGCGTTTCTGCCGGATTGCTTCGCGAAAATTGCGCATAACTTGCAGGTAATATTCCTTATTGACCGTTCTACCCTGTGGCAAGAACTCATGATGCACCACGCCCCTGCAATCGAAGAAAACTGTCAGCAAAACTTTCACATTCGACCGAACTTGGCGCGCTTTTTTCGGTCTTGGTTCGTGCGGCAGCTTCCATTGAGATGATTGAGCTTTGGTTTCCACGTCATAACCATAAACCCACGCTTCGTCACCAGTTATGACCCTCTGGAGCAAATTTGAGTCGTCGCGGACAGAGTCTAACATCTCATTAGCAATGTTCATGCGATGCTGTTTTTGGTCGCAATTGAGCAATTTTGGTACGAATTTCGCGGCGACCCGTCTCATGCCCAAATCATTGATAAAAATCGAATGGCACGAGCCAATCGATATGTTTAGGTCCTCAGCAACTTCTCTAACGGTGATTCGACGATTGGCCAATATCATTTTCTCCACTTCATTAATTTTTTCGTCTGTTGTTGAAGTGCTGTCGTATGTGCTGATTGTATCGTTGCTCAATGATTTTAATATCTTGTTGGAAGCATTCACCCTGTTCTTCGCTCTCTGCACCGAGATTATCATGGAAAAAGTTTAAATGTGAATCCATAAAATGCAATTTTAAATTAATTAAGCACCCGAGCTTATGGAATTTGTAAATCATATTTTCTACGATTCTCGCATAATTCGGTGACTTATTATTGCCTAAAAAGTGTTTGACAACGTCGATGAATGCAAGCCAAGCATTTTTATCATCTTCTTTCAATGTTACAATAAACTCTTCGTCATTTATTAGTTTACGAATTTGAGATCCATTGAAAATACCTTCCGTTATCTTAGAACTACTAATCTTCAGAAATTTTGTCATTAAATATTTGACATCATCACTATCTTCCTTTAAAGCCTTTACACAATTTTCCTTAACTCTAATTTGATATGTAAAGGGAGGGGGAAAATCATTTTTAGTTTATGGACAAGCGGTTCATGGTTCATTTTCAACGTTTTGTTCACCTAAGCAAAACATACTTCTTTCAGGCCACATTTTTTGTATATAATGATTCTTTCTGCCTCTGCTGTCCCACTTGCATAAAAAGCAAGGATACTTTGTGTTTCGTTTCTGCAAGCCCTGTAAAATTCCTATAATTTTAAGATCACCGCAAACTTTCCAACAATGTTTGGTATAATTCAACAATTCTAAGAATTTCTTAAGAGTCGAATAAGTTTCTTTCATTTGGGGTGAATAGGCAACTGGTATGGAAAGTAATACACTACCATAATGCAGCAAACATGCCTTCAAACTTTGTTTAGAGGAATCAATAAAGAGTTTATGCTCGGTAGCATTGTAATTAATTTGCAGAGTTTTAAAAACCCCTTCAATATCATTGCAGTACACTAATCCTTCTTCTCCAGAAAAAAAATGGCAAAAAAAAAACATTATTCCTTATTACGATAAAGATTTTGGTTTGTGGTAACAAGAGGTTCCTTTGCTTTAATCTTGATCCAAGGATTTCTGCTGCTTTTTTTGATAGGCCTAGATCCCTAACTAGATCATTTGAAGATGCCTGATCAAATAAATGTGTAATGCCACTTTCATTTGAAATAAATTCAAGGTATACTGATTGATGATCATCTGCAAATGCTGCATGCTGATCATACTGTTACGACTCTTCTCAGCCGTCGATGTTTGCTTTCAAGGTTTCTAAGATAACAATGTGGGTTCGTTTTGGATACAGCTTAGTACTATGGATTTATTACCAGATCTTTAAAAGGGATATTAAGAACTATACATAGGAGATTGACTTGCCTTCAATGTCCGCCACTAGAGGGATCCTCCTCCGCTACCGTCTTCCCGGTCAGTCCATACGGCCACACGTCCGGGGCCCACCTGCTGCGTCTGTTGTCACCACCGTTTTCCTCGCTGCAGGTCCCGTTGTCACTAGACAGACTTCTCTCCCCAGACTGCCAGGTCTTCTCAGTGCACAAACCCCCGGCCGCTGACTCGGCTGATCCCTTCACGACGACGGCGCCAGCTGGACTGCCTGTCTGCCGCCCCCTCATCTGGAATTTGTCAATCCACACTTCCCAGGAAGGGCCCCTGCATACCTTCTTCTCTTGGCTTTCCCACTTCTTCTTTTCTACTTCTTTGTTGCACCGCTTCACTGCCCCCTTCTCAATCCTTTTCGTCCCGAAAAGGGTTGATTTTCCCAGAGCGCTGATCGGCGGCCCTTTGATCTCTCTGACGTCTCTGGCCACATGAGGGTCGTCACCCTCCCGGAAGTGTAACGGCAGGGTTAACACCAACCCTTGTTTGCAGAACCACATCTCAACTCGGGCTTTCTTTCCACTCTCAACCAGTGCTGACGCCATTGATTGGTCTCGCTGTCTAGCACAGGGCGGTGGTTCTCCACATGATGGAGGCCATATTTCACTGCCTACGATGCTCTCATCTGATATTTTGAACTCTCCTTGTGAACACTCTGTAGCCGCAATGTGCAAAGGGTTATGATCGTTTGTGTTGCGCTTTCGCCGCTTCCTTCCACGACGGGGCTGTAGATCGCCGATCTTTACAGTAGATTCGTCCACCTGATCCACGCTGTCCATATCGTGGCCTCCCTTTTATTCTTTAGGTTTCCCATTCTCTTGCTCTAGAGGCTCTCTTTTTCCTAACCCTTCAAACCTGGGCTTCTTAGTGCCGACCACGCACAGGGCTGTGAATTTCTTAAATCTTCTGGAGGTGTCGGATCCCGTGGCAGTCTCGAGGTCGGTAGAACTTTTCCTAGGCGGTGGCTGCTTGATCTGCACCTTGTCGGGCGAAGGAACGAAGATGAATGGTAAACATTCTTGGCACGTCTTTTCAGCTTGCATTGCAGACGACGGCGCTGACACATTGCGCGCGACTTCCGCGTCACAGACATTGTCGTCGGACTTCCACAGAGCGTCCAATGCTCTATCCCGTTCAGTCGGGTCGCCGGCTCCAACTTCGGGGTGCTTCGACCATCTAGCCTTGTCGCACTTCCACGGAGCACCCAGCTCCGTCCCGTCCAGTTGGATCGCCGCTGTAGTCCCTGACAGTCTGGCACTGTCGCAGAAGTCAGCCACGCCGTCACATTGCAGCTCGCCAAGATCGTTTTTATTTCCGTGGAGTATTTTAGAAATAATCCCAGGGGTTGAATTTTCGCTCTGTATATCACCTTGAGGGCATTCTCCTTCCGTCCGCTTGATTTTATACAAAACACTCGTGACACAGCCGTTGTCGGAGGCGATCAGCTCACCCTTCTCCGCTACACAACCAGTCTGGATCATTTCCTGCTGTCGACACTCTTCGGACTTCTGGATCACGGGAGAATCTTCTAGCGTAGATTCTAGCAGTTCACTTACAACGTCTCCTGACGTGATTATCTTTGTTGTGATGGTCTTGTCGGGATCTTCATCACCTGGGATCGTCTTTTGTCCCCTCAGACATTGAATACGTGGGCTATTGGTTGCTGTGATTGTTTTTGAAAAGCCATCCGGATTTTCTGGCGGTAATACATTGAACTTAACTTCGCAAGACATGGGTGTGGCAGAACGTTTGACATTCCGAATATGCTAGAGTCGGCTCAATCGAGTATCCAAGTTTTCTCCGAGCTCATCTACTTTCTGGCTTATCAGACTGAGCAATTTTGTGAATTTTTCAATTTCGAGGTCGGGTAGTTTTTCCATTTTTCTTTTTAAATTAGCGCAAAATAAAACCTTCAATTGAAATTAACTAAGCTGTATCCCACTTCTGACACCAAATGTTACGACTCTTCTCAGCCGTCGATGTTTGTGTTCAAGGTTTCTAAGAGAACAATGTGGGTTCGTTTTGGATACAGCTTAGTACTATGGATTTATTACCAGATCTTTAAAAGGGATATTAAGAACTATACATAGGAGATTGACTTGCCTTCAATGTCCGCCACTAGAGGGATCCTCCTCCGCTACCGTCTTCCCGGTCAGTCCATACGGCCACACGTCCGGGGCCCACCTGCTGCGTCTGTTGTCACCACCGTTTTCCTCGCTGCAGGTCCCGTTGTCACTAGACAGACTTCTCTCCCCAGACTGCCAGGTCTTCTCAGTGCACAAACCCCCGGCCGCTGACTCGGCTGATCCCTTCACGACGACGGCGCCAGCTGGACTGCCTGTCTGCCGCCCCCTCATCTGGAATTTGTCAATCCACACTTCCCAGGAAGGGCCCCTGCATACCTTCTTCTCTTGGCTTTCCCACTTCTTCTTTTCTACTTCTTTGTTGCACCGCTTCAATACTTTTTGATATAGGATTCTTGAACTGTTTTAGGAATCGGAATGGGATACTCGAGGTCGTGAGGAATGCTATTAATGCTATTTTTGCTATTAAGTCCTCTGATTTTGCAGACACAGAAATAACAATCGTCATGGTGAATTTTTGGTTCTCGCCAAAACATTGGTACACCGAAGGGCATACCTTTTGATTTCCCCGATTTCCATTGCAAAAGCCCTTGATAGCACGTTCCACACACACTATGGGGGCCCCTCCACTTGTCTTGATCACCTAAGGCCACACCAAAATATTCTTTATAGCCTTCTTTTATCTTTGGGGTGATAAGTTTCCTCCGTTTGGGAATTGTAAATTTTCCACAAATGTAGCAGAACATTTCTGGATTGGCTTTGCATTTAGGCGGCATTATTTATATATTTAAGAATATTTATGACAATAAATGTATTATTAAAAACAATAATAAGCATTAAGAGGAGCGTCTTGTGTAAATTTCTTTAATACCGCAAGCTTTCGAACAGAACGTTCTTCAACGGGCGTGGATAGTAAAGAACGTTCTGTTCGAAAGCTTGCGGTATTAAAGAAATTTACACAAGACGCTCCTCTTAATGCTTATTATTGTTTTTAATGATCGTGATTTTAAGAGTTTAATTTCTACAATAAATGTATTGGTAAATATTTTCTTGAGATATAAAATTGCCATGGTATGCATTTCATCTAAACGATGATTAAATTTTATGCTTACAAAGTCAATATCTTCAAAATATTTTGATGACAGCGATGACATCAGCTTCTTTATAAAATTAAATATTTTCAAATATTTTTTTAAAAATTGAGCTAATTTTGAAAAATGAAGGTTATATTCATGATCCACGGGTTGAAATTTACTAGAAACAACTTTCAAATATTGAGAAGGAAAAAGTGTGTGTACTTGTGTAATCAATGCATATTACCCCTTTTGAGTCCCTAAAAAAGGTGGCTAAAACTTTGCCTGCTGAAGATGGAGTCTAAATATTTTTAAGTTTGTGGAAGATGAATGTCGTCACTCCATTGACTGTGTTTTTACTCTGGTTCCAAATGATGAAGCCAGGTCTCATCACAAGTAATAATATTGTATAAAAATCATTTCCATCTCTTAGAAATAGTGGATAATGGGCTTGTGAAACTCTCACACGTTTCTGTTTATAATCATCGGTCAGTTACCTTCGTACCCAACGTGATGATACTTTATGGTATTTCAAAATTTTCTGTATTTCTTCATTTACCAATATGCAATGGTGCTCATCAGTAGAAGTTGAAGGTCATCCGCAGCGCTCATCGTGGCTAACACTTACATTTCCTGATTTAAATTTAGAATGCCATAAATAAAGTGTTGACTAACTCATGCATCACCATAATAAACTTGTAATCTTGTTAAAATGTCGTTAGGTTTTACACCTAGTTTGGTTAAATATTTTACAATAGATCGTTGCTCAATGTTTGACAGTCCTCCAATAATCGCCGCCATTTGTTGTTATGTATTGCGCATGCGCGGTAAGTGCTACAAAGGCACTAATCTGCCTCAGAAATATCAGAAATCCCTAAAGGTATACGAGTATTAAGCACCACAAGATGTTCATAAAATTTCCCGAATTGGCTAAATAGGTTTATGGTCGGCGATGTGGCAGTGAAAATATAGTTGCACATTTTTCCAATGAACTTTGCTCTTTATCAAATAGACGTAAGAACTATGTAAGATTCAACAATCATCTTTGCAATCACACAGATTAAGGCCCGTGTAAAATTATAAGGGACGGTGTCTAGATGACCCAAAAAGATCTACATTAATTTTGCCAACAGTCGTAGTTTTTCCGTAGAAGTTCTCAATGTTGTGGGTAGTTAAAATGTACTAGTTTATAGTTACAAAACAATATCTATATAGATACTTCTACAATGACTTGGTCTGTTTCAGACGAGGCTTTTTTAAGCCAAAAAAACTTGGAAAGCGACTTCTGCGCTTGTAAGTATATTTTATATTTGTTTTGTTAACAATAATATGATTGTGTGGACGAAATAAGTATATATATGAAAAAATAATAAAAAAAAAATAAAAAGGTCAGGTGTTGATATTAAAAATAATGAAGGCATATCCTGACCAGAAGCACATGATGCGTTTTAGATGGCAGAGCGCCATCTAGTGGAACAGAAATCAACTAAACATTGATTTAGCCTGTTTCCTAATATTTGGCCAACCCATTTCATTGATAAATCAAGAAAAGCCATCCACGAACGCGTTTCCCGCTGTTGGCGCTATATCTATATGTAGCCAAACAAATTACTTCATGAATATCTCCTCCAAAAATGACTCCTAATCATCAGGAATCTTTGCTCTAATCTAAAAATACCGGGACAAAATACTTTCTATCTTCAGGAAAATTTCAATTTGTGCGCCCTGTTGATGAGGCAGAGTCGGTTACTTTATATACTTATTGGAGAGGTCACCTCTATTGTGTTTTTTATTTGACATATCGGACGCGATATCCCAGCTTGGGATACTTGCGCCTAAATACATTTTAGCAACTTATATACAATTCATTTTATATACGATTCAATAACCGAACTAAAAACAAAATTAAAACTGAAAAGCTGGTTTTCTCAAACAGAAAATAAAATCTAAAATATATTGTGTTGGATTGAGAGGAACTCTTGCATGTTGATGTTACTTGCTTCTTGTTCAGATCATGATAACCATGGTGGAAGAGAGAGATTTTAGACTTATTATACTCTAAGTACACCACATATCTAAACATTTAGAAGCAGTGGGCTATGCACGTACATGAAATATCAGAATTACATTCAGTAACTTACACTCACTTTCAGAATTGTTCAACAATTAGATGGTATTGAAGCAATGTAGTACTCAAACGGTTCGAGACAGGGTTCGAATAAGTCCTGACAAATTGTCCCGCCATCTTAGAGATTCTGGAGGAAGAAAGAAAAGATTAATAGAGACGTTTTGTACTCGTGCTCCTATCTTTGTTTCATTTCATATAAGGCAGAGCAAATACATATGGTATGACAAAATACGGTTAAAAATAATTAACCTACGGAAAAAACTACATATTTATAATGCAGCAGTATCAAGAGAAGAGACAGTTTTGACAAAGGATGTCCCTCTTATGATGAAATAAATAAAAAGAAGAGACAACTATTTAATAAACTGTAAGAAAAAGCAGGTTTCTACATGACAGTTTAGAAGTTATTTCTCTGTGAAGGATAAAAAGAAGGAGAAACGAATTGATTAACGTGACCAAGAAAGTTTGACTATCTTTCCAAGTAAAGCAACTGGTCAATAGATGAATGTGGACTGAAATTAAACAGGTATTAGTTGTGCGTGGATTTTCTCTGATGGACTTATGAGTTGTACATATTTATTCTATGAATAGATATATACGTTAAAACACCACCCGAGCGGCAACACCACCAGGTATATATAAAGAACGTGGCGTGGTGGTGTTTTCAGTTTTGCGCGCTGCTGGCCCGGATGGTGTGTCCGGAGCCAGCCTGAGGAGGAGGAGGACAGGTGAGTCTTCCCAACCTTTTGAATTCTAATTGACTAAGACGCAAGAAATGATTAGATGAGCCAAACAAACGTATTTTTAATATGATGCACTAGCGCGCCATCTGTTATCAAAATTCAAAACTATTTTAAAGGCGTAAGATTCTTTTTGATATTAAACAATTTCTACTGCCCTTACTGCAATGGAAAAATTAATGAGAGGGCCTGGCTCATCAGTGGTGAATGTATTTTTATTTATCCCAAGTATATGTGGTATAGGCCATGATAATCATGGTTGTTGTTAACGACTCTCCATACTGTAAGTACACCGTATGTCTGCACATGTAGAATGTAGGGTGACCCTTGCGCTTAGAAGGTGCCAGAGTCATTTTGGTTACTAGAACTCACTGATGGAGTTACTCTTGTGCAAGAATCGGGGTCTTAGAATTAGAACAACAACAACAAAAAAGCGTTCACTACAGAATTCGATCCCACTTCTTGGTCACTGACAGTGTGTAACACTCCTCCACCAAACCCCGGGTTGAACAATCCCCCCACAACTTTATGAAATTTTTCTTTAATTACAATTTATTTCTCTAAGATCTCAATTTTGTACATTTAAAATAATGTTCACTTCTATTGGAGGCTTCAACTAAATATATCAAAAAGGTGTTTAATAATTAATAAATAAAAATACATTTTAAAAAGATTCATTTAAATTACCTAAAAAGGAAAAAAATAAAATATTTTAGCTTCTGCCATTTAGAAATTAGATTTATATGAGTGAAAATAAAATCGGCGGTGGACGATCATCTTGAATTTCAAACTTTATGTGATTCAATATGAAGCAATTGTTTAGCGATTTTTATGAGTTTAATAAATTTTTTATCTCTTCTTTCAATATATGATCGTCCACGCCGCTATAATATTCGCCCATATAAATCTGATTGCCAAATTGCACACAGAAACTAAATTTTTTTTTCTTTATAGTGAATTTATATATAAGCTTTTTGAAATTATACTTTTTATTTGTTAATCTATTAGTTACTTTTTATTCAGGAAAAAAAAAAATAAAATTCGAATCAAAAGTAAAAATATACACGAAATATCGCCCAAATATTTGAATATACACATCAGTATTAAAATACAATATAACGCGGCTGATGATTGTAAAACGAAAATTAAAATTATACCGCGAATGTTTCTTTTTTTTTTTTTTAAATCGAAATTTATTTTCAAAGAGAAATAGCGACATTTCTAACTTTGAAGATGAGGTATGGAAAGGTGAAACATGAAGAGTAATGGAGAACGGAAAAATAAAAAAATTTATTTTTCCGTTCTCCATTACTCTTCATGTTTCACCTTTCCATACCTCATCTTCAAAGTTAGAAATGTCGCTATTTCTCTTTGAAAATAAATTTCGATTTAAAAAAAAAAAAGAAACATTCGCGGTATAATTTTAATTTTCGTTTTACATCAGTATTAAGCTCAGTATTATTATCTCTATATATAAAAACATGCACACACTAGGATTTATAATATATATGTTTTGAATACATAATTCATATCCAGGTTTCTTCTGCGTTCAAAATATCTCTAACCACTCGTGTTGTCAGTCAGACTTAAGTCTTTTTGGTTTTATTTACAATGGCTGTGTTGGAAGTCAAGGAATTAGGTAATGCTAAATCAGATTTATTTCTAGGGAGATTTTTTTTTATCGATGCCAAGTTGAGATTTTTAATTCATAGGAGAAAGGCTATTTGAAATCTGAGTAGAAAAAGAGGAGATGATCCACTCTTTAGTCTTCAATTCTAGCAGTTGGGTTAAATCGGATCCTTTTTTCGAAATTTCGCGAAATATATGCTTGTGCGTAGCCTTGGCCAGTGTGGTTGTTAGAGGGAACTTATGCTAGATTCTTTGGAGCATGGCGATCAAAATTCTGGTCGTGTAGTCCAAATGTATAGGTCAGTCCGTGGATTCTGTGTGATCAGAGTTCTTTTATTGTGGGGAACACTTTAAGGAAAGACATTGAAAGATAGTGTATAAATTAGAAGGTGCAGCGGGCTTAGCTCTTTGATCTGTGAGTTCATTTCTCAGAATAGCGCTGTGACCTTTGACACAGCTGAGTTGTACTTTGAATGTACAGTAGAGTGGACTGATTATGACAAAAAGAGACAATTGGAAGTCGGGCCAAACGAAAGTTTTAACACGGGAAATTATTTGACTAGCTTTAATCGCGTAAAGAATACCAGGGTTTCTACTTGGAAGGTTGAATATCAGCCGCTCATTACACCACAGAAAGGTTCATTGATCATTCCGAGCCATTGGACTGAGCGAGTGTTTTCAAAATTTCGTACATCAATGTGGTCTGAAAGCATATTAAAATTGAATTACAAAATTTGAAAGGCAATTTGGAAATTTTTCTGTACCCAGTCACCCTGACAACCCAGAACTCTGAAAATTTGTCAACATTAATTGTCACCAGGTTCTAAGAAGTGCAATAAAATTTTCAGATTTCTACGTGCTCTAGTGGGTTAAAATTGATTACAAGATTTATAGAAAGACATACACGAAAGAAAGTTAAATAAAAGCTATTCTTTTTAAGACTATGAAAGTTTATTTAGAAAATACCTATCATGATAATATTGATATTCTAGAACATGTGTAGGATTTAGTACAGTGTAGTGATCAGAGTGTATTGTATCCAGTAACCACGCCGTCTACGCTGTCCCTGACGGCGTGGCCTGTCCCAGCTGGATGACCAGCTACGACCCCGACCAGCTGGAAGGGTGGGTACTTGGTCTCTCTATATAGACATTTACTTGCTCCGCCCTGTCTAGAAATAGATAGGCACTTTTATAATATCAGTAAAGCCTGTGAAAAGATGCAACTACCTTGAATTGTTGCCAGCCATGAGCGGTCGATTTAAGAAAATAAATACATTTTTTATAAATATAAGAAATAGGCTGTTTACGGCTGATGTTTATGTTTTTGAAGTCAATTTGAACGAAGGTGCATTTTAAATGCCTGTCATGGGAAGAGCTCTTAAGCTTGAAAGTTTATGCTGAGAGTGAACATCAATCACTTTCACCCCAAATTTGACAAATAATTATAAATGAGAAACTATGTTCACTTCTCCATCATTATAATTTAGGTCAGGTGTTGGTTCATTGGTTATGTTCTGTTACCATTAATGCGAAGTAATAACTCTCAGTGTCTGTATGAGGCCTTAGATTTGTTCATCATTGACTACGAATAAGGCCCCAAATTATTCAGTTTCTCATGAACAGCTATTTAGACAGGTATTTATATTTGGAAGAGGTCTTATTAAGATCTCGAACAGATTTAGCATTGCGATTTATGCATCTCTCCATGAATTTTTTGACTAGATAACTTGCGAGTTTAGTTTCGTTGTTATATAAGAATGATACAGAAGAGCTGACGTCCCGGTGTGTTCCAGGGACTTCGGCCGGGTTTATTTTATCCCGGAAGGAGTGGCCGCCCCTTCGTGGGCCGTCTACTACGAGCCGTGGCAACTCAGGGAGTAAGTGACCTCTTCCTAATATCTATTAAGCCACTGAGAAATTAATTATTTTTTTAGGACATTCGATTTTAGATATTTATATTAATATATGTACATATATTTGCGTGATTTTTATAGGGAAATAGATAGCAATTGAATTTATTGTTAATGAAAGTAGTTGTAACATGTTTTGACGTGTTCCAGCTTTCCTGAGGAGTGGGATCGCCCGGCTCCCAGCGAGAAGGTCCCCCGGTCCTCCGTCTTCGGAGGGAGGGACCGCGAGGTGGACCTCGAGGACGAGGAGGAGGTGGCGCTCCAGTAAGTAGCCGTTTCACTTAACTTGGACTTATTGAAATACATGTTTCTAACACCTTGCCACATCTTATTTTTTTTTCTGGAAGAGAACAAAAATTTCTGACCAAAGCATTAATAAAGAGAGCTGCTACTTAAATATATTTTTATAAAAGAATAAACTTAGGGAGATTTAAGATAATAATAGGATTTTGACAAACTTGAAACCTTTTAGTGAAAATACACATAAAACCCATGCTAGGTGTAGTGGACAAATATGCAAAACTAGGCCAAATGGCATGAGTCCCGATTTCATCATCATGTAGTATTAGGTGAGTGGTGTCTAAAAAACTTATACAAGGTCCTAGCCATGAATCCTGAATGGTACTACATTGAAGCCCAAAGTACCCGGTGAAAGCTTGGTAGCATTCCTTCAATTTGAAGGGTCTCTACTAACATGGTTTACAGAGGCATATAATATGTTATTAAACTCCTGTAGGGTCCTCTCTCTATCTATGAGAACATTCTTTGTATCCTGGGACATGGGATCCATCCGGCCCTACTGTCTATACCACAGAATAACTTGATTTAACCAGTTCTAGGTACCTAGGAGCGTTATCATTCGATGCGTTTTTCAGTTGAGGACTGTCAATTTTCGAGAACCAGGGCCTAAGCTCGAAACTCTCTTCGCCCGCGCGAGTAGCTTTTTAAATTTATTTATTACAATGCTTGGATATGTCTCGATTCATTTTTAAAAGTCAAACATTATCAATGTGAAGAAGTAATCATAGGGGAACAAAAATATAAGAAATGTTTAAATAGATAATATTAGAATAATACTATAAAATACTAAGTATTAAAAAATTGAAGAATTAATGTGATGTGCAGGAAGGCAATTTTGGCCTCTCTGGGGTGCGCCTAAAGCCTCCGGAGACCAGCACGGCCTCGGTCTCTAGAAAATCCTTCCGTTGTAGTATTGGGAAGGAGCACACGAATAACTTGCTCGAACAACAGCTCCAATGGGACTTCTGGAAATTTTATGCGGCAACAGTGATTGGATACCGTGTGGGAAGCTGCGGCGATCAAGAAGGCAATCAATAAATGAATGCATCTAACAAGCTTCCATCTGCCCGTTTCTCCTGCCTGAAGATCTCCGAGTATGCCTCCTTTGGGACACGAAGCGTCATCGCCCTACCATGTTATCAAGTTACAACTGGTATCTTTGGAAGTTGTTCCTGCTGGACAAGACAAGCTTGTTTGAAGAAATGATCGTATGTCTTTCAATACACGTCCATAGTAATTGGTACTTTTAGCATATGCCTGGCGGAGACTCAAGATTATGAACTTGTACATGTTATCATTTGCAAACAATTTTTTATATCTTTGTGTTCCCGAGTGAGGATTTGATTGAGTCTTCTAAGTGACGGCTCAACTAGAACTGCTGATCTCTCAATCCTGGCTTAACAAGACTTGTTAGCCTATGAGTCCTGGCTGACTTCCAAATCTGACCTCAAACTCTTGAGGAACTCGAAACTCCAGTCTTTGTACTCCTCTGGCTACGAATATTAGCTAATCTCGATTTTCTGGTCCCATACCGAGTTCTCGATAAGCTCAACAAGCAAACTACGAGTCCAAGTTGAATTCGACTAGTTTTGCTCTGAGTTCTAACTGAACCCGACCTGGGAATTCCGAGTCCTGGCTAACTCACCCTGGTAGTCTCTGAGTCTTGGCTCAACTCAATCTGGTGGTCTGTTTCCTGAAAGAACCCTAACTGGTTATTTCTGAAATTTGGCTGACTCACCATGGAAGTCTCTGAGTGTTGGCTAAGCGCGACCCGGTGGTTTACATCACCTGGCTGTACCCCACATGATGAATCCGAGGAATGGCTGAACTCACCCTGGTGGTCCTAAAGTATAAGCTCAACTCGACCTGGTAGTCTCTGATTCCTGGCTGAACCCGGCCTAGTAATATCTGAAACTTGGCTGGCTCACTTGGGTGTCTCATTTTGGCTCAACTCGATCTGGTGGCCTCTGATTCCTGGCTGAACCTGTCTTGGTGATCTCCGCACTTGGCTGAACTCGACCCGGTGACCTCTGATTCCTGGCTGAAACCGACCTTGTGATCTCCAAGACTTGGCTGAACTCACCCTGGTGGTCTCTGAGTCTTGGTTCTACTCGTCCTGGTGGACTCTGATTCTTGGCTGTACCCGTCCTGGTTATCTCTGAGACTTGGCTGAACTCACCCTGGTTATCTCTGAGACTTGGCTGAACTCACCCTGGTTATCTCTGAGACTTGGCTGAACTCACCCTGGTTATCTCTGAGACTTGGCTGAACTCACCCTGGTTATCTCTGAGACTTGGCTGAACTCACCCTGGTGGTATCTTCTTGGCTTAACTCGACCTGATGGTCTCTGATTCCTGGCTGTACCCGACCTGATGATCTCCGAGACTTTGCTGAACTTACACTGTGGTCTCTGAGTCTGATTCCTGGCTGAAACCGGCCTTGTGATCATATAGACTTGGTTGAACTCACGCTGGTAGTCTCTGAGACTTGGCTCAACTCGTCCCGGTGGTCTTTGATTCCTGGCTCAACTCGTCCTGGTGGTATTTGATTTATGGCTGAACTCGTCCTGGTGGTATCAGAGACTTGGCTGAACCCACCTTGGTGGTCTTTTCTTCTTGGCTCAACTCGTCCTGGTGGTCTCTGATTTCTGGCTGAACCCGACCTTGTGATCACAGAGACTTGGCTGAACTCCCCCTGGTGGTCTCTTATTCCTGGCTGAACTCGTCCTGGTGATCTCTGATTTCTGGCTGAACTCGTCCTGGTGATATCAGAGACTTGGCTGAACCCACCTTCGTGGTCTTTTCTTCTTGGCTCAACTCGTCCTGGTGGTCTCTGATTTCTGGCTGAACCCGACCTTGTGATCACCGAGACTTGGCTGAACTCCCCCTGGTGATCTCTGATTCTTGGCTCAACCCGTCCTGGTGATCTCCGAGACCTAGCTGAACTCACCCTGGGTGTCTCTGAGTATTGGTTAAACTCGACCTGGTGGTTTCCAATTTCTGGCTGTACCCCACCTGATGATCTCCTAGACTTGGAAGAACTCTGAAATGCTGCTACTAACAAATCAGAATGTACACATTGCCATATATAAGCCACCATATTAATGTTTCTTTCACAGGCCCTTCTGGTAAACCAGGAGCATTGCCCGGGTCACTCGGCTAGTTATTATATAATGACACTTTTGATGACCTAGCTTTTCCTGGCTTATTCCCAAATGAATATTTTCCAGTCGAATATAACTCTTACATCTTTAATTTATTATACTATATGATTTCATTACCAACCATATAATTAATACTCATTTGTGAACATTCAAATGATTATATCATTGAAACTATCATAATATATTTGTTTAATTTTAAAATATTTATTTTTTTGAATAATATTTTTTTTAGTTCGGTTATAAATGGTATAATATAACGGATAATAATGTTAAAGAATTTTAATGAGAAAGCATTCATTTTGAAATATACCAGGCCAAACCTGATATTGATTGTGAAAAATATTCGATTTTGAAAATATCATTATATTTTATTCATCTACACTCGAGTTAAAATTCCCTCAATATATATATAATATCCCGGGCATTGCTCACATCATATGGCTTTTTAAGATTAAACATTTTATAGAAAAATAATTTAATTTGTTTCAAATAATACCTTGGCCAAACATATCCACACAGAAGAATCTTGACATATTTTAAAATATCTTCAAAGTTATTAGGATACTAAATGATTATTAATGAATACCATCATGATAATAAATATCATCTTCTTTAATATATTGTTGCGTTGTTTCTTCACAAAGAATAATTTACATGGGAACAAATGATCTTTAGGACTTTATTTAAGCTTATTAAATAAGAGAATTACAGAATAATGCAAAATAAAATAACAACAACAAAGAAAACAGCAGTTACAGACTCACCAACTACAGCACAGTTAAAAAAATCAGAAGCTGAACAGGAGACAGAAGTTGATAGAACCTTCTAGAATCTTCCACGAAGTACACCTGCGTCGGTGGTAAGCAGCAGTCTTCCCTACTGAGACAGCAGCTCTCGTTTGCTTAAGAGCACACCACGTAGATTCTTTATTCTTCTAAATGTTTCTCATACCTAAATATTCCGGTGTAGATTTTCTTTAACGCTCAAGGTTGGTCAGCCAATCAGAAAGCAACCAGCACTAAGTCTTGCCCAATCACTTTAAATTGGCGAATCACTTGTTCTCCGAATTTCCTATATTATTCTAGAACGTTATAAGACATCATATTCTGGAATTTAATTTATTTTTATTATACGTAAAACAGTCCCCTCCTTAGGACTGATCATCCCGAAAAGTCCATTTTTCTGGAGCAGTATTACTGAAGGGTGCTAACCAGTTTTAGTGTACTACTTTGGGTTTAGATGTCGGAATCTTCAGAGTTCGATAGATCACATCATTGAGGCACTTGATGATCTTGTAGGGTCCTTCCCACTGATACTGAAGTTCAGGAGAAAGTCCTTTCTTCCTTTGAGGATTATAGAGCCAAACCATTTCACCCTCTTTGGAAGTCTTGTTAAGAGTCTTGATTTTGTACCTGTCTTTCATTTTCTCACTGGAAAAGTGAAACTTTTCTCTTTCTCACTAGTGAAAGGTCAGCATCCTTTCTTCCAGGTGAGAGATGTATTCATCAGTATTTTCGAAAGTTTCTTCTGGACGACCAAGTGAAACATCAAAAAGAATTTGGAGTTCATTGGCAAATAGCATTCTAGCAGGACTATAACCAGTCGATTCATGCTCAGCTAATCGATAGGCAATCAGGAGCATGGGAAGATGTTGATCCCAGTCTCTTTGATTCTTGTCAACAAAAATGGTCAGGTGTTTAGTCGTTCAACCATCTCATCAGATTGAGGATGCAAAGGTGTAGTTCTTGATTTCTCAATGCCCAGTGTCTACACAGTTCTTAGAAAAATTTATTTCGAAATTCCTTCCTTGGTTAGAATGAATAATTCTTGGTAGACAAAAAATGCAGACTCAATCTTGAAATACATTTCAAATACATCTCGGATACAGTTGAAGCCACTTGGTCTGGAATAGGAACTGAGACTGGTCATTTAGTGAAGTAATCCATAATTACCAAGTGTACTTATTATTATTATTACTTATATTATTTATATATAGGTCTACTTCATCGCTTTCCTGCACTGTAAATTGTTTGATACAAATTCTGTCTTCAGCACGAGCACAATGTCCACTTTGTTGAACACATGGCCTTATAGATAAGGCATCAGCATTATCGCTCCGTCTTTCATGGTTCTTCCTTGGGGCTGAGGTGGTTTTATAATTTTCCGGACAGTTTCTTCTTATGTGGCCATTTTGTTCACATCTCCAGCCGTCGATATCACTGCGTTGTTTTACTTTTCAAGGGCAAGCTGGAGACATGTGATCATGAGCTTCAAAGGCACAGCAGCGATCCTTTTCTCTTTATGGATTATCCAATTCAACTTGTCTAGTCACGCGGTTACTTCCTCTTGAGGCTTGTTGGGCAGCTTCATGCTTCATAGCTTGGACCAGGGTTTCTTGTAGAGTAGTCGCCCTTGATAGGGTGACAAACCTTTGGATTTCAGGGTTTACGATGGCATGGATGAAATGTTGTTGAGCCATAAAATAGTGTATTTCAGATGGGAACGCTGGAAAGGCTAATCTTGCCAGGCGTCGGATTTTGTAATTCAAATCCTTCAAACTTTCTTTCTTATCTTATAGCTGATTATTGAATTTACTAAATAAATCTGTTGGTAGTGTTATTTTCCAATTAGGGACTTCAAACGTTAACCAGGGAGTTAAATTCTAGGCGGAGTTGTTCCGGAATCATCTGGAGAACTTCCACTGCAGGGCCATGAAGTGCAGCAGCCAAAAAACCAGCTTTATCTCAAACGTTCTATTTGTTTGCTTGGGCAAACACATTTGACTGGGATTTGATGGATGACCATGATGATTGTCCATCAAAGGTAGGAACTTTAACAACAGGCCCTCCAGAATTGTCAAGTTGTTGCTGGAAAACCGGGGTTCTTGAATGGCCTTTTTCTACAGCCGCGAGTGTCTGTTCCAAAACAGACATTCTTTTCTTTAACAGAGGAAATTTCATCTTATAAGAATTTGAACTTAAGCCGCAAGCTTTCTTATAGCTCTTGATGTTGAACTTGAAAAGCCTTGTTTTGAGCTTGAATAGCTTCACGAATTTCTTGATTTTGAGCTTTAAGAGCTTAGAGAGCTTTCAATATTTTTTCCATTTTTCTGGTAAGTACCATAAACTGTTCAGGCTTCACCTGAAGATCCCATTCTGACACCAAATTGCTGCGTTGTTTTTTCAAAAAGAATAATTTCTGTGGGTATAAAAGGATCTTTAGGACTTTATTTAAATATGATAAATAAAATAATAAGCAGGAACAGAACAGGGGACAGAAGTTGGCAAAACCTTCTAGAATCTTCCACGAAGTATACCGGCTTCATCAGGCAGCAGTCCGACCTCTTGAAACACGGTTCGCGCTTGCTTGGAGCACACCACCTAGCTTAGTTCGCTCGTTCTTCTTATTCTATGAGTTCCTCATTCCTATATATCCCGGGGTAGATCTTTCCAGAACGCTCAAGGTTGATCAACCAATCAGAAAGCAGCCAGCACTAATCTTAGCGCAATCGCTTTAAATTGGCCAATCACTTGTTCTCCGTTTTTACATTATTCTAGAACGTTCTAAGACATTCTATTCTGGAATAAGCTTTACTTTTATACTACATAACTATATATTCATGATAAATTTATAATTCGCCTTCAACTAAACAAGTAATAAAACTCCTAAATATATTTCCCAAATTAAAAATTTGTGTTTGCTACTATTCTTCATGTTCTCTCTATACCTTCACAGTTACCGTAGCGGCTCGGGGCTCACGACACCGTACTTCACCCTACAGGGTAGTCCCTTATTTGTGCTGCTTCACCCGCTTGCCACGCAGAAGAGGGGTTGGACTTCTGGGCAGGAATTTTGAATGTATATAGCTGAATAAATATATTAATATAATAAGCGTGAGCGTGTTATAGCCCTATATTGTTACATAAAAAATTAAAACCCAAATAATAATATTAAATATTTTGTTTTAATCATCATTAATTTACAACTACTTTTCATATAAATTATATTTAATTCTACTTATTCGTTCAGTAATAGCTTGCTATACTGAAATTATACTCTCAATTCGACATTATACTCTTAAATCAACATCGAAATTTTCGATAACTTTCCTTGAAAAAATATTATATACAGAGAGAAAACACGAATGAGGAAAACAGTCCTTCTTAGAAGTAGGCATATTCCAAATTTAAGATCCCTCACAAGGCTCAACATTGTAAATATGTAAATAGTCCTCTAGGTGAAGGCTTTAGGGTTTGCCAAAACTGGTGTTGTGGCTTTGTCACTGACCTGAGGCCACTAGTGTGTGGCGATGGTCAATAGATTAAAAATAATCAATAGTGTCTAGTTTTGACATTTTTTAAAAGGGAGTCCCACCCTATCTACTTATATTATCTATTGTTGTTATTGTCATGTCCAAAAGAAAGCCTTAGATGTCTCTATACATCTCTATCACAGCAGTCACAATCTCCACTATCTTGGGTATGTAAAGCTGCTACTCTGGGTCCATGCCAATTTTCTGTTTTGTTGTCGTGTCCAATAAAGAGCCTCAAATGTCTCCATGCATCTATATCACAGTAATTACAATATCCTCTATCTTGGGTGTGTAAAGCTAGTTAATAAAGAAGTTAGAGCCAAATTCAACAAGTTCTGGAATTACTCAAATTCTGCACATTCACATGTTAAAACTTCCATAACTAATTAGAGTGTAGTTTTAATTATTCATTTTTTTAAAATAAATTAAGAAATGTTATTTGTGAACAGTTTGTACAAAAAAAATTTAATTATTAAAATCTTGCCTTCAAAATATTAATTTATAAATTTTAATATATCCCAATTTCTTGTTTAATTTAAAAAATCACAAAAGACGTTTGAGATCTTCAAAATAGTTTATAATTTACGCAATAGATGGCGTAGCGCGAAAGTCTAATTTCTAAATTATCCCTAAAATATTTTTTAAATGAAATTATATTAGCATATTTGTTTATGATATAGAAAATAATTAAGGAATGTATAGATAGTTCAAATATATCTCCAGAATATCTTTAACTACCCGCTAAATGAAGTTTTAGATTGAAGTTAGGACCAGTTTTAGCATATTAATGTTAAAAAAATTTTTCTTCAAAATAACCTTCACCTTTATTTCTTGCAAACCTCAAAGAAGGTTTTTTAAAGAATAAAAATAGTATTTATTACAAAACTATTTTAGAGGCGTAATATTCTTTTTAAAATAAAACAATTATTAAAAAGAATATTACGCCTCTAAAATAGTTTTGTAATTTGATAACAGATGGCGCGCTAGTGCATCGTAATAGTATCTACTTATATAATTGCCTTATTCTGTCTGTCTGAAGCTCACGGATAGAACCTCCATGAGAGGACACTCACGCTAGAGGACACCTCTCTATAAAGGACAGTTTTCTTCACCAATACAGTAGAACCTCCATGAGAGGACACTCACGCTAGAGGACACTCACGCTAGAGGACACCTCTCTATAAAGGACAGTTTTCTTCACCAATACAGTAGAACCTCCATGAGAGGACACTCACGCTAGAGGACACCTCTCTATAAAGGACAGTTTTCTTCACCAATACAGTAGAACCTCCATGAGAGGACACTCACGCTAGAGGACACCTCTCTATAAAGGACAGTTTTCTTCACCAATACAGTAGAACCTCCATGAGAGAACACTCACGCTAGAGGACACCTCTCTATAAAGGACAGTTTTACTCACCAATACAGTAGAACCTCCATGAGAGGACACTCATGCTAGAGGACACCTCTCTATAAAGGACAGTTTTCTTCACCAATACAGTAGAACCTCCATGAGAGAACACTCACGCTAGAGGACACCTCTCTATAAAGGACAGTTTTACTCACCAATACAGTAGAACCTCCATGAGAGGACACTCACGCTAGAGGACACCTCTCTATAAAGGACAGTTTTCTTCACCAATACAGTAGAACCTCCATGAGAGAACACTCACGCTAGAGGACACCTCTCTATAAAGGACAGTTTTACTCACCAATACAGTAGAACCTCCATGAGAGGACACTCATGCTAGAGGACACCTCTCTATAAAGGACAGTTTTCTTCACCAATACAGTAGAACCTCCATGAGAGGACACTCACGCTAGAGGACACCTCTCTATAAAGGACAGTTTTCTTCACCAATACAGTAGAACCTCCATGAGAGGACACTCACTCTAGAGGACACCTCTCTATAAAGGACAGTTTTCTTCATGTTTTATTTTGCTATGTTTTATGTGTTTGAATAATACATTTAATCGTGTAAACCCGGGCGTTGCCCGGGTCATTCGTCTAGTTTATTAATAACTAGCGGACGTACCCGGCTTCGCCCGGGGTTTTACCCGAGTAAAGGTTTGTCTAACGAACATTTGTTAAAACAATTCTCTAGAAACTTATTTAAAAAATAATAGATATATTTTGATAATTTGAAACTCGTAAATTTGAATCTCTCGATAAAGTGAACATTTTTTCCCGGTCCCTGTGTGCCGTGTCATCCTGAATTTTGTCTTTCCAAATTTTCTACATTACAAAATCATCGTTTAATCTAGTGAACATTTTTTCCAGGTCCCTTGAAAAACACTCGATAAGTTGAATAAAATCAATATTAATTGGTTCCCTCGGTAATTGGAAGTTAAAGGAATAGTATCTTTGCCTTGGAATTGTATCATTATTCTTGTCTCAAAAAATTGCCGTGTCTTCCTGAATTTTGTCTTTCCTAATTTTCTACATTACAAAATCATCGTTTTATCTAGTGAAAATTTTTTCCCGGTCCCTTGAAAAATACTCGATAAGTTGAATAAAATCAATATTAATTGGGTTCCTCGGTAAATGGAAGTTAAAGGAATAGTATCTTTGCCTTGGAATTGTATCATTATTCTTGTCTCAAATAAATTGCCGTGTCGATAAATGATAAAACTAACTTTGACTTGTGCGCAAAATTCCCACGCTCTACGGACGGAGATCAGAGCTTGGTTAAGTGGTTTCTTCAGTGTAGAGGACAAAACGTTCCGTCGGCGGTTTCATGTTCAAGTCTTTCGCGCAGTCTCTTGGGATTAAAAGATTTGCTTCAAGCGAGGGGTGGCTCTCAAATTATATTAAAAAAAACGACACGGGATATCATTTAAAAAATCTGCGGAGAGAGCGCCAGCGTGGATATTTCCATTTGTTCGCAAAGGATTGACGACCTAAACCAACTTTTGAATGGCTATGACCTATGGTTATCGTCTGATTTCTACTAATTCACCTGGTTCAAATCACATTAATAGGTACCGCTCAGCAAGAGCAACCTAGTTCATGATAATTGAACAATGAATAATATGTGAAGGTTATTCACATATTAAACAATTTTTAACGCGGGATTCAATCCCGGTTCATGACTGTCGGGAATCGGGCGTCTTACCGTCTCATCCACCGACTTATTTTTATCTACTAATTCAAAAATGAATAGAGGTTCGGGTATCAAGCAAATTAAAAGGGAAAACAGGAAACTTTTATCAAGTTGGTATGCTTACAGGACGAAACTATGCAAAAGCTTCTATATAAGTTATTTAATTTTTAGTATCGCATTTATATTTATTCGAATTTTATATTTAAACGATACTCATTATTTCTTTTGATTTTTATATAAATCGTATATATCGTCTTGCACAATTATTTAAACTCTTTTAAATATATATAGTACAATACTTAAAATAAAATATGTTTCTTATACAATCTAAAATTAGAAAATAAACTTTTAAATCGGTAACCTCAAGGAGATAGCCATTATAAAGCACTAATATTTGAATTAGTTTTACTTAATATATTAGCCCTGAAAGACCCAAGGTCATCAGGCATGGAGCAGACTTTCTGCCAAAACCTAAGCCTATCTCCGTCGCAAGGTGGCGCTGCTTGCGAGTTAAATCTACAAATCTGCAAATAACTCTAAGGATATTCAAGAAATTATTTTTCAGAAACCTTCCCAGTACTATACTAAATAATTTCCCAAAGTTTCATGGCGTTCCAATGAGTGGTTTGGTCAGGCATAAAGGACAGACAGACACACATACATTCATTTTTATATATATAGATGAAGGTTATTCAAACCTTACAATTAGATAAATAACAAACTATTTTACATTGATATCAAATGTTCACAATTATCATACACTAATTGAATGGCTTCGCCCAGCTTCTCCTCGAGTGAATATTTCCCAGAGGAATATTATTTCAACAAATGCTATTTATAATATGATTATATTGTAGCTTAGAAATCAAGCCTTGAAATATCCTGAGATGTAAAAGTATTTATTGATGACGTCACAGCGACGAGTCGACAATTATTAACAGGTCAGCCCCAAAACTATCTACCGCTAGGGAATCTTAAGCAAGCAATCAAAAAAATATTTTAAAGATGATTTCACAAATAGAGTGATATATTTTTATAATCTGTTGAATATATTCATTGAATAATATTAAATTAAATAATAAAATATTTCTTCGTCACATAGCCTCCTCCTATAGAGAGCATCGACCCGATGCTCAGCAGAAGACTTACGTCGTCAGTCTTAAGAACTAGTACTATGGCCAGGGATATTTTCAGGTGACTGCGGTGGATGTCTTCTTTCAGTTGAGATATCTTCTTCATGAGGGCTTGGTAGGTCTATGTTTACGTCAATGTAGTTTTTTTATTTCCACTGTAGTCGGCAAGGGAGGATTTTATAAATTTGCGGCCTTACCTCCCATATGGTCTATCATCTAGTTTTAATGGCGGGACGTCCAGCTAGATGTTCTAGCAGGTGAGAAATGTTGTCTGTTTCGACCGGGATATGAGGTAGGGCTTCGGTAGCGAGTGAAATTTTTCCTTGACGATTCGTCATTGGGGTCCTGAGATTCGGCTCGAAAGTTGTAGAATACCATTGCGTCTTGCTTTCTTTGGAAATATTCTTTTCTCCTTTCCTCATTGTGTCTCTTCCTGTCACGGCAATAGCGGACGACGTGACCTGGGCGTCCGCAGTAGAAACAGATTGGCCTTCCCTCAGTTGTCCGCCATTCATTGGTGTCGCGTCTTCCTCCTTGTTTCTGATATTGAGATGTAGGATGGGGATTTCTAGGTTTAGCCTCAAATTTAGGATTTGATACCGGCCTGGGTGCTTGAGGGGGACTTATTGTAGGTTCTAATATAGGCGCCTAGGTCTTTACGATCTCTTCCCTTACTAAATCTTCATTGGCAGCGATTTTAGGCTCCTCTTGAGGAGAGTCCAATGCTTGCTGTATCTCTTCGCGGACAATTTTTCGGATCAGCGATGACAGATCTTCTCCATCATCCTGGTCACAGAGAAAGGCTACATTTGGTAGGCGCTCGTACCTGGTTGGGGTAACTCGCCTACAACGGAGCGCTTCGACACGGCGACATTCTGTAATGAATTGCTCGGTGCCCTGTACATCCCTCGGTAGGAGTGCTTGATAAAGCTCCTCAGCTATCCCCTTCATGAGGTGGGAGATTTTATCTTCCTCACTCATTTGAGGATCAACCTCTTTGCACAAGCACAGGAGATCCTGGATGTAACATTCGGTACTTTCACCTTTTAATTGTGCCCGTGTTTTAAGTTTCTTCTCCGCTTGCAATTTTGAATTTTCTTTTTTTTCCGAACACATTATCTAATTGAGATGTGAATTCCTTCCAAGTCTGTATGCTTTCTTCGTTGTTCTCAAACCATTTGAGAGCAGTTCCAGACAGATAAAAATAAACTTTAGTAAGACAAAGGGTTTCGTCCCAATGGTTGTACTTTGCCACACGTGTATACCCTTTTAACCATTTTTGGAGATCTTCACCATCCTCCCCGGAGAAAATGGAAAATTCCTTGGCAGATGTTGAACAACGTAGTTGCTTACCTGAGTACCTTCTTTCTTTACATTCATAGAAGTTTCTTCTGGTTCAACAGAATCAATTTTTCTTTTATTTCTTAATGGGTATCGGTCCAGTCTCTCCACCAGTTGTAGCGTAGAAATCAAACCTTGAAATATCCTGAGATGTAAAAGTATTTATTGATGACGTCACAGCGACGAGTCGACAATTATTAACAGGTCAGCCCCAAAACTATCTACCGCTAGGGAATCTTAAGCAAGCAATCAAAAAATATTTTAAAGATAATTTCACAAATAGAGTGATATATTTTTATAATCTGTTGAATATATTCATTGAATAATATTAAATTAAATAATAAAATATTTCTCTCTTCGTCACAATATAATCTTAATTCAAAAAAATAGTCATCATGATTGTGATTAACATATCATTATTACTCTCATCAATTTAAATACAGTAGAACCTCCCTGTAAAGAACACCTAATTGCAGAGCCAAAATGTCCTTTAGGGAGAGGTGTTCTCTTACCATAGAGTTGCTAAATTGTAAAAATGGTAATTTTGCAAAATAAAACTGTCCTTTGTAGAGAGGTGTCTGTTAAAGGGATGTTCTACTGTATTTAAATTTCATTTTCAAATTATTTAACTTTAGAATGATAATTATCATTAATTATATATCATAATTATAATTAAATATATTCATAATGAAAATAATATTTGTAGTAGAGGAGAATCTGGGCTAAGCAGGGTCTAAATATAATTATAGAGAATAATATTTAACTTAATTTGAAACAGCATTTTATTTTATACATACAAACTGAGGGAAAAATTCACTTGGTTAAAAAACTGGGAGTTGCCTTTTTATTTGGCTTTTTATATCTATTTAAATCAAATGGGTCATGGTGCTGTTATTTTATAAATGACACATTTGAAAAAAAAAATCCAAAAAATTCAATTATGATGGTGAGCGAGTATGCCGAAAAATCATGAGAGTATTTTTATATACATTGAGCTTTTATTTAACTTGACTAAATATTAGGATATTGGATGGCATAGGTAGTCATATATATTGGGAGAATAGATGAAAGAATTGTGTTAACATTATATCGTGAAGTAAGAAGTCGGTGGACGAGTGTGTAAAACCCTTGATTCCTACAGCCATGAACCAGGGATCGAATATTGTACTTTTTTTTCTGTGAAGAACCTGTTCATATTATCCCCATTGTAAATAACATAAACTAGGTTTCTCTTGTTGAGCGCTACCTAATAAAGCTATTTTGGATTAGGAGATCGGGAAGATCAGTTTCCCATTAATTTAAATTGGGTAAATAAAAAATTTATTTGTAAAATATATAGAGATTTTTACGTACTTTATTTTTAGCTCTATCAAAGTAAAACTCTAATAAGGCCCACAGAACTGACTGTCGTTCTATACCTGTTTGTAGAACAGGCTATTTATTCTAGTATGATTGTAATAATGTATCATATCAACAAACCTAATTCAACAATACATATTAGCATCACATTTTATGAACCTAACATAAGCAATTCATTTTGATATTTGGCTATTATCAATCTATGTGGTCAAACTACTTCAAGTTTCTAAATATCCTTTTTTCTCAAAAGTGTTAATTATTTATTGATCATATTGCTTGTGTGTGAATAGGCTTTTAAAAGTTCATATTTTAAACTTATTTTATATAATAAATTTATATATTTTTATTAGGGGAGTTTTAATTGAGAAGAGAGAGTTAAAGTGGACTTTGAATTTTCCTTCTATAGATATATAACCTAGCTTCACCCGTGTTCTCTTGATTGAATGTTTCACTGAAATAATCTTGTTCCTGCCTATTAAAAATAGTGGTCTTGATTTTCCTATGTTCTGCTCGAGTGAATGATCCTCGAAAGAATTTTGTTTTTGTCTATCAAACATGATTCAGCAATATTTCATCATCATTCAATACCTAAAATAGGTAAATTAGTCTAGTACTTGATTGAGATTTGAATTTTCCTAGGATGATATATCCCTGAAATGATAATGTCCTAGGATGCCTTATTAACAGAAATATGCAGTAATATTATCATCCAGCTCTATGAAGAATAAATTAACCTGATATTTGACTATTTTCAAATTATGGGGAAGGATTCATTTCAGATCTCTCATGTTTATTTCACAAAAAAAATCAAATTAGGTATTAGTTTAATTTGAATAGGCTTTTAAATATTGTATCTTTTATTAAAGGTTTTAATGGAAAAGATTGATGGTTCCCTTTTTTATTTCTTATTTGTATATGCTGCCCGAGAGAATGTTCTGCAGGTAAAACCTTGTTTACTGTAGTGTATTTGTATGTTTTAACTATTTGTAAAAATGCAAATAACCACTTTGCATACTGAATTTTTGTCTTAATATTGTATAGAAATAGCGGCACCATTTGTGTTAGCCAGTCAGTCAATAAGATGTATCTATTGTGATATTCAAATAAACTATATTCCCTAAGTCCGTGGCCTGATCTAAGTAACACCTCATACCCTCTACCTGGCGACACATTTACATTACTATTGAAAATTATACTTCAATTATATTATCATTGTTGGATTTTGTTATATATTTATTCTATTTTAATTTATTATTATTTTTGTTGTTTTAATTGGATTTGACCACGGACGTCTGGTCACGTGCCTATTTTAAACTGTATATATTGTGATGCAAAATAAAGTAGTTGTGAGTCACCAGTTATTCGTGTCGGCCTCATCCTTCTGAGTGATTAGTTGATAAACGTACTCCCGTGGGCCAAGTACCGCATCCTCCAGAGAACACAGCCTCCCTTATCCTCTAGGTCGCCGGCAGTTCGGATCTTCCCTCAAACAGCAAATCAACTCTACAGTCCTCTAGATACGGTGGAGTGAGGTACAGCGAGTTGTTGCCTTTAGGTGAAACGCCTCCTCCAGCCCGGCTCGAAACATTATTGGTCCTAATCGAGCAGGATTCAAGGGAAGTTGAGAAAATTAGGGAAGAAAAAAGAGAAAAGAATTCTAAAGACAGAAAATTTGCATACTTCTGAAGAATTCTAAAGACAAAATTTGCGTACTTCTGAAGAATTCTAAAGACAGAAAATTTGCATACTTCCGAAGAAATTTAAAGATTTGGTTGATAGGTAAAAAAGGAAATTTGAAAATTTATTTAATCAAGTGAAATTTTTAGAATTCAAAATGAAAAGGAATCTGAAATTCCGAACTCTATTGCGATCATCTGCAACAAAGAATATAAGGGAAATCGAGGCGGAATTGGAAAAAGAATCTCCATCTCGTGAGACAATCGGGATAGAATTTAGAGTGTTGGAGACAACTGAGAACCAACTCAGGGAAGCAAATGTGCAGGTTATGAATCTGCTGTTGGAGGATGAGGCAATATCTTCACCTGATCTGGAGAAGGAACAGGACATGGTGGTCCAGTATGAAGAGAGCTTTGTACGCACCGAACTTAGGGTGGCTAAATATCTCCAGGTCAGGGAAAATGGGCAACAAGGCCGGGACACTCTGGACCAGGCTAGGAGCGCCCAGGAGGGTATGCCATCCTCAAGCTGCCTAAGATGGCACTCCCGGTTTTTGATGGCACCTGTCTCGAGTGGATGGGATGGTGGTCGCGATTTGAAATGATCCACGAGAGTGCAGTGTTGACGGAGGTGGAAAAGTTCCAGTACCTTGTGCAGTCAATGAAGGTTGGTACCCGAGCAGATAGATTGGTCAAGAGTTACCCGCTGACCACAGAAAATTATCCAAAGGTGGTTAAGGCCTTGCAAGATCGGTTTGGGGATAAAGTGATACTGACCGAGGTCTATGTGCGCCAACTATTGAAACTGGTGATAAATAATGCACGAAAAAAGACCTTAACGCTGGAAGGTTTGTACGACCAGGTCGAATCACATCTAAGAGCCTTAGAATCCTTGGGCGTCACTACACAACAGAACGCCTCCTTTTTATACCCCCTGGTGGAGTCAAGTCTGCCAGAAGACTTGTTGAGAATATGGCAGAGAAGTGCACTGGCAGGGTATGGTGGAGATGAACTTGAACTCCCCATAACCATCGACCAAAGATTGGAACGTCTTCTCGAGTTCCTAAGGAGAGAAGTGAAGAGGGACCAACGGCTTGAATATATGAAAGAGGGGTTTGGAGAATCATCCCAAAGAAGGAACTATGGCCAACATATAGCCAGGATGCACGCCGCTCAGATAACGGAGGCTAAGGGTAGAGCGACTCCCCTGTGCCTCAGGTGTAAAGGAAAGCATTGGATCCAGGATTGCGCGGATTGGCGTTCCATGACAGTGGCCTAACGCAGGGATGAAATCAGAAAGTTTAACGCCTGCTTTCGATGTTTGCGGGTGGGTCATGTGATGGCGGCCTGCCGAACCCAACTCCGGTGCTCGCACTGCAAGGGATTCCATCATACGGCTCTGCATCTACCAAGGCGGGTACTAATGGAAGATCGGGATCAAAGGGAAAGGCAAAACACTGAGGAGCCGCGGGTCTCGCCTGGTGAACAAGAAATCGCCTTATCAGGGATGCATGTGCGAACCGCAATCCCAACAGCCTTGTTGGCGACAGCTCGGGTTCGCCTGGTGGGCCCTCGGGGCGTGGGAGTCACTGTGCGGGCGTTGCTGGATCAGGGGTTTCAGTCGTCCTTTGTCCATCGAGACCTTCTTCATCACTTGAATATCCCAGTGCACAAGGTCAATGCACAAATCTACGGGATTAACGACACCAAGGGAGAGCATGTTAAACAGATGGTATCCTGTTCGGTGGCGTCATTGACGGAATCAGGATGGACTATGCCGATTCGGGCGTCGGTGGTGGGAAGAATGACTGGGATCCTACCTAGTCGGGATCTCCGCATCCCTGTGCCGTCCAGCTGGAAGACTCTGCCATTGGCAGACCCTCAGTTTGAGACAAGTGGCCGAGTGGATGTAATACTGGGAGCAGACGTATATGGAAGTTTGTTGCTTCCCGAAGTTAAGTATGATGAGAAGACCCAATTATGCGCGCAGAAGACCCGATTAGGCTGGATTGTCTCGGGAAAATTACCAGGTGAAGGAGATGTCGGCCCACACAGAGTGTACAACATTCGGGTTAATTATGAAGAAAACCTGGACAACGTATTGCGGCAACTCGGGGAGGTGGAAGAGGTCCCCCTTAGACATGCCAAGTCGGACGCAGATGAATTCTGTGAAGAATTGTACAAGACCAGAGGTGTGGCAAAAATGGAACGCCATGGAAAACGTAGCAGAACTCCAGCGTCTAGGACGGGTGAGAAAATCTCTGAATATTCCATGTCGAAAGAAGAGTACACCACTGGCCGGGTTAAGTTGACCGAGTCTAAAGACGGATACGGTTCTGAGCGTGTCAAGGTGAAAGTAGATAAAGAAAAACCCTGTCCAGACAGTTCCAAAGTGAAAGTAGATAAAGAAAAACCTGTCCAGACAGTTCCAAAGTAAAAGCAGAACTCTGTCCAGACAGTGCCAAAGTAAAAGCAGAACTCTGTCCAGACAGTTCCAAAGTGGAAGTAGATAAAGAAGAACCCTCTCCAGAGCTATGGCCCAAGATGCCTAAAGATAGAAAAGGATGGAAAAGGTGTCCAGATATTAAGCCGAAAGAGTACGATCATTTGGAAGAGAAGGAGAATAACAGGAGGATTCTTTCAGTCGACGAATTTGCCGAAGAATTGCTGGAGAGCTACAAGGAGTTTCCACCAGTCCATGTTAAAGTCGACAAATGTGGCAACCTCGATGGACATTGGCTGAGACGAAAGATCCGCGAGGATTTGTGCCGGGTGCCTCCAAAAATTCCTCCCTATATAAGGATGAGTGACTCCACAAAACTGAAAGTTGAAAAACTCCGGAAAATGGCTTGTTTTTTAAAGAGCACTAACGTGTTGGGAGACTTGCAAACAAATGTTGTCAACTTAGACATCGTGGAAAAACTTCTGAAGTCTCGGCCGAAGTGTGAGAAAAGGGAATCGGAGTTGGACATCTACGAAAACCTTGACTTGGAGCAGAGAACGTTAGATATCGTCCAGGAATTCAATATTGAAAATCCAAATTGTGAGGAAAAGATGGCCGACAGTAAGCTCGTCCAGTCTCACGTGGAGATCTGCAGAGGCGACGAAGAGCCTGATGACAGGAGCATGTCCATTTCGCGCTATGTGGCTCAACACGTCCCCACTGCATCTTGCTGTGGATATCTACAGAATGGGAGAGAACGGGAGATGCAAGACATCTACGATGACGCCAAGATTTCTAAAGAAGCTGCGAAGAAAGAAAAGGTCGAACAACCTCACGAAATCTCCCTGTCCTGCCAACTTTTACAGATGAACGGCAATCTGAACGGCAACACAACTGTTGGGTGTTCAGACTCACTTTTGGATAATCGGACTTCGGGAGTTCGGTGCACAGAATCTGTCTGTTGTGATGACTTAGACACCGAAATATGTCCACCTTTTGAAGATTCTATTGGCGAAGAACTTCACAACTTCTTACAACCAAAAGTAGAGCCCCCACACCAGGAATCGCTTATCGAAAATCTAACTGAGAATGACGACATTCCTGAAGCTATCGATGAGAATTACGAAGAAGATTCTTCAATTTTAGAAACCACTTTTGTCATTGAAGACGAAGAGCCTAACGAAGCTATCGGAACTCCAAGAATCGAAATTTCCGAAGTTTCGGTTATTGCTAAATCGGAAGGCAAAGATTCGAAAGAACCAATGGTCAGGGCAGAAGCTCTGGATAAGAAACTCTGCCATGATGACCCGGCTCACCTCAATGTGGTTGAAGCTGATCTTAATCTACCTAAAGAGGCTACCAGTGGCATAATTAATGGTTCTACTGAAAGCAAAGACAAAGCTGCACCTGTTGAAACTGTGGATCCATCAACAAAGGATTATCTACAGAGCGGTGAGAAGGCTAAATTATCCCGTTGGAAGCTCATCGATTCTCTGTGCTTGGAAGACTTCAAAGAATCTGAAAAGGACGATGAAAAGTACAGTTCATCGGCACATATGGAATGGCCAGAAATCTTTAAGAAAGAAGTCTTAAAACCCGAAGCGTTAGAAAAAGCAGCCAAACAACTGCGTATAGGATTCTATATGGCCCGGGATCAGATGTCGGAGATCGCGGAGATATTGGCCAATGATGGAGCGGAGTGGAAATTTAATCCTCCAGGTGCTCCTCACTTTGGCGGCCTATGGGAAGCCGGCATAAAATGCTTCAAGTATCACTTTCGCCGCATCATTGGAGAAACCTTGCTGACTTATGAGGAGTTCCTGACCCTAATTGTCCAAATAGAAGCCTGTCTGAATTCAAGACCTTTGGGACCAATTAGTGGCGACCCCAATGGTCTAGCGGTATTGACACCAGCACATTTTCTGCTGACATCTTCATCTTTTTGCGTCCCTGAGGAGGACTTATTGAGCGCTCAACTATTGCCTCGGTGAAAAATGGTCCAGAAGATGGTCCAACATCTGTGGAGGCAGTGGTCTACGGATTATATTCATAATCTGCATCAACGACACAAATGGAGAACGCCAAGGCCCAATGTGGCTACTGGTTCCTTGGTTCTTGTCCGGGAAGAACATGTGCCCCCCGCCAAGTGGATAATGGGGCGAGTGGTGGAGATCCATCCGGGCAAAGACGGATTGGTCCGAGTTGTGTCTATCCGCACCAAGGCTGGCTTACTCAAAACACCACTGGTTAAGCTGGCATTGCTGCCTATTCCCCATGACTTGCCTTGATGGTTCCCATCAACTCGGGGAGAATGTTGGATTTTGTTATATATTTATTCTATTTTAATTTATTATTATTTTTGTTGTTTTAATTGGATTTGACCACGGACGTCTGGTCACGTGCCTATTTTAAACTGTATATATTGTGATGCAAAATAAAGTAGTTGTGAGTCACCAGTTATTCGTGTCGGCCTCATCCTTCTGAGTGGTTAGTTGATAAACGTACTCCCGTGGGCCAAGTACCGCATCCTCCAGAGAACACAGCCTCCCTTATCCTCTAGGTCGCCGGCAGTTCGGATCTTCCCTCAAACAGCAAATCAACTCTACAGTCCTCTAGATACGGTGGAGTGAGGTACAGCGGGTTGTTGCCTTTAGGTGAAACGCCTCCACCAGCCCGGGTCGAAACAATCATCATCTTATGACTTAAAATATGTAAAATTTTGGTACTTGGTTATTTTTAATTTTCTTGGTTGAAAAAATGTGACAAAAGCCTCTTCAAGTCTTAACTCTATATACTGGTGAAATTTAGCCAGATTAAATACATATTGAGGACGTACGTGTATTCATTGACTTTTAAATATATTATAAGAAAACTAGAAACACATCACATCAGACTCATAGAGTCTCATTAAAAGATTGGAATCATATCAGAGCATTATTGTGCATTATAACAGAAAACTAGATTTGCATCAGAACATTATAATGTGTCATAACAGATAATTATAGAGCAACTTCAGAAAAATAGAGTAACTTCAGAAGTTTGAAGTGATATCAGAAACCTAGAATCATATCCTAAGTATAAAGTTTTAAAAAAAATCAAATAGAAATTCGTTTATATTTCTTTGATTGAAAGGTCAACAATCCACAAGTCCATAGAGATTTCACCACAATAATTCGATACACCGAGCAATATGGATGCGAACAAATCGAAGCGGTAAATACCCTCTGGATTACATTTTATAGAACTAGGACAACGTAGAAGAGGTGGTATTGTGACAAAACTTCAACGTGAACTTTAGCATATAGCATTCTTTCGATTTCATGTTAATATCTGTTTATTTGCCGACTCCTGCTATAGACCAATAGCATCAACTAGTATTCTCTGCAAGAACATATGATTCATAGGCGGCTCATGACATGACTTATAGAAAACAATGAACTGAACTGGTATATCACAAACCACACACCGAACAAATCAGCTATTCCACTTTACACAAACAGTAACAGTTAGAGGAATAACCAAGTGAAAAAACAACGGCATTCTTTCTTGACGTCAGATTTCGCCATTCTGGAGACACAAACTGATCACTTTTTTCTCATAAATTAGAAACAATAGGAAATATTATATTTATCTGGATAGCTGATTCCCGAAGAGAAAGAAAATTCCGTGTACGACACAATAGTATAAATTAAAAAATAATCGGAATGTGGCGTTGGATCAGTATTAAGCCCAATGCTCTTCCTGCTCTACACTGTCAATAAAATCTTACTCCTGGTACATAATGGTGATCTACGTAGAAGACATAGTTCTATGGAACACAAATACGAGGAGAATCGAGCACACATTTAATAACTCACTGAAGGGCATACTTATATATTAGTGAAGGATACTTTTAAAAACGATTCAAGCTTGAAAACATTAGCATTAGATTTTATTTGTTTCAGGCTCTAGCCACGACAAATACTGAGAGTAATAAACGGTTTAAATTATAAATTGAAAATGCTTCTGAAATAAAAGGTAAAAAACTCATGTATAAGAAAAAATTCTATTCAAATAAATTTTTAAAATTGTAAAACATTTAAAATTGAATTAATTAAGTGTATTATAATATATTTTCTATATATACATATTTTATATTGAGAGGTTTATTGTACTTCATACAGTCACAGTGAAATGTATCACATTAGAGTCGTTTTGAATATTTCTACAAATATCAAAAGGCATTATACTGTAGCAGACGAATATACTTTAAATGATTAACTCTAAAAATGCAAACAAATTGTGGAATATATAAAATAATATGTTTACTAAATAAAAAATGTTTGCGTGTCTGTGTGGGAAGAGGATAAATTAATATGAGTAGGTTTGATCGGTCATCAGAAGAGAATTGCTACACGTTCATAAGCGATCAACACCAGTCTTCTATTGAGGTACACACAACTTCAGGGGAAGGACAGCCTCAACATTTCTGAGATCATGTTTAAACCATCATTTTATATGTGATCCACTCTATTTAAACTTGTTCACTATATAATACTGAGTATTTTGATCATTGTTATAAAAATATTAATATTCATCATAAATAAAACTGAAACCTTTCAAGAAGGCCAATCTTTTTAATTTTGACTTTGTGGGAAGATACCAAATCCTATCTACTCCTTTCTATTGAGAGAAGAGTATTGATTAGAAAATTTTATATAATATATATCTACAATTTGACTTTGAGCAGAATTGTTGAAAAGAATCTATACACAAATATTAAGATATTGTGTCGATTACATAGGATTTTATTCCCTCAAACCAACACTAACAAATAGTAATGACTTCTTTAGCTCTATGACAGCCTTTCAGAGACTTCATCAGAACTTCTATAGAATACAATCACTTTCATTACGGTAAAATTCAACCATCTCAGTGAAATAAGATTTATTTGAAATTCTGTTGGCATATTCCTTTTAATTAACAAGGACAATAAAAAGGAAAAGAGAAACATATATGGATGAAAATTTGGGAAACCCTCACTTCAAGTTAAGAAAAAATTAAGCTTTAAAGAGAAATAGCCTAATTCTCACATTCCTTAAATGACAGTTTCAGCAAATTCATAAAATATGCAGCAAACACTTTTACATGTGTATAGAATATAGGGTGAGTGTGAAGATAAATACAAGGGATAACACCCTGGAAAGTGCATTGACAGTTACTGAGCAACAATGAGATTTCTCCCTGTTATAATGTATTAGAAAAAATGGTTCAAATTTTCTAAATCTATAGGGGGGACTTTCTTTAACAACAATGAGTGACTGTTAGGATATATGCAGAAATGCGTTAAGGTATATATTAGGCACCACAAAGTGTTCATTAAATTCCCTAAATTGGCCAAAGAGGTTTTTGGACAGCGAGGTAGCAGCGAAATTATAATTGCATATTTTTCCAATGTGTTTTTCCCTTTCCAAAATAAATGTAAGGACTATGTAAGATTTTTCAATCGTCTTTACAATTACACAGACTAAGGCTCGTGAAAAATGATCAGAGACGGTGTCTAGATGGCCAAAAGACATCTACATTAATTTTGCCAACAGTCGTAGATATCCCCTTTTGAAATTCCCATTATTTTGAATTCTATATATATCCTAGTTTATAGATACACAAAGCAATATTTATATAGATACTGCTACAATGACCTGGTCTGTTTCAGACGAGGCTTTTTTAAGCCAAAAAAATTTGGAAAGCGACTTCTGCGCTTGTAAGTATATTTAATATTTGTTTTGGTAACAAGAAAAAGGAAAATATTGAACCATGCATATGAAAGGCGAACTAATTTTCAGTATCTAACTTACTTGTATCTCTATTAATACGTTCAATTATTTCTCAAATATTTTACAATAGTAAATATATCAAATATCGACCATGCTTATAATATGGATAATTCAACCTTCTGAGAGTTTAGAATATATTTTCGTATATTGATAGATATTATAAGTCGCAGAATTTTTGAATTACAAAAACGGAGGTTAAAAAAAGATCATTATTAAATAAATTATTTTTAGCATTTCAGTAACCATTCTCATAAGTAATATTAAGCACCCTGCTCTGAGTATTTTATATAACAATTATCTTACATATGCCATACATTTTTCCCTGATTCTGTCTTGTTAACCTTAGATATTCGGATTTCCATACTATTTTTGAAGATTAAATGTGAGACAATGGATATATAATTCTATAGACGTAAGGTATATTTATAAGGAACACTCATATTTGTATGAATGTGTGGAAAAAATGTCTGCTTGTAGCCACAAATAAATTACACCAAGAATATTTCCTATGAAAATAACTCTTTATTGTTAAGAATATTGGTCCTGATCTGAAAATACTGAGAAAGAATACTTTCTTTCTAGGAAAAGTTTATTTTGTGCGCCTTGTTGATGAGGAAAATTCCGTTACTTTAAATATTCATTGTAGAACTCATATCTTTTGTGTTAGATTAGGTGGAACGTTTACATTTTAATGATACCTGCTCATGGTTCAGACATAGATTATGGTGGAGAGAGATTTGTGACTTTTATATTCTAAGTACATCACATAATTGTGAGTGAATGTTCTCCGATTTCCAGAGGATGGAAGAGCTGGAAAAATAAGTTGTACATATTTACTCTGTGAATATTTATGTATATATTAAAAATCACTGAGCGGCAACACCAGCAGGTATATAAAAAGAACATGACGTGGTGATGTTTCCAGATTTGCGCGCTGCTGGCCCGGATGTGTCCGGAGCCAGCCGGAGGAGGACAGGTGAATCTTACCAACCTTTCTACCTCTAATTGACTAAGAATACAAAGAGAGAGTGATCCGGAGTCTCAAAATGCCACAAAACATCTGAAATACAAAACTCACTACTAAACCATAAAGCCAATTCTAGTTATCGTCCTATATACAGAATTCAATTTGAAAGAATTGTACAAAGAACGGCGTTTTTTTCCTACACACGAATAAATACTCCATCACAATTATAATAGAGAAAAAGGAGAGAAATTAAACAAGAAAAATAAAATGAATTCGAGCCTCTGTCGAGTCCAACCTTCCTGATCTATTATTTATTCAAGAGCTTTATCTGTTAGAGAATGATGTAATATTCAATAATGTGACTCACAATTTGTTTCTTCTGAAGCAGATTAAATAGTCAACACAGCAACGATTATTCTTAACATCAATATTAAATTTACAAGCATTGATTAATTCACTAATTTCTCTTGTACAATTATTTCTATACATTCAGAGAAGTCAATTATTATCATTTAAAACTTTTATATTCCTCCTAACAACTTCGAAAATACTCACCAAAATTTATAAAAAACTTTTGGAAACCTTCGAATTACAGCCAATTATCCTCTGTGGTGATTTTAACTCTCGACATCCTGTATGGTACGACCGAATAATCAACTCCAATGGTTACAAATTCCACTCTATTGTGGATTATTAAAACTTGTTTATCAATAACCTTAAAACGCCTATATGTCGAAATATGTCGAAATGCAAGTATAATATATTTAACAATATAAAACAAAATTCTATAAGGCTGATACATATTTGGAGCACATAAACCTTTACAATTATTTCCGATCATGTAGCAACAACCTTCTATTTTCATTATAATTTTAACGTGCAGAGAATTGGGCAAAAGTCAACATGATAATTCATAGAAAAAGATGGCAACTGAGAAGAATTTACTGAAAGGATATCAATCCAAGATGTACATAACTTTCGAATGAATGCTGACAGGGTTGTAAAAAAACTAATGGACATAATTAGTAAGGCAGCTTATTCGTCTCTCGAAATCAAATCAAACTCTCTCAAGCATATATTCAATATAATTTGGTGGAATAGGAATCTTGAAAAAAAATCTAGAAAAGCGATTTTCATTATATCAGAAACTTATACTATTGGCATACAGTTATTGTTAAAAGAACCTTTAAATTTGAAAGAAAAATATATTAACGCTATCAAAAGAGTTAAGAAAACAAGTTGGAGAATATTCATTGAAGAAAATGAATCAAACATCCCTCAGACAGAAGAGAGAGAGAGGATGACCTCAAGGCGGTCCTTTATCCCCATTATTATGGAATATATTGTTAAAAGACTTGCTGAAGAGTTTCGAATATCCAAAGGCAGAAATCGTTATACAAACGACATTTCTATTATTTACTGGAACAAGTCTGTCAAGAATCTTAAACGAATATACTCTATGTTATGTGATTCTATGGTGTAATATGAATAAATTATCAATAAACCCAGAGAAAACGAATTTACTTTACTTATATAATAAACATTAAAAAAATATTTTTAAATACCAAATAATATCTTATGGTATAACATTTTCAAATCATATGATAAAAAGAAGATCAACTTTTACACCACATATAAAAACGACATTTTGTGCAGGACAGAAAGAATTTTCTCACTTAGTGTATAAAAAATGGGGGAAATAAATACTCAAAAAGAATAACGTATGGTTCAGAAATTTATTATCAATTTATTAATAGTCAATGAAAACAAAAATTGAATTATATTCAATATCAAATTCTTCTTTAAGGGCGATTAAAGCATACAAAACTACTTCTTCCAACTGTGTCCATAGTTTAGCGAACATCCCCCTTCTCACAGATTATATTGAATCTAAAATAATTAAATAATATTTGGCTCAACTTTCAATAGACGATAAAAATGTTTTTAGACCACATGATCCAAGTATAATTTGACCCTTTTTTAAGTGCAAAAATAGATGAATTATATTGTAGGGATGAATTAAAACAAAATGAAACATATATTGGCATTTCCCGTTTGGGATTTCATTCTATTCCAGTTCTAACTTTTACAATACACAGTTCATAACTAAATTTACGGAAATATCAGAAGATTTTTGGCAACAATTGGAGCTGTTGAGGACTCGAGCCGCTACTGTGGCAAGGAAACCCAGGACTCGAGACACCTACTGTTGAAATGTCTACTTTTCTATAGCGTTTTAAACAACAGACAGTTACTAATGTTCAAGATCCGTATTTATTTGTAAATTACAGAGAGAATTTTCAATGAATTAATTACTTTTGTAAATATATTTATGACTATCTGCGTGATCTGAAATGATCAGGGTCCTAATCTCTCTCATTTCTTTCTTTTCTTGTACAGTGATCAATATAACTGTTTCTTTTTAACTATTGTAAATTGACGCAGTTATCCCTAGTGGGAATATCGCGTTTTGTGTCTGTGTATTTATATAAATAAAGATTGCAATAAATATCAGGAGGGCCAAACAAACGCATTTTTATTTATACGAAGGTGAGATACGTGGTAGAGGCCATGATAATCATGGTGATTATTAGTGACTCTCTTTACTGTAAGTAAACCTCATGTCTACACATGTGGAAAGTAGGGCTACTTTTGCGCTTACATGGTAACAGAGTGCCTGGGTTGGTTACTTGCCCTCACTGGAGGGGTTACTCAAGTATCGAGTCCATTGAAACAAACAAACAACTAAACAAAAAAAAAAGCGTTAACTACGGAATTCGAACCCTGTTCTTGGTCACCGACAGTGTATAACTCCTCCATCAAACCCCGGGTTGACAAATGTCAGTATGGAGACTAGGTTCAAGGGAAGTAATAAGACCACAGAAAAGAGGAAATTTACCACAGGTAAAGAACATGGTTTAAAGAGAAAATAAGGAATAGATGTTTATGAGCAAAATACTTCGTTCATAAATAGATTGCCAAGAAAGGAATTGAAAAAAAAAACACTTTAATTCTTGTTCTCTAAATTGGTAACAATTTCTACAATCTCACCACACAGAGTGATAAATCCCTTAATTTAAATATTAACTTTTATATCAGTGAGGAAATGATATTTTTATTTTTAATATCAACACACCTGTCTTTTTCTTATTTTTAAAGCTACTATATATAAACATAAAAGAATAAAATGTTTTCTTATAAAATGGCGCGTTAATCTATCATATGGTTGTCATAATTTAAGTTTATAAATAGGAAAGGTTGCTTTTTTGAGCGAAAGATAAGTGTTTTTATAAATAAAGTTAATAAATTTACTGCAGAGAGAAAATAAACAAAACTTATGATTATAATTAACAAGATTTATCAACAGCTAATGCTCACCATATAGTGAAGAACAAACGAACACAATTTTAATAAATAATTGTGTGTGTGATTAAATATAATATATATATATATATTTTTCAAAATATATATTGTAATTTTTTAAATTCAAAAATATTAAACGTTTTAACACACGGCGTTTAATTTACACATAATGATTTGTGAAAAAATGTGTTGCGCCTTAATAAAAATACTTTTGAAAATGAAAGTTAAGATCTGTACATAAATGCATGTTTTAGAATTAAATAAACCTCTTACAATGACTATCTTCAATTAGGAGACGTCATTTCTTTATTTCACTATACGTCATCCTAAAAGAAATGTTAAAAAGATAGCAGAATTCTAAATACCAAGGCCGCAGCTGTCTGTCGGGAGCGTCAACCTGTAATGTTTGACCCTGGCCAACCCATATTTTCCAATTTCAAAAAGTGTTGTACTGCACTTATATTCGCAAAATATTATTTATAGTTTATATCTCAAAAGCTCTCAAATTTTTGTCTCTTTAAAAGGGTATGTTTCTATTTGGAGGTTTCAAGTAAAGGTTTAAAAACGGTGTTTAAAAAGACCATACGAGTATAAAGTCTACTTTACAACAACCTAACATGAGAATGTTGATATTCTAGAACATGTGTAAGATGTAGTATAGTGAAGTGATCAGAGTGTATTGTATCCAGTAACCACGCCGTCTACGCTGTCCCTGACGGCGTGGCCTGTCCCAGCTGGATGACCAGCTACGACCCCGACCAGCTGGAAGGGTGGGTACTTGGCCTCTCTATATAGACATTTACCTTTTCCTGCAAACGAGGCCCCAATTTTTTCCACCCCCTCATGAACAGCTATTTAGATAGGTATTTATGTTTGGAAGAGGTCTTATTGAGGTCTTAAACAGATTTACTATTGCGATTTAAACATTTATCCATGAACTTTCTGACTAGATAACTTGCGAGTTTTGTTTCTCTGTTATATAAGAATGATACAGAAGAACTGACATCCCGGTGTGTTCCAGGGACTTCGGCCGGGTTTATTTTATCCCCGAAGGAGTGGCCGCCCCTTCGTGGGCCGTCTACTACGAGCCGTGGCAGCTCAGGGAGTAAGTAACCTCTACCTGACATCTATAGATAACAGTTGAATTTCGTGTTGATGGAAGTATTTGTAACATGTTTTAACGTGTTTCAGTTTTCCTGAGGAGTGGGACCGCCCGGCTCCCAGCGAGAAGGTCCCCCGGTCCTCCGTCTTCGGAGGGAGGGACCGCGAGGTGGACCTCGAGGAGGAGGAGGAGGTGGCGCTCCAGTAAGTAGCCGTTTCACTTAACTTGGAATTATTAAAATACATGTTTCTAACATTTTGGTGAATCTTATATTTTCTCTGGAAGAGAAGAAAGTTTCTCACTAAAATGTTGATAAAGTGAGCTGCTGCTAAAATATATTTTTATAAATGAATGAACTTTTAGGATAATAATAAGATTTTGACATACTTGAAACTTTCTAGTAAATATACATACAAAACCCATGCAAGGTGTAATGGAAAATCTGCAGATCTAGGCCAGTTGGCAATAGTTACCATTTCATTATCATGTAGTTCTAGATGAGGGTTGTCTAACAAACTTCTACAATGTCCTATCCATGAATTCTGAATGGTGCTACATTGAATCATAAAGTAGCCGGTAATATCTTGGTAGCATTACTTCAATTAGAAAGGTCTCTAATAACATAGTTTACAGAGGCATATATTATGTTTTTAAACTATTGTAGGGTCTTCTCTCTATCTATGAGAACATTTCCAATATCCTGAATTGGGAACTGCTCCATTCTGCCCCTGCTGTCTGCACTACAGAATGGCGCGATTTAAACAGTTCTAGGTATCTAGGAGAGTTATCACTTGAGATGTTTTCCTGTTGAGGACTGCCAAATTTTGATAACCAGGGCGTAAAAAAAAACTCTCTTCGCCGGCGTGGGCAATTTTTCAATTTATTTTTTACAATGTTTGATATGTCTCGATTCACTTATAAAAGTCAAACATTACCAATGTGAGGAAGTAATCTTAGGGGAACAAAAAAAAATAAATGTTTTAATAGATAATATTAGAACAATACTAGAAAATACTAAGTATTAAAAAATTGAATAATTAATGTGATGTGCAGGAAGGCAATTTTGGCCTCTCTGGGGTGCGCCTAAAGCCTCCAGAGACCAGCGCGGCCTCGGTCTCTAGAAAATCCTTCCGTTCTAGTATTGGGAAGGAGCACACATACAACTTGTTGAACAACAGTTCCAATGGGACTTCTGGAAATTTATGTGGCAAATTTCATTGGATACCGTCTAAGAAGCGGCGGCGATCAAGGAGGCAATCAGTAAATGAATGCATCTAACAAGCTTCCATCTGCTCGTTTCTCCTGGTTGAAGACCTCCGAGTATGCCTTCTTTGGGGCACGAAACGTCATCACTCTACCATGTTATCAAGTTACAACTGGTATATTTGGAAGTTGTTCCTGCTGTACAAGACAAGCTTGTTTGAAGCAAATGATCAAATATCTCTCAATACACGTCCATAGTGAATTGTACTCTTTGCATATGCTTGGCGGAGGCTCAAGATTATGAACTTGTACATGTTCTAATCTGCAAACTATATTTTATATCTTTCTGTTCCTGTGTGAGGTTTTGATTAAGTATTTTAATTGATGGCTCAACTAGAACTGCTGATCTCTCAATCCTAGCTCAACAAGACTTGTTAGCCTATGAGGCCTGGCTGACTTCCAAATCTGACCTCAGACTCTTGAGGAACTCGAAACTCCAGTCTTTGTACTCCTCTGTCTACGAAAATTAGATAATCCCCCTTTTCTGGTCTCCTACCGAGTCCTCGATAAACTCCACATGCAAACTACGAGTCTTTGTTGAATTCGACCTATTGCTCCGAGTTCTAACTGAACCCGACCAGGGAATTCCGACTCCTTGCTAACTCACCCTGGTAGTCTCTGAGTCCTGGCTCAACTAGATCTGGTGGACTCTTAATCCTGGATGAACCCGACTTGATGATCTCCGGAACACTGCTGAACTAACCCTGGTGGTCTCTAAGTCTTGGCTCAATTCGAAATATTGGTCTCTTGTTCTTGGCTCAACTAAACCTGGTGGTCTGTTTCCTGAAAGAACTTTGACTGGTGTTCTCTGAAACTTGGCTGACTCATCCTGGATGTCTCTGAGGGGTGGTTAAGCTCGACCTGGTGGTTTACATTTCCTGGCTGTACCCCACCTGATGAATCTGTGGAATGGGTGAACTCAACCTGGTGGTCTTAAAGTCTAAGCTCAACTTAATCTGGTAATCTCTGATTCCTGGCTGAACCAGACCTGGTAATATCTGAAACTTGTCTGGCTCACTCGGGTGTCTCTTTTTGGCTCAACTCGACCTGGTGGTCTTTGAATTCTGGCTGGACATGACCTGGTGATCTCTGAGACATGGCAGAGCTCACCCAGGTGGCCTCTTCTTCTTGGCTTTACTGACATGGTGGCCTCTAATTCCTGGCTGAACCCGTCTTGGTGATCTCCACACATGGCTGAACTCACCCTGGTGATCTTTTCTTCTTGGCTCAATTCGATCTGATGACCTCTGATTCCTAGCTGAAACCGACTTTTTGATCACCGAGACTTGGCTGAAATCACCCTGGTGGTCTCTGAGTCTTGGCTGAACTCGTCCTGGTGGTCTCTGATTCCTGGCTGAATCCGTTCTGGTGATATCAGAGACCTGGCTGAACTAACCCCGGTGGCCTCTGAGTCTTGGTTCAACTCGTCCTGGTGGTCTCTTATTCTTGGCTGAACCCGTCCTGGTTATCTCTGAGACTTGGCTGAACTCACCCTGGTTGTCTCTTCTTGGCTCAACTCGACCTGATGGTCTCTGATTCCTGGCTGGACCCGACCTGATGATCTCCGAGACTTGGCTGAACTTACACTGTGGTCTCTGAGTCTTTGTTCAACTCGAGCTGGTGGTCTCTGAATTCTGGCTGAAACCGACCTTGTGATCATCGAGACTTGGTTGAACTCACGCTGGTAGTCTCTGAGTCTTGGCTGAACTCGTCCTGGTGGACTCTGATTCATGGCTGAACCCAACCTTGTGATCTCAAAGACCTGGCTGAATCCACCTTAGTGATCTTTTCTTCTTGGCTCAATTCGTCCTGGTGGTCTCTGATTCCTGGCTGAACCCGACCTGGTGGTCTCTGATTCCTGGCTGAACTCGTGCTGGTGCTATCAGAAACTTGGCTGCACCCACCTTAGTGATCCTTTCTTCTTGGCTCAACTCGAACGGATGGTCTCTGATTCCTGGCTGAACCCGACCTGGTGGTCTCTGATTCCTGGCTGAACCCGACTTGGTGATCTCCGAGACCTGGCTGTACTCACCCTGGGTGTCTCTGAGTATTGGTTAAACTCGACCTGGTGGTTTCCAATTTCTGGCTGTACCCCACCTGATCATCTCCTAGACTTGGAAGAACTCTGAAATGCTGTTACTAACAAATCAGAATGTATACATTGCCATATATTTTCGCCACCATCTTAATGTTTCTTCACAGGCCCTTCTGGCAAACCAGGAGCATTGCCCGGGTCACTCGGCTAGTTATTATATAATTACACTTAATGACCTAGTTTTACCTGGCTTATTCCCAAATGAATATTTTCCAGTCGAATATAACTCTTACATCTTTAATTTATTATAATATATGATTTCATTATCAATCATATAATTAATACTCATGTATGAATATTCAAATGATTATATCATTCAAACTATCATAATACATTTGTTTAATTTTAAAATATTTATTTTTTGAATAATATATTTTTTAGTTCGGGTTATAAATGGTATAATATAACGGATAATAATCTTAAAGCATTTAAATGAGAAAGCATTCATTTTGAAAAATACCAGGCGAAACCTGATATTAATTGTGAAAAATATTTGATTTTTAAAATATCATTATATTTTATTCGTCTACACTCGAGTTAAAATTCCCTCGAATATATATATAAAATCCAGGGGATTGCTCACGTCATATGGCTTTTTAAGATCAAACATTTTATAAAAAAATAATTTAGTTTGTTTCAAATAATACCTTGGCCAAACATATCCACCCCAGAAGAATCTTGACATATTTTAAAATATCTTCAAAGTCATTAGGATACTTAATGATTATTAATGAATACCATCATGATAATAAATATCATCTTTAATAAATTGTTGCGTTGTTTCTTCACAATGAATAATTTCCATGGGTAACAATGATCTTTGAGACTTTATTTAAGCCGAATCAATAAAAGAATCACAGAATGATGAAAAATAAAATAAAATTAACAAAGAAAACAAGAGTTACAATTTCACTAGCACAGTGAAGGAAATCAGGCGCAGAACAAGAGATAGAAGTTGGTAGAACCTTCTAGATTCTTCCACGAAGTGTTAAGCTTCGGTGTTAAGCAGCAGTCTGATCTCTCGAGACAGCAGCTCGCGTTTGTTTGGAGCACACCATGTAGAATCTTTCTTCTTCTATGAGCTCCTCATACCTATACATCCCAGGGTAGATCTTTCTAGAACGCTTAGGTTGGTCAGCCAATAAAAAAGCAACCAGCACTTAGTCTTGCGCAATCCCCTTAAATTGACCAATCACTTGTTCTCCGATTTTCCTATATTATCCTAGAACGTTATAAGACATCCTATTCTGGAATTTGATTTATTTTTATTATACGTAACACAGTCCCCTCCTTTGGACTGATCATCCCGAATACTCCATTTTTCTGGAACAGTACTACTGAAGGGTGCTAACCGGTTGTAGTGCACCATTTTGGTTTAGATGTCGGGGTCTTATGAATTCGATAGATGACATCCTTGAGGCAGTTGATGATCTTGTAGGTTCCATCCCACTGATATTGAAGTTTAGGAGAAAGTCCTTTCTTCCGTTGAGGAGTATAGAGCAAAACTAATTCACCCTCTTTGAAAGTCTTGATGTTGTACCTGTCTTCAATTTTCTCACTGGAAAAAGGAAGCTTTTCTCTTGCCCACTGGTGAATGGTCAGCGTCCTTTCTGCCAGGTGAGAGATATACTCATTAATTTATTTGAAGGTTTCTTCTGGACGACCAAGGAGCACATCACAAGGCATTCGGAGTCCCTTTCTCGCTGAACATTGTTTACGGTTTTTGCACCATTTTTCGACATCAGATCGAATTTCTGACCGACAAAAATTTCTCTAATTTTGGTCAATGTCTTTTCAAAGTTGTTTTGCATTGATATCAAATGTTCATAATTATCATACCCCAACTGAATGGCTTCGCCCAGCTTCTTCCCGAGTGAATGTTTGGCAGATCAATATTATTTTTACAAATGCTATTTATATTGTGATTATATATATAATCTTAACTCTGAAAAATAGTTATAATGATTATAAAATTAACATATTTTTATTACTCTCATCATCATTTTATATTTTACATACAGCAGAACCTCCCTGTAAAGGACACCTAATTGCAGAGCCAAAGTGTCCTTTAGGGAGAGGTGTCCTCTTACCGGAGAGTCACTAAATTGTAAAAATGGTAATTTTGCGAATGAAATATGTCCTTTGTAGAGAGGTGTTCGCTAAAGGGAGAGTCTACTGTATTTTAAATTTATTCAACTTTGAAATTATAATTAAATATATTCATAATAAAAATATTATTTTTAGTAGAGGAGAACCTGGGCTAAGCAGGGTCTAAATATATTTATAGCGAATAATATTTAACTTGAAGCAGCATTTTATTTTATACATACACACTAAGGTAAAAATTTACTTGTTCGACAAAATAATCCCTTGAATTAATATAGAATAAAAACATAAAGCCTCCAGGGAAAAGTTTCTTTTAAAAATATTTTTTTTAATAAAAATATTTTTAAAATAAACTTTTCCCTGGAGGCTTTATGTTTTTATTTTAATAATCAAAAATTCACTTGGTTAAAAAACTGGGAGTTGCCTTTTTATTTAATTATTTATACCTATTCTAAACAAATGGGTAATGGTTCTATTATTTTATGAGTGATACATCTGAAAAAAATAATTCCAAAAAATTCTATTGTCATTGCGAGTGAGCTTTTTAAAAATTCTGAAATATTCTAAAAATAAGGATATTGGATAGCATATGTAGTCATATATATATATCGGGAGAATAGATAAAAGAATTATGTTAAACATTATATCGTTAAGATCAGTTTTCCCCACTAATTTACATTTAGTAAATGAAAAATATATTTGTGAAATATATAGACCTTTATGTACTATATTTTTAGCTTTATTAAAGTAAAACTTTACTAAAGCTCACAGAACTGACTATCGTTCTACACCTGTTTATAGAACAGACCATTGTTCTGGTATTATTGTATTATATTAACAAACATAATTCAGCAATACATATTAGCATCACATTTTATGAACCCAATATAATTAATTTATTCTGATCTTTGGCTATTATCAATCTATGTGGTCAAATTACTTCATGTTTCTAAATATCCTTTTGTCTCAAAATTGTTATATAGTTATTTGTTGAATTATGTTTTTTTTTAGAATAGGTTTTCAATGGTTTATATTTTAAATTGAATTTTACCTATTCACATACTCTATAATTTATATATTTTTATTAGGAGTTTTGATTGAAAAGAGAGAAAGTTAAAAATAGTGTCACATCAGAGCATTATTGTGTGTCACATCAGGAGACTAGTCATATCAGAATATTATACAGTGTCATATAAGAAAACTAGAGACACATCACATCAGAATCATAGAGTCACATTAGAAGATTGAAATCATATTAGAACATTATGTATTGCGTTATAACTGCAAACTAGATTCGCATCAGAACATTAAATGTGTCATACCAGATAAATATAGAGTAAATGTCATAAAAATAGAGTCACATCAGGTAATTATAGTGTTTATATCAGATACTAGAGTTCATCAGAAGACTAGAGTATGTAAGAAACCTAAAGAGTTCATAAGAAAACTAGAGTCTTTCAGAATTCTAGAAATATATATCAGAACCCCATAAAGTTCCATAAGAGGATACTAGAGTGACATAAAATTATTATAGTATTTTATATCAGAAAACTAGAGTTCATCAGAGGACTAGAGTTTGTCAAAAGACTGGAGATATATCAAAACACTTTAAGGTGCCATATCAGAAGACTGAATGACATCAGAAGTCTAGAGTGACATCCTGAGAATAGAGTCAAAAAATTCAAATAGAAATTCGTTGATTCATTGGTCAACAATTCAAAAGTCCATAGAGATTTAACCACAATAATTCGATACGCCAAGCGAAATGGATGCGACCAAATCAAAGCGGTAAATTCTCTCTGCATTACATTTTATTGAACGAAGACAGCTTAGAAGAGGTGGTATTGTGGCAAAACTTCAACGAGAATTTTAGCATATAGCATTCTTTCGATCTCATGTTTATACATAAATATTAAGAATTTTTGCATTTTTGGAATCTTGGGTTTTATAATCACCTGGAGTAAATATATCGACTTATGATTTCCCGAATTTTATAAAATTTTGGAATCTATTTGTGCCTATACACTAATCACATCAGGGCTCAGCTCACACATACATATAAAATTCTAGCGCAGTGTGTTTTCCTTCAAAGGTAAATAGTTAGTCTAAGAAGACCTATTTACAAGAGATTAAAAATTGTAAATTAATAGGTCTTTTGCTTAGAGAATGTTTACATGTGTTGGATCTTAGTACAATTGGATAGAAAGGAAGAAATAAGTGAAGTTGTGTTTGTATGGATTATACTCTTCTTGATTCGCGAAATGGAAACCTTAGTTATCTTCACATTTTACAGAGCAAACTACACGCTGACAAGTCCTTTTAAACATCTTCATTATCAATTTGTATATTAAAAAATGTTTAGTAAATATTATTTATACATATATCTTCCTATTTTTAAAATATACATTTTGGTATTTGTTAATTTTTATAAATTTTTAAAATAAAACTTCAAATATGATCTTATATATTGAAATATTCTATAATTTTGCATCGTAAACATATTAAATCTACAAGGTGTATTTCACTACTTCAAGGCACAATACTAGTGAACTGTTATGTCATTATATATAGGTGGTTTATAGTGGTGGCGCTGTTCTGTCCTAAGATCAGGCCCAATCGATGCACAATATCAGCTAACTAAAGTGCTCTATCAAGTCCCTTTCTGGGTTGGTGTTCTCCATAAAGTTGGCTGCAAGGAGTAAGGATCTGGAGTAAGCTGAGTTCTGTCGCAGTTATTGCAGTGTCTGTAGAATATTGTCATGTGTGCGTTTATTTTCATTCCTTTAAGGTGTCCTGTTCTTATTCTTGAAATCTGGTTGATAATTATTTAATATGATTGAGCTGGAGATTGGTTGGGATATTTGAATTGGTGATAGGAGTTTTGTTTTCCCTTAGTATTTGCTTGTTTAAAGGTAATATTGAATTGGTTTGTTCTGTTTGATTCCTGTTTTCGCCATGATATTAGTTCTCTCATTGTACTCTATACCAACATGGGCAGGTATTCATTACATGATGTACTGTTTGTCTATTGAGTTGGAAAAGTGCGGGATTTTAAGTATATGAAGAATTATTTTCCATCTGTTTATTGTTTGTAGAAATGTTTTTGATTATGAATAATCATAATTTCATGAGTTTTATTTTCTTCGGAGAATAGCGATCAGCTCTGTTGTGTAGTTTTAGGCTATTTTCTGTATTGATACTTCGAATCAGTTATGCTTTGTAGGGTAGTAGACGAGCTATGCTTCTTCCTCGATCTTTCACTGTTTCATCAGAGGAACAAGCTGTGTAAGCTATGGCACTATATTCTTATTATAATACATTTATCGATCTTAGAGAATTTTCAATTTAGGCTTTTGAGAAGAAGTCCTTTTTTTAAACAGGGTTTAATGAGGTTTAGAAATAATGTGGTTTTTGGGGACAAAATTGATGTCATTTCCGGGTTCTGATAGTAAATTTTGTTTTGAGTTTCCGATATTTCACCTCATTTTCTTGTTAGGAGAGTGAGGAGCGATGTTGTCTAGTTTCCTTTTCCACGATTTGAATGTTTGTTGGTGGATATAATCTTACCACAGCTTCAAATGTTGTCTATGAATTTTGTGGTTGAGAGACGTCTTCTTTCTCCAAGATTTTTCAAAATTCATATTCTTTTATTGCTTTTGAGTTGTTTGTTAAGAAACTGCGACAATAATTAGATTTGCAGATTTTGCTTGAATTCAGTTAATTTTGTCCTCAGCTGAACTCGAGGCATGGTTCCAAAATGGGGAGGTGTATTCTAGGATACGTCTGATGACACTGGTGCATCCTCACTGGTTTAAATCTCATTTACTGCTGAAGAGGTGCTTTATTAGCTTTATATTGTGTTCTAATTTTGAAGTCTCTGTTATTTATTTTGTGTCGATTACTTATTTCTGCGTCTAAAAGAAAATAAACATACTGTACTAAAAATATATTACAGAGGAATTAATCGAAAACAGAGACCAATTCATAAAAAACTTGAAGAAAAAATACAAATGAAAACAAACCAAACTTGATAGAATTAGCCCATTAGGTAAGAAAGGAAATAGAAAACTGCAGGCAACAAAAATGGAAAGATACACGTAACAACCTTGATCCCCGTAAGGATAGAAAATTCTGACATATTATAAAAGAAATAAACAGCAAAATCAAAAATGAGTCGTATACAAAGTCCATTATAAAGCAAAGTATATATGAACAAAAAAAAAACAATTAATAGCAAAAATAATCAGAGCAAATCCACCTATAACAAAGTCACAAATATAATAATTTTCATAAGATAACAAAAAAAAAAACATTTATAAAAGTCAAGAAATACGCGAAAGTGATGTGTATTCAATGACAATTATATGCCAAAATATTTATAAAATGATATGAATAATTTAGATCCTCACAGAGAGGACATGACCTTGTTTTTGGTCGCATGATACAGCATTCTGGGCCGTCATTAAAAAGAAGTTTCCTAGACATCATAAATCAGTCTTTGAATGAAGGAAATGTACCAACAACCTGGAAAACATCATAACAAACAAAGTACCACTCCCCAAACAAAATAAGGACGCCTCATTCTGAGAAAACTATTTCAAAAAACCGCTAACTAGTTCTTTCTGCAAAAGCATGATTCATAGACAGCTCTTCCCTTGGCTTAGAAAATAGAAAACCATAAACCAAAATGGTATCAAACCATAAACTAAACAAATCATAGTGTAAAAAGGGTCAGCTCTAACACTTTACACAAACTGTAATAGCCAGTTTTCAGGAAAAAATAAATATAAAACTATCTCTATCTTCCTTTACATGCTGTCAGCTTTCGAGATTCTAAAGATACAAACTAATCAAAATATCACTCATCAATTAAAAATAAGAGGATAATTTTTTAATCTGGATATCTGACTTCCTAAGAAAAAAAGTATTCCGTGGGTATAATATATTAGAACAAAGTAAAAAATAACCGGAATGTGAAGTGAGATGTGATTAGTATTAAGTCTATTGCTCTTCCAACTCTACACTGTCAACAAACAGCCAGAAGTCCTATTGAAGCGTAGGACGGGTGTAACCTGGCTAAGAAACTCTCGAAGACGCCTGTGAGTGACTGGTCGACCCTACCGACTAGACCATAAAGGCGGACGCGAGGGGCCATACCATATAGCCGCTCGGTGCATGGAGAATGCATCATTCCTTTGGCTGGGTGACTGGAGGAGGTAACCGGGATACAAGGACCACAGGAGTCTATATCATCCTTGGACCTGCTTCGCAGGTCCGAATCTCTTATCTGTCAACAGACAGCTTATTACTGATACAAAAGTAGCCATCTACGTAGATGATAGATAGAGATCTATTATTATATTGAGAATTCTGAGCACAATTTGAATAACTCACAAATGGCATCGAAACTTGGGATAGTAAACTAGAGCTATAACTCAACCCAAATAGAACAAATTTAGCACTTTAACTACAGACAGAAAAAAAAAGAAATAAAATTATAGCTAAATTATTCTTAAATAGTAATCTACTTGAATAAACCAAAATATTTGGGAGTAACTTCAGATTCAGAACTACCTTTCACAAAACATTGGTGTATAGTATTCCTTTTTTTTGCTTATCCCTCGTACACGTGGTACAGGCCACGGTAATCATGGTGAGTTTATAGTATTAAGTGTTTGGAATAGGTAAACAACTTTTATAGATTGTGTATGACCTTATATGATAACTCCATATTGAGGTGGTATTTATTCCTTTTAATCTCGAGATTTACTAAATGATGACTATTTAATTTTGATTTGAAGTATGGCAGTATTGTTCTGGGATATCTCCTGTTGATATTGTTCTTATTTTTCTATATGAGGGATTCGATGATTACTGACTTGTACGGTATATTACAGTAGTGGCAGGTTGGGATTTCTAGATTGAATGTATGGCCTGTATTTGTGGTATGCTGGTATATTAGGAATCTTAGGTCTTTGGTTAGGCATCAGGCGGCGTTTTATTTGTTTTATATATGTTCTCCTGTAGAAGGGCATAGATGCCCGAAAGCTTGAGAACACTCGAATAAAATAAAAATAAGCTTATCTCCAGAAACCTTTTAATTATTTATTTAATGTCCAGGAGATATGAATCAATTGCTACATATAAGTAGATAATTGAGGTTTAATAATTGATAAAGCAAATTAACTATTCATTATTTCCTTAACGCTGGTTACTGTGCGTACATAAATGCCGCTAACTACCTAGAAAATAATATTTTGAAGAAAATATGTCAGAATAATTTTATTAAGAAGAGTGACAGAGAGAGAATCTAAAAAAAGGAAAATAAGCACATGTAGATGACAATTTCCGAACCTTTACTTCAAGATAAAAAATTGATAGCTTTATATAGAGAGTAAATAGCCTTCAGGAATGATCGCATTACTATGTTTAACTGCATTAGATATTTATAAATAAAATGTAGCAAACACCGTCACCTGTGTATAGAATATAGGGTGAACGTGTCTAATCACTTCTGCAAATTATAAAATATTCAACAAGCTGGGAGCTACATTAACGGTTTCTAAGCAATAATGAGGTTTCTCCCTGCTGTAATGTTTGTATAAAATGGTTCAAGTATGGAAACGTTCGTTAAAAACGAGGTTTGAAGTACAATATATATGCAGAAATACATTAAGATATATATTAAGCGAAACAATGTGTTCATAAAATTTTTCTAATTGGCCAAAGAGGTTTTTGGTCGGCAATGTGGCAGCGCAAATATAGTTACGTATGTTTCAATGTGTTTTGCTCTTTTTCAAATAGACGTTAAGACTGTGAAAATTTGAATAATAGTCTTTGTTATCGAAAAGAAGGCTCGTGTAAGATTACACAGGTCTACAAAATTTTAAAAAGTTTTTGATGTTTGAGCATTTAAAATGTTTTTTTTTTTTTTTTGGGTAATCCAATGGCGCTGATTTCGAATCTGCTTTTAGGTTTTCTGTATGTATCAAAATATAAAGATAATGACCATAAAGTGTATATCACCAACATATTATTTTCATAAAGAAAACTGCCAAGTCATCATGATTGCTTCATAATTTTTACAATCATCACATCTCAAAGTTCTTCTAGAACATACGCCATTAACTTCAAATAAAAATAAAATTTTAACAATTAAAATAAATAAATCACTTCCAAACATTATACCATCACTTCTGATTTGAAATTGTCAAAAATTAAATAAGTATATAAATTTTTAGTAAAAATATATATTTTATTTACACAGATTGAATTTAATAAACATTAATCATCATTAATTTAAAAGCAATGCCATCAACTTTATGAAAATAAAAATTTAACACATTAATAAATTCACTTCCAGACATGGTTTCCAAAAGAAGATTCTGCAGAAACGACCCAAATATTTTATGTTAGATAAGTGGAGAATATACTGTAAAAGCACAAAGAAATTCAATAACAGACTTTGTAAAGCGGGCGTATTTCGCATATTTTGGTATAAAATTAGGAGACCAGGACAGGACATGGGCTCCACATAAGGTATGCAAAACGTGTGTCGAAACACTGCGCCTGTGGACAAAGGGTGAAAGGCAACTGACATTTGGGATCCCTATGGTTTGGCGAGAGCCAAAAAATCATGACAATGATTGTTACCTTTGCGTAAAAGACTTGAAACACTTTAACAGGAATGGTAATAAAACGCTTATATACAAAGATCTATATTCAGCTAGACTTCCAATACCACACAGCCCAAATAGTCCCCTCCCAGTTATTTCATCCAGTGCTAATAATCCTCTTTATGATGAATCAGAAGACACCACACAAAAATATATCGAACTGGATAATTCTGATAGTGAGTACTATGGAGAGCAAGAATGTCCAAAACTTTTTTCACAACCAAAACTGAATGATTTGACACGTGACCTGAGACTTTCAAAGCAAGATGCGGAACTGCTTGCATCAAGATTAAAAGAAATGAGCCAAGTCGAAGACGATGTCAGCGTAACATTTTATCGGACAAGAGAAAGTTCGTTTCTTCCTTTCTATCAGAAGGATGCAAATCTGGTTTACTGCACTAATGTAAAAGGCTTACTACAACTTTAAAAACTAGACGGATACCGTCCTGATGGTTCCGTGCGTAGCTTCAAATGTGTTTTAATTCATAATGGAAATAAACATGCATCTATTCCAATAGCGTATACAACAAAAATGAAGGGGAATGTTGAAAATATAAAAACCATCTCGAATAAAATCAAATACGATGAGCATAATTGGTTTATTTATATTGATTTAAAAATGGTTAATGTTTTACTAGGATTTCAAAGCGGATACAACAAGTATCCTTGTTTTTTATGCATGTGGGATAGCAAGGCACGGCAAATACATTGGAAAACAAACAAATGGCCTCTCCGAGATGGACTTACAGTAAGAAAAGCTAATGTGATTAGCAAACCTTTGGTGTCTCGGGAAAAAAATAATTCTACCACCATTACATATAAAGCTAGGTTTATGTAAGCAGTTTCTAAAGGCTCTAGATGAAGATGGAGAATACTTCAAATATATACGTCGTTCTTTTTTCAGATATTAGCCTAGAAAAGATAAAAGCAGGAGTTTTTGACGGACCTCAAATCAAGAGGCTCCTGAATGACAAAAAATTCTAATAACCATGAATGTAATTGAAGATGCAGCATGGTTAGGCTTTAAGGCTGTAGTACATGGAATTTTTTTAGGTAATAGAACAGACGATAATTACAAAGAGCTTGTCCAAAATATGCTCAAAAGCTATGAAGCTTTGTGTGTAAATATGAGTATTAAGGTTCACTACTTGCATAGTCATCTGAACAAATTGCTTGATAATCTCGGTGCATATAGTGATGAAAAAGGCGAGCGATTCCATCAAGACATGAAAGTGATGGAAGAGAGATATCAAGGTGTCTGGGACTGCCACTTGATGGCAGATTACTGCTGGAATCTGTCCCGCGACCTGCTGGAATACACTTATGAGAGAAAATCAAAAAGGTTGAAATGCACGAAGGATTGACTGTAGCATTTTAATTTTTTTTTGGGGTATAGATTCGGTTTTATTATACTACAGTAAATAAAGTACCTTTTGGTATGACGTTCTCAGTTTTTATTTGCGTTCAATGTGTTTTTCGTACCGCTTATATGGAGTGATGTACCTCATTGTGGCCTAAATATGTATATGTTATATCTCTAAAAATTGATGAAATACATAAAAACTAGCATTATATTCGTGATCAGCACCTCAAATTAAGTCAGAAACTGATGCATTATCAAAAACATCTTTTTCAGTGTAGAACAGTGTTATCAGAGAGAGACGGATGGCCCAAACCCACCACCTTCTTTTGCCAACATACGTACATTTCCCATTTTAAAAGTTCGCATCATTGTGGGAATTATATATTTCCCATGATATAATAACAAAACAATATCTATATAGATATATAATGATTTGGTCTGTTACAGACGAGGCTTTTTTAAGCCCAAGAAACTTGGAAAGCGACTTCTGCGCTTGTAAGTATATTTAGTATTTGTTTGTTAATAATATTGTCACGTGGAAAATTAGGAAAGACAAACTTCAGGAAGTCATAGCAACTTATTTAAGGCGAGAACAAACTATGAATGATTCAAAAAATAGATAAGCAATGAGGGAAGTTCATAGAGTAGCAAAATATAAACATCAAAATGATACTGTGTTAATAAAAAATTAAATACTTTACTACAGTATTAACAAGAAGAAAGTTATGGATTCATACAAAAAAACGATTCATATGAAATTCTAGTGAACAAGGTTTCAGCATCAGCCACCTACTAGTATTTATAAAAAAATAATTTAATAATTTCTTAATATAAAATTTTACAATGGCAAATGTATACAATATCGACACCCCCATGTTGTTAATATGAATAATTTAACCTTTTTAATAGTTTAGAATAATTTTAGGACATAATGAGAAATGATATATGGCGCCGAATTTTAATTCTAAAAAGAATATTAAAAACAAGATCAGTGTTGAGTAAATTATGTTTAGGCTTCTAGTAACGCCATTGTGTTACCACTATCGGGCTAGAGTACGTAATACATTGATTAGTGGCATTTACTATCTTACTCTGGTTATTTTGTGTAACAATGCTGTTTCAAAAGTGTCTCACTTATATCATTATTTGGTCATGGATATTCGGATTGATATTCTCATTTTGGAGAGTAAATGCGAGAGAATAGATATTTAATACTGTTACAATGGTGATTTACAAAAGTGAAATTTCGGTGGGTACGTTAGGACTTTATTTAAGTTAAATTAATAAAAGAATATAAAAAAAAGAAAAACAACATGAAAATAGAGCCGTCTTAAACCCTCCAACTGCAGCACAGAAAAATAAAACGAACAGAACAAGAGACAGAAGTTGGTAGAACCTTCCAGAATCTTCAATGAAATACATCAGCTTCGGTGGTAAGCAGCAGCATAAACTTGATACAGCCACTAGCGCTTGCTTGGAGCACATCCGTAGCTTCGTTCTTCTTCTTATGCACGAGCTCCTTATATATCCCTCAGTGGATCCCTGCAGAACTATTTAACAATTAGATGGTATTGGAGCAATTTAATATTCGAACGGTTCGAGACAGGATTCGAATAAGACCCGACAGATTTTTCCGCCATTGTTAGAGATTTTAGAAAAAGAAAAGAAGGATTAACAGATACCTTATACGGGTACTCCAATCTGTATTTTAGAGTGTATAGGGCAGAGCAAATAACTATGGTACATTGGGAATACGAGTTAAAAAGGGTTAATTCACCTAAACAAGAACTATATATTTCTAATGTAGAAATATCAAGAAAAGAGACAGAACTGACAGAAGATGATCCCCTGCTGATGAAATAAATAAAAAGAAGAGCCAATAATATATAACAGTGTAAGAAGGAACTATTTTCTACATTATGGCTTAGAAGCTATTTCTCTGTGAAGGATAAAAAGAAAGAGAACCCCACAGATTAACGTGGGCATGTGAATACTTTACTATATTGACAAATAATGCAACTGGCCAAATAGGCAGACATTCACTGAGATTTAATTGTGCATGAATGTTCTCCGATTTTCCAGAGGATGGAACACCTGGACAAATGAGTTGAATATTTACTCTGTGAATAAATATATTACCACCCCGTGCGCGTTCGACAACACCAGCAGGTATATATAAAGAACATGGCGTGGTGGTGTTTCCAGTTTTGCGCGATGCTGGCCCGGATGGTGTGTCCGGAGTCAGCCGGAGGAGGAGGATGAGCAGGGCAGGTTAGTTTTCCAAACCTTTTAACTTCTAATTGACTAAGTTTACAAGAGATATAATATGGCCAAACAAATGTGTTTTATATATCCCAAGTATACATGGTATAGGCCATGATTTACTGTAAATACACCACATGTCTACACATTTAAAAATAGGGCCATTTTTGTCCTTACAAGGTTCCAGAGCACCGTTTCTCACTTGCAATCACTGATGGAGTTGTTCTTGTGCAAGAATCGGGGCCATTGAAGCAGAAAAGTGCTCACTGCAAAAATCGTTCCCTTTGTGGTTACCGAAAGTCGACAGCATATATAACTCCTCACCAAAACCCGGGTTGACTATTTTCAGTATGGAGACTAGATTCTAGGGGAATAGAAGGGCCCTAGAAAAGAGGAGATTTACTACAGTAAAAATACTTGGCTCAAAGAGAAATTGATGAATAGATAAATCTGGGTAAAGGAGACTTCGTCAGAAATGAATTGTCATCATTGAAAAAAAAAAGACTTCATATCACTAGTTTTCTAAATTGTTAATAAATTTATACATTCTCACCATTCAGTGATAGGATTTTCAATTTTAATCATCAACTTTCTTAAAGTATCTGACATCAGAATTTAAAACGCTTATGGAGATATGTATCTTTATTTTCTATGGAATTCGGGTTCTGGGATGTGTTGGGATATTAAGCATATGAGGTCCTTGATAGATTTTGATAGAAACCTGATATTCGAATGACATCCTTCTTTTCTGGCTTTTAGTAATTCTGCTTTAAATTCTGATGTCAGATATCTAAAGGAGATTTAAATCGATTTCTTAAACTATATTAATAATATCCATAGAGTATTTTATAAAATATTACCGCAATTGAAACACTATCTAAAAGAATCCCCCCACTGACTGATACTCAAATATTGAAAATATTAAATTGAACAAAGAATATTTTACAATGAGATAAAAAATAATGAATAACCTCCAGGTTTTATAAAAAAAACACACATATATAGAACCACCAACATAACTACAAACAATGAAGAAGAATAAAACATATATTGTGCACTGCCATACAATTATGGCATTGAAAGAATTACAAGAATACCCCTTTTCTCTTAAAATATACAAACACAAAACCCAATACAAGACCAGAGCATATTTAAAGGAATTTTTTCGCCATCCTAACGCTGAAAATCCAAGCAATCAAGACTTTAAATCAATCATAGTTGATCTCATATCAGGTAAATAATGCCCTGCATCTTAAATCGGAGAAACCGGCAAATATCAGGAAGTAGGAGTAAACTACAAACAAGCTTTAAAAAACCATAGCCCATTTTCCCTTTTGTTGGATCACGCGCTCAAACAGGACCATACGCCAAGTTTGAAAAATATGAAATTAAATACAATAATATTCAGGATGAACACTCAAGACTATTTTTAGATATTTGGACATCAATGAAGGATAGCAACAGTTTCATTAGAAAAACCGACATCCTTCCGTTATATTTACAATATTTATACAATAATAAAAATAATATTTACAGAGAGAGTATAAATCTACATACCATCTTAGCATATTCTCTATGGGTCTCTCCCTCTTTTATTATTATTTAATTTCAAAATATACATACCAGTGTATATTTATATGAAGAGTTGTGTGTATACATTTGAAAATTTAGAGAAAACAAACAGAATGAATAAAAAACCCGAACCATGAAAGACCTCCCTGCACTAGAAGTTCCCCTGTGCATAACCATCCCCCACAGTATATTTTAAATATGATGATCTAGGTTGCTCTTTTTGAGCGGCACCTAATAAAGTTATTTGGAACTGGAACTGGAAAAAACTAACAAGAGTCGGTGGACGAGTGGATAACACCCTTGATTCCCGACAGTCATGAACCGGGAAGGAATCCCGCGTTAACATTTTGTTTAATATGTGAATAACCTTCACACGTTATTCATTGTTACTATTATCATAAACTAGGTTGCTTTTGTTGAGCGGTACCTAATAAAGGGATTTTGGAACATGGGAGTAAACAAACATGAGAAGTCGGTGGCCGGCTGTATAAACCGTCTGTTTCCGACAGCCATGAACCAAGATCGATTCCACATTGGACACTTTTTTTGTGAAGAACCTGTTCAAATTATTCATTGTGAATAACATGAGCAAGTTGCTCTTTTTCAGCAATAGATAACCATTCATTTTTGAAAACTCATCAATGTTCGAAAGAGTATGTATCTCTGAAAGAGAGCTGATAGAACAAAACGGACATTTCTGGATTCAGCTCATCAAATTTAAAAGAAACATGTCTCAAATCTTTGGCAACAAAATATGTGCTGGCCAATGTTATTGGTTATTTATCTCCCACAGCACTCTCAATTTTGTCCATTTAAAAGAGTGTTCACTTCTATTGGAGGTTTCAAATGAAGATTTCAAAAAGGTGTTTAAAAAGACCATTGAGGTTTACTTTACATGGAAGCAAGTTAAATGAACGCTTTTAAAATGAATATGAAAGTTCATTATGCAAATACCTAAAATGAAAATGTTGATATTCTAGAGCATGTGTACGGTGTAGTGTAATGTAGTGATCAGAGTGTATTGTATCCAGCCCCCACGCCGTCTACGCTGTCCCTGACGGCGTGGCCTGTCCCAGCTGGATGACCAGCTACGACCCCGACCAGCTGGAAGGGTGGGTACTCGGTCTCTCTATATTGACATTCACCTGCTCCGCCCTGACTAGAAGTCTATAGGCACATTCATGATCTCAGTTAAGCCTGTCAACAGATGCGACTACCTTGAATTGTCGCCAACTATGATAAAGGTCGATTTTTTACACTAACCAAATTTGTTATAAATATAAGCAATACTTTGTTTACGTGCTGATATTTATGTTTTTGAAAGTCAATTCGGACAAAAGTGCATTGTAAATAGATGTCAAGAGAAGAGATTTTGAGCTCGAAAGCTTACGTTGGACTTTATACACTTGTCAATAAAATGATCAGTGTTTCTGACAGTGAACTTCAATCACTTTTACTCAAAAATTATCAAATCCACAAATTATAATTTACGTCAGTCTGTGTATATAGTTTTGGTTCATTGAATCTGCTACTTTTCCCATTTGCGGCAGTTATTCACGTTCAGAGTTTGTATAAGGCCCCCTCTGTCAGCAAACAAGATCCCAAATTCTTCAGTCCTCTCATAAACAGCTCATAAGACAGGTATTTATGTTTGGAAGAGGTCTTTCTGAATTCTAGAACAGATTTAACTATGCGATTTATGCATTTCTCTATGAACTTTCTGATTAGATAACATGTGAGCTTTGTTTCTCTGTTATATATGAATGATACAGAAAGAAGAGTTGACGTCCCGGTGTGTTCCAGGGACTTCGGCCGGGTTTATTTTATCCCGGAAGGAGTGGCCGCCCCTTCGTGGGCTGTCTACTATGAGCCGTGGCAGCTCAGGGAGTAAGTAACCTCTTCCTGATATCTATTGACCCACCGATTAATTAATTATTTTTCTAGGACATTCAATTTTAGAAAGATTATACCAAAACATTAGAAGATTTATTGTTTCTAAAACAATTTTATTGTCACTTATACCTTATAAAGGTCATGTTTAAAAATCTTAAAGCCTTTTGGGAATAATTGTATTTGCTGTAAACCACTCTATTTCTTCCAATAAGAATACTTCACCAGACCAACTCGACATTTGTAACGCAGGTTTTTTGGATGAATTATACTACTACAATTGTATATTAGAAATACAATATTCTGGCGGATTTGAAAATATGTGTTTTGTCTAATAATAAACAATAGTTGCATTTCACATTGATAGAAGTAGTTGTAACATGTTCCGATATGTTCCAGTTTCCCTGAGGAGTGGGACTGCCCGGCTCCCAGCGAGAAGGTCCCCCGGTCCTCCGTCTTCGGAGGGAGGGACCGCGAGGTGGACCTGGAGGAGGAGGAGGAGGTGGCACTCCAGTAAGTAGCCGTTCCACTTAACTTGGACTTATTCAAATACATGTTTCCAACTCCTTGCCACATCTTATATTTTTTGGAAGAGTACAAAGATGTCTGACCAAAATGCTAATAAAAACTGCAGCTAAAATATATTTAGAAAAATGGATGAAATTAAGAAGGTTTAAGATATAGTTGTGTTACAAGTATTTGTCTATTTGTATTACAAATTCTTTTATATAAGATAGAAGGAAGCTTTTGTTTCGACAAAGTCGAAACCTTCTAGTCAAAATACACACAAAGCCCATTCAACCTGTAAATGCTTATTTGAAAAATCTGCAGAAACAGACCAGTTGGCATGAGTCGCCATATTATCATAATGTATTACTAGATGGAGGTTGCCTACCACAAACTCTACAAATTCCTAGTTGAGCCATGTAGTCTCTAAATGGTGCTGCACTGGGCTTATACCCGGTGTAAGCTTGGTAGAATTCCTTCTATTTGAATAGTGTCTGCTCTCATGTAGTTTACTGAGGCATTTCATATGTTTTTAAACTCGTGTAGTGTCCTCTCTCTATCTATGAAGATATGCTCTATATTTTGGGACATGGGAACTGCTTCACCCTGCCTCGCTATCTGCAACTCAGAATGGCTTGATTTAACCAGTTCTAGGTACCTAGGCCTTTATTATTTGATATGTTTTCCTGTTGAGGACGGCCAATTTTCGACAACCAGGGCCTAAGATCGAAACTCTCTTCGCTCACGCGATCAGTTAATTTTACTCAATACAATTCTTGATGGGCCTCAATTTATTTAGAAGTCAATAATAAAAAAGTGAGGAAGTAATCGCAAAGATGCAAAAAAATAAAAAATTGCGACAGTAATGTGTACTATTATAATAACGCTAAAGACTCTATTGTAAAATTCATGTGATGTGCAGGAAGGCAATTTGGCCTCTCTGGAGTGTGCCTAAAGCCTCCGGAGCCGCCTCGAGACTCCAGGAAGATAGCAATGCCCGGCCCCTGGACAAACCTTCCGTTCTAGTATTGGGGAGGAGCGAAAGGAACAACTTCTGACAGTTCCAAAGGGACATCGGGTCCCAACTGGTGTGGCAACTGTGGTTGGATGCCGTCTAAGAAGAGGTGTATATCAGGAGGCAATCCGTTAATGAATATGATCTAACCAGCTTCCATCTGCACGTTTCTCCTGGCTGAAGAACTGCGAGTATGGTTCTTTCGGGGAACGGACCATCATTGTCTACCATTGGACATCCATCTCTAATTTGAACATTCCAAGATTATGACCTCAAACAAGTTACCAACCGTAAACTCATTTTATTTCATGGTTCTAGAGTAAAGTTTGAAATAAAAATATATGTATTCAAATGTTAGACCTTTCTGAACCAAAATCATGTTTGAAAATTTATCTTCTTATTTCTAAGTGCTTGCTTAACCAGAAGTGCTGATCTCTCAATCCTGGCTCAACAAAACTTGTTGGTGTCTGTGTTCCTACTGACCTGAAAATCTAGCCCCCGACAAATGGGTGACCTCGAAATTCCAGCCACTCTATCCTTGTCTCAGAATATTGAATAATCTCGGTTTTCTGGTGTTCTCTGAGTCCTCGATAACCTCGTTATGGAGACTAGTAGTCCTGGCTGAATTCGACTTGTTTAGCTACAAGTTCTGGCTGGATCAGACCTGGTGACCTTCGAGTCCTTGCTAAACTTGCCCTGGTGGTCTTAGATCATTTTATGAACTTGCTCTGATGGTCTCCAAGTCCTGACTGAACACCACCCTGGAGATCTACGAGTCTTAGCTGAACACCACCCTGGAGAATTCCGAGTCTTGGCTGAACTCGCCCTGGTGATCTCCGAGTCATTACTGAACTCTCCCTGGTGGTCTTTGAGTCTTTCAAGAATTTGCCTTGATGGTGTCCGAGTCCTGGTGAACAATACCCTGGATCTCCAGGTCTTGGCTTAACTTGTCCTGGTGATATCCGAGTCCTGGTTCAACACCACCCTGGTGATATCCGAGTCTTGGTTGAACTCGCCCTGGTGATCTCCGAGTCTTAGCTGGACTCGCCCCCTGGTGGTCTTTGAGTCTTTTAAGAACTTGCCTTGATGGTCTCCGAGTCCTGGCTGAACAATACCCTGGAGATCTCCAAGTCTTAACTGAACACCCCCCTGAAAATCTCCGAGTCTTGGCTGAACCCTCTCTGGTAGTCTTGAGTCTTTTATGAGCTTGCCTTGATGGTCTCTGAGTCTTGGCTGAACTCTCCCTGGTGATCTCCGAGTCCTGTTTCAACACCATCCTGGAAATTTTAAAGTCTTAGCTGAACTCGCCCTAGTGATCTCCGAGTCTTCGCTGAACTTGACCTGGTGATCTACGAGTAATGGCTGAACTCTCCTTGGTGGTCTTTATGAACGTGCCTCGATGGTCTCGGAGTCCTGGCTGAACACCACTCTGGTGATCTCGGAGTCCTGGCTGAACTCGCCCTTGTGATCTCCGGGTCTTGGCTGAACTCGCCCCGGTGATCTCCGAGTTTTGGGTGAACACTGCCCTGGTGATCTCCGAGTATTGGCTGAACTCAACTCAGTGATCTCCGAGTATTGGCTGAACTCAACTCAGTGATCTCCGAGTATTGGCTGAACTCAACTCAGTGATCTTCGAGTATTGGCTGAACTCAACTCAGTGATCTCCGAGTATTGGTTGAACTCAACTCAGTCATCTCCGAGTATTGGCTGAACTCAACTCAGTGATATCCGAGTATTGGCTGAACTCAACTCAGTGATCTTCGAGTATTGGCTGAACTCAACTCAGTGATCTCCGAGTATTGGTTGAACTCAACTCAGTCATCTCCGAGTATTGGCTGAACTCAACTCAGTGATCTCCGAGTATTGGCTGAACTCAACTCAGTTTTCTTCGAGTATTGGGTGAACTCAACTCAGTTATCTCCGAGTCCTGGCTGACCTCGCCCTGGTGATTTCTGAATCTTGGCTGAATCAGTCCAGGTGGTCTCTGATTCCTGGCTGAACCCGACCTGATGGTGTCCGAGTTCTGGCTAAACTCAAACTGAATTGATTGTCTTCAAGTCAAGAATGAGTCTGACATGGTTTTCTCCGAGTACTAACTGAAATTGACTGTCATGGCTCAGAATTATGACTGAACATAACCTGGTGGTCTTTGATTCCTTGTAGGACTCGACCCAGTGATCCCAGTTTCCTGGCTGAACTCGTCCTCAGTGTCTGCGCTGAATTCGATCTTTGTAAATTGTCCTTCGAGTCTTAGACTAGCTTAATAATATCAGGGAATTCACACCTTACATCCTCTCCTCTCATACAATATTTTCTTTTAGCTAACTTAGAAGAATAATTAGGAAAGTGGTGTAAAATAAATTCTTAAAAATTACATTATAAAGAATAAATTTATTCACCCTCATGAGTAGTCACAAAAGGATATCTTGGGATAAAGACAACTATTGCAAAAAAAATCTATAAACGAAATATACACAATTTTAACATATGCAAATTCGTCTTCGAAATGAAAGTGTTTACGGAACTGTTAGAAGTACTTACGAAAAATAAATAAAGATACAGTACATATTCCCATGAGAAGATATCGCTTTCAAATACATATACTCCCGATATCTGCGGTTTGATGGATATTATAATATGTCAGGACAAGTTATTTAACAAAGATGGTAGCTCAGGAAGGTGAATTCTCAATTGATAGGACTCTCAATGAAGGTGATGTTCATCAAATATATAATATTCAGTAAGATGGTTTATCATCCAATAGGACGCTCAAGGAAGTGGTTGCTCATCTGAAAATACGATGACTAAGATGGTTCCTCATCTGATAGGACGCTCAGTAAGATAGTTGCTCATCTGATAGTACTCGCAGTGAAGGTGATTTTCATCAAATACTGTGTATGATACTCAGTGAGATGGTTTCTAATCAAATAGGACGCTCAGGGAGGTGGTTGTTCATCTGATAGAACGCTGAGTAAGATGGTTCCTCATCTGATAGAACACCGAGTAAGATAGTTCCTCATTTGATAGAACGCTGGGTAAGATGGTTCCTTATCTGATAGAACGCCAGGTAATATGGTTGCTCATCTGATAGGACGCTGAGTAAGATCGTTCCTTTTCTGATAGGACGCTGAGTAAGATTGTTCCTTTTCTGATAGGACGCTGAGTAAGAAATTTCCTCATCTGATAGGACGCTGAGTAAGATGGTTCCTTTTCTAATAGAACGCCGAGTAAGATGGTTCCTCATCTGATAGGACGCTGAGTAAGATGGTTCCTCACTGATAGAACGCCGAGTAAGATGGTTCCTCATCTGATAGGACGCTGAGTAAGATCGTTCCTTTTCTGATAGGACGCTGAGTAAGATTGTTCCTTTTCTGATAGGACGCTGAGTAAGATATTTCCTCATCTGATAGGACGCTGAGTAAGATGGTTCCTTTTCTAATAGAACGCCGAGTAAGATGGTTCCTCATCTGATAGGACGCTGAGTAAGATTGTTCCTTTTCTGATAGGACGCTGAGTAAGATGGTTTCTCATCTGATAGGACGCTGAGTAAGATGGTTCCTTTTCTGATAGGACTCTGAGTAAGATGGTTCCTTTTCAGATAGGACGCTGAGTAAGATGGTTCCCCATCTGATAGGACGCCGAGTAAGATATTTCCTCATCTGATAGGACGCTGAGTAAGATGGTTCCTTTTCTGATAGGACGCTGAGTAAGATAGTTCCTCATCTGATAGGACGCTCAAGGGGGTGATTTCTCATCCAATAAAACTCTTAGGGAGGTGGATGCTCATCTGATAGAAATCTCAGTGAAGTGGATTCTTATCTGAAATAAATCTCAGTGAAGTGGATGCTCATCTGATAGAAATCTCAGTGAAGTGGATTCTTATCTGAAATAAATCTCAGTGAAGTGGATGCTCATCTGATAGAAATATCAGTGAAGTGGATGCTCATCTGATAGAAATCTCAGTGAAGTGGATGCTCATCTGATAGAAATCTCAGTGAAGTGGATGCTCATCTGATAGAAATCTCAGTGAAGTGGATTCTCATCTGATAGAAATCTCAGTGAAGTGGATTCTCATCTGATAGAAATCTCAGTGAAGTGGATTCTCATCTGATAGAAATCTCAGTGAAGTGGATGCTCATCTGATAGAAATCTTAGTGAAGTGGTTTCTCATCTGATAGAAATCTCAGTGAAGTGGATTCTCATCTGATAGAAATCTCAGTGAAGTGGATGCTTATCTGATAGAAATATCAGTGAAGTGGATGCTCATCTGATAGAAATATCAGTGAGGTGGATACTTATCTGATAGAAATATCAGTGAAGTGGATGCTTTATCTGATAGAAATCTCAGTGAAGTGGATGCTTATCTGATAGAAATATCAGTGAAATGGATGCTCATCTGATAGAAATATCAGTGAAGTGGATGCTTATCTGATAGAAATATCAGTGAAATGGATGCTCATCTGATATAAATCTCAGTGAATTGGATGCATATCTGATAGGACGCTCAGTAAGTGGTTGCTCATTATATGGGTTGCTCAGGGAGGTGAATACTCATCATATTGGTTTCCTTTTACATATAATAAGAGGGAATATATATTGAAGATAAATTCATTTCATATATTCTATCTCTCTAGAGTTGAAAAAATATCACTCTGCTAATTTAACCGATATATTTACACCAGATTACTGTTTAATGAGTTTGCTAGCTTTACATTTTCATCACTTTTATCAAGTACCTTTCCAGAAAGGTTCCCTGATTAAACAAAAAGGTAAATAGTAAAATATTAAAACAATTCTATTTTAAGATAGATAATCTATATATTTCTCGAAGGTGTGATACTACTCTGATCAAAAATTTTCGACACTTTGCTCATAAGTTAAAAAAAAAAACCTTTATTAATCTACCAAATTCAAATTGTCTTCTTCAAGGTAGTCCCTGTTGGCCGCGATGCACTTCAGCCACCTTATTTTCCAGTCGGCATCATCGCCTTCATGGCCTTCTTCGATTCCACTTTGATGTCTTCTATGCTCTGAAATATCCGACCCTTTGACTTTTTTTTGAGCTTTCCAAAAAGGAAGAAGTCGCAAGGGGCCAAATAGGGACTGTAGGCGGGTTGGGGGAACACAGAGGTTGAGTGGTCCTGCAGGAACTTCGAGATTTTGAGGACTGTGTGCGCCGGCGCTTTATCGTGGTGGAGGATCCACGACTTGCTCCTCCACAGCTCCGGCCGTTTCTGCCTGATCGCTTCCCTCAATCGCCTCAAAACTTTCATGTAGGAGTCAGCAGTTATTGTAGAGCCTTGTCGTTGAAATTAATGATGAACGATGCCCTGGTAGTCGAAGAACACCGTCAAAATGACTTTGACCTTGCTGGGAGCCTTCCTCGCTTTCTTTGGTCTCGGCTCATTTTTGAAGCGCCACTCCGATGCCTGTTGGGTAGTTTCCGAATCAAGGCCGTAAATCCATGTTTCGTCTCCAGTAATGACCCTCTTCAGCAATTCGGGGTCGTCGGTTGTCGCTTCGAGATTGAGACTGGCCGTTTCTTTCCGGGTGTTCTTTTGATCAAAAGTCAAATCTTAGGGAACGAGAACGGCGTTGAGTCTTCTCACTCCCAAAATGTCCTTCATTATCGATTGAGTAGACTCGAATGATATCCTTGCTTCTCCTGCGACCTCCCTGACAGTTATTCGTCGGTCTTCACGCACCAGTTCCAACACCTTGTCCATTTTTTCAGGCGTAGTTGATGTGGACGGTCTCCCGGAACGCTTGTTGTCGGCGGTCTCTTCCCGACCCTCCTTGAAGCGCTTGTACCACTCGAAAACTCGTCTTCGGCTCATGACGGCATCCGCGTAGGCTGTTTGCAGCATCCAAAAATTTTCGGCACCCTTTAATCCGTTTTTCACACAGAACTTGATGCAAATTCGTTGATCCTCCATTTCGGTGACTAACGAAATCGAAGCACGGGCAAAATGGCTTCACTTCGAACAGCCGCTGCTCGCGCTGTTGTGGCGCGTGATTTTTGAAAATTGGCAGGTCTCCAAGCCAAGGGCGACGCTTGCGTTTGCCACAAACCGAGAGACAATATATTGAGTTTTCAGGATTTTATGAGCAAAGTGTCGAAACCTTTTGATCAGACATCAGTATGTCTCTTCGTTGACTCCTGCCAAAATGTGGTTCGCCCTCGCGCCGACTTTCAAATTAGTGTGTGTGAAGTTGTGACAATAATATAGACTATAATATTTCGCAGATTATATCTGATAAAATAATCCACGTTCAATATTCTCTTAAACAGAATTATAAGAAATATGAAATTTAAAATATGCGTATTAAACCACTAAACGCCTTGCTGTTGATATATTTTAAAGTTAGTTACGTCGTAAGAAACTTTGCTTCGTTTTCAAAAGAATAAGTTTCAGCTCGAACAGTACGATGCCATCAGCAGCACAATGTCGGCCAATAGCGGAGACTTCCTTAGACATTGCAGCAGAGACACAAGCGCATACACTGATGCGTTGAACGACAACATGAACGTAACAGTTGCAACATATTGTGGCGAAAAAATAATTTATATTTTATTATTTAATTTAATTATTCAATTAAAATATTTGAAACATACTTATTATTCTATATTTGTGAGAATCATCATAAAAATCCTTAGCTTGCTTGCTCAATATTCTCTAGCTGTAGATAGTTTGGTTGATTTGTTGATAATTGTCGACTAGTCGTACTGACGCCATCAACAAATACTTCACATCTTAAGATATTCCAAGACTCGATTTCTACGCTACAATTTCATAATCTATGTAAAATCCCATTTTGCATACAACACGATAATGGCCATGTAAGAAAATGCTGAGGGGAATGACTATTGTTCGCTTGCATTCGTCATATGGTTCCTGCAGCTAGAGTGAGGGTTTGGGGCCTCAATGTGTACATATTATGGTCATCTCTTTTCAACCTATCTGGTAATTCAGACAGTCACCAATATTTAATAAAAGACTAACCCGCCACACTATCCAACATATCGAAAATTCAACAATCCAAAAACCCTTAGAGATTTCCTCACAATCTAACGATACCAATACCAAGCAACATGGATGCGATTACAAAGCGGTAAATACTTTAGAATTAGCCTCTTGATAGAACTTCAGCAATGTACTAGTTCTAGAATCGAGTGGCAGGATATCAAAAGCTAGCCTATAGCACTTCCCATATCAAGCCAATCAAAAAAATAATAATAATAAATAAATAAGTAAAAAAATATCTTGAATTAATCTGAATTCATAACTATATATATGTTTCATATATACCAGGTTATCTAAAATTTATATAATTCTCGGATAGTGTATCAGTAAATGGTCTTGGCACATATTTATAATCGTCAAGACATTGTTAATAGTTTATTTTACTCTAGAAAACATTTTCCCTCTTAAATCCCATTCTATATAGCGGAGGACAAAATTAGTCAAGTTGATGACTCAAATTCTGAAAAGGAAACTTTATTCATATTTTTCTGGTTCTGTTCAATCACCCGGTATAGCAATACGATGGGTCTTGAAAATGCTCATTGAATTTTTTATTACATGAATCTAGAGTTCTTTCTATTTAGAATCATTTCTTCAGTAAGAAGGTATTTATACAATTATTTTCTAATATTAATGAATATGTTCGGAACCAATATAGAAAAGATCAATATAGACTGATGAGCCAAGCTCTCCCAATATATTTTTTCATCACAGTAAGGACAGCATAAATTTGATTTATTTGTAAAAAAAAACATTCACGTCTTAATTTTTTCATTTGTTTTATTTAGAGAAGATTAGCATGGCCCATGCGCAAGGATGACAAGCAAAGTCGTTAAGCGTTCAATCATATGTTCAACCGAAATTCTACACATTAAGAAAGAAGTCAGAAAGTTTTAAGTAGACAGAAGTCTAATGTACAGTTACCCAAAGTACTATATATATATATATGTACATGTAGGTCCCAACAGTTTATGTTCGGAATATATGAAGAACTCGTAAAGAATGTAATAATCCACTCGTGGACAGAACTTAAGGAAGTTGTACCTTTCAGAATGTATATCAGGATTAAGACAATAACTCCGAAATATATTACAGTGATCTTTATTGAAGACACGCGATTTAATTAAATGTGAACAAATTTGCCTCTGTCTTCTTCCTTTTCAAAAAAGCAACAGACGACATCAAAATATGACACTTCCTCAAGTTTTGTCCAAGAATGTGTATGAATCTCAATTTAAAAGTTGCAAATTGACCGTGGAAAATTGTCAAATATCTAGGCTTATCAAAGGTTAAAAGCCAAATTTGATTTACTGAATCTTTTTCAGATATACAAATGATGTGAGAACATCACACTTTCAATAACTTTAATAAAACATTTTCTTGAATTATGTTGATTTTTTCGAAGATTTCAAGATTGTTTTTATATATAAAAACAATGGAAAATAAATTTATTTAGAATAAAAGAATTTCTAGAGGCATATACATGTATTGTGTCTGGCTCAAAAATGAGATAATCTATATATGATGAAAAGAATAAAAATATAATTTAATTCATTTGGAGCGAATTGTCGAAATTTCAAGATCTAACTTCTTAAAACTGAATTCGTTTTATTGGAACGTCAAAACATGTTTCAATGGGAAGTTATTTCAAAATACTTCTAAAAATGTTTATATTGTTATTCTTATTTTATAAATCTGTGTGTGGGGCTCATGAACCATTTATCAAAGTGATGCATAAGGGTAGAATTCAACGAAAAGGAAAAAAATGGCTTGAATTTTGCCTTCTCTAAAAAAAACAGTGTTCTGTGACGATTATACCTTTCGATACCATCTTATAGTCAAATAGGGAGAACGTCGATTATAACTTGTTAAAGAATTACTAAACATGGAAGTTTTAAATATTACTTATACATATAATGAAGCTATATTTTAAAGTGATGGTTAAGGAATAATTTTATTTTGTATATTCATTATTACAGGATGGCAAATTTAGACGAATTAGAAAGAGGTATTAGACGCCGCACAACTATTTTTATATACTTGATTAAAGGAAGTTTTTGGGAAATCCCTACTTCAGCTAACTAAAACGTATAAAGAAGACAAGAGGGAGAGATGAGATTGAAACTACTTTATTTCAATGTTTATATAAGATTATATAAGGTTAAATACAGAATAAATATGAGAGAGAGATTATGTAGCATTTTTAAAAAGGAATTTATTTCTATACAGGACAAAATAATTTGAAAATTCACATAATTTAATAAATTTAAAGAAATTACAATTTAACTATTAACAGGTTAATGAATTCAATGAATAGGAAAAATAAAATAATTATTATTTTATTTGCATGTTTGTTATGTTTGTTGAATTAATGACAAAGGCCAGTTTAAAGGTTATACGGTGAAGAAAGAAACATAGTTTATGTCGTATTTTATTTTTGAATACTCTGTGTGAAAGCTAGATTTGGAATAGGAACTAACCTATAAGTTTTGGTTTGGCATTCCGTGTTTGTTTTTGTTTTCTTCTTGTCTTGCTAAATGCTATAAATAATTCTTTTGTTGCTTCAAAGAGAGTTGTAATTATTTAAAATACTACAATTTATGGTAGCAGAGTGTGGTTCAATTTAAAACTTGAGAAAAAGCGAAAATATTTTACCAGAAGTTTGATACGTTTATTCTAATCGGTAAACAAAGATCTCTTCTGCATCAAGGTATGTAAATTTTGAAATATGTTTCAATAGATTTTGAATTATATTGATAAAAGAAAGTTTTAAATATAAGGATTGAAAAAAAAAACATTTTTGAATTATAAACTACCTTTAAGCTATATTGTTTAATTTTTAAAAGTTGAAAAACAAGGCTAAAATGGATTGCAATTTTTCGCCAACGACAAAAATTGAACCTAAACAGGAACAAATTATCCGATTTGGGCTTTAAAAGTCGGAGCACTTTTACGTGGAAAGAAATTATTTAAATGCGTAATTTCGGATCCCAAGCCTGATATAAAAGATGAAGTCGCTTGGCAAATATGGAGTGAAAAGAATGACGAAGCCTTTGGAATTATAGTTACAACTCTATCAGACGAACAAGCAGGAATGTTTCTAGATGAAACTAAAGCAAAGAAAGTATGGGATGAATTAAAGAAAATCTACACGGGCAACCTAGAAGATAAGATCATTGATATTGGACTTGAACTTAAGAATATCAAGATGAAAAATAATGAATCCTTAAATGAATATATGGCTAGAGCCAAAAATATTGCCTCTCAAAGTTCTTCACTCGGACACCAAATATCCCAAAGAGAACTTGCGTTTCATATTGTGCGAGGTATCCATCCAAGATTGGAAAAGATCGCTGTTGTACTGAGAACTAGAAGAGACTTAACTCTTGATGAAATTCGGCAGTCACTTAGAGAGGAAGAGAATCGAATGAATTCTAAGATTAATGGGAGTCATTCTGATGAAAATGAACAGGCTTACAGAAGTAAAGACAGAAGAAATCACTATCAACAGAATCGACAAAAGGAGTGTTTTGTTTGCCATAAAAAAGGACATTTAGCTAAAGATTGCTGGTTCAAAAATAAGCGAACTCAAGAACAACATGGGAAAAGATATGCAAATTCAAATACGAACTATAACAAACAAAATTTCAGAAATAATGCGAATACCGTCTCAAGCAAGCCTGCGGAACAAACTTTCAATACCAGCACAGATCAAGTTTTTGAAAACTCCTCAAATAATTATAGTCAGATACAAACCTGGTGTCTTGACTCAGGGTGTACTACGCACTTATCTCCACACTTGGACTGGATGGAAAATGTAATGCCTTATGAAAGTGAGATAAATTTGGCAGAAGAAGGTAAAGTTACACATGCTACAGCTAAAGGTGATATCAAGGTTTCTACTTGTACCGAAAACGGAATTGATAATGTTCAAATTAAAGGAGTTCTGCATGTACCTAACTTAAGGTCTAATCTTTTATCAATATACGAATTAACTAACAAAGGAAATACTGTAATTTTCAATAGAGATGGAGCAAAGATTTACAATGAACAGGATGATTTAATTGCATAGGCTCAAATCCAGGATAGGATGTATGTAATGGAAACAAGGTCCAGAGATGAATACTCGGAAAAGACGGAGAATGTCATGACCACCAAAGATGATTTCTCAAATGACAATATCAGCTTGTGGCATAGAAGACTGAATCATTTGAACGAAGCGTACATGAAAGAGATAATTCAACGGAATGTGGTATTGGGGTTTAATGTTAAATTTAAGAACTTGCCAGAATGTGAAGCTTGTATAATGGGGAAATTGACTCGACAACCTCACCATCCCGTTACCACCAACTGTACAACCAAACCCCTTGAATTGGTGCATATGGATTTATGTGGTCCAATGCCATACCAATCTCTAGGTGGATCAAAATACTTTTTTGTTCTGGTTGATGACTTCAGCCGAAGAATCTTTATCTACTTTCTGAAAAACAAAGATGAAACTTTGGGGAAGTTTGAAGAATTTAAGGCAAGAGTGGAAAATGAGCTACACCTGAAAATAAAGGATGTGCGAACTGATAATGGCACAGAGTTCACTAAACACAGATTCAAGAATTTCTTAATTAAAAATGGAATACACCACCAACTCTCCACCACCTACTCGCCACAAAGTAACGGAGTTGCGGAGAGAGTAAACCGAACCCTAATTGAAACAGCAAGGACATTATTGTTTGATTCAGGATTACCCATGGCTTTCTGGGCGGAGGCAGTCGCTACTGCATCATATGTCAAAACTGTACTCCACATAGGTCAATCAAGCTTGATACACCAATGGAGAAATGGAAAGGAAGAAAACCCTCCATTCGACATTTCAGAATATTCGGTTGTTTGGCGTTTTGGCCCATTACACAACAACATAGAAGTAAATTTATGCCTAAAAGTCGAAAAGGTATTTTTGTAGGCTATTCTCTGAAAAGAAAGGCTTATCGAGTGTATGACATAATCACCAAGAAAATTGAAGAAGTAAGATCAGTAAAATTTGTCGAAAATGAGAAAGGAATTGATTATGCAAAAAATCTTCAAGAAGACACAAATTACGACCATTTTTCATATAAAAAGGAAGAGGAAGATGATATTGAAATCGACCATCGGACGCGTCCAGAAACCTCAGAACTGAATGAAGAAACGATTACCACGCTAGACGAACCTAACGAGGAAAGAATTGTAAGGTCAGGTCGCAAAAAGGGAGATACACAAAAAGTTTTAGAGCAAAAACACAGAGCAAAACTGAGAGAAGAAGAAATGAAATTGCTTAAACAAGGCGCTCGACGTTCGCAAATAATAAAAGAAAGAAATAACGTGAATTTTATATTAGAACCAGAAGAACGTATTCCCGAAAATTATGAGGAGGCGATTAACTGCGAGAATAAATATGAATGGCTCGAAGCAATGAAAGAAGAACTTTACTCTATTGACAAGCATAAGGTATGGACTCTCGTTCAAAGAGAAAAGAATATGAAGGTCATAAACTGCAAATGGATCTTTAGCATAAAGAGTACGCCTGGTGAGGGTGTTTATAGAAGAAAAGCTAGATTAGTTGCTATTGGTTGTAATAAAAAATATGGCGTAGAATATGAGGAATCTTTTTCACCAGTGATCAGAAAAGAAAGTCTTCGTGCAATTGTAGCCCTAGCAACTCAGTTGAATTTGGTTATAACATCATATGATGTGAAGACCGCCTACCTTTACGGAGAATTGAAGGAAACTATTTTTATGAAACAGCCGGAAGGATTTGTTGAAAAAGGTGAAGAAGACAAAGTTTGCAAATTGTTAAAAAGTATATATGGACTTCCACAATCGGGACATTGTTGGAATAAAAAGATCACACAACGAGATACTGATACAACTGGGAATGGAAAGATCGCAATATGATCCATGTGTGTACACTTTTAGAAAAGGAAAGGAATATGGAATATTGGGTTTATACGTGGATGATCTAATAATAGCCGGAACGGATAAAACCTTTAATGAAAAACTAGCATCAGAGATAGGAAGATTTGTTGCTTTAAAAGAAAAAGGGGAGAATGAACCTTTCATTGGTATAGAGATAAAGAAAACAGAATACGGTTTTGATCTATCACAAGCCCATTATATCGATAAAATCTTGAAGAAATTTGCACTCGAAGAATGTAACATTGTACAAACTCCGGGAGATCGAGACCAAAGTTTTGATGAATGTCAAGACTCCAAACCAGTAGACAGGACATTGTATCAAGAGATGATCGGATCCCTGATGTATTTGGCAACCGGAACTCGTCCAGATATTTCTTTTAATGTGAGCAATTTATCCCGATTTTGCAATGATGCAAGAGAAGTACATTTAACAGGAGTTAAGAGAATATATAGATACCTGAAGGGCACCAGAGCTAAAATGTTAAGATACAAGCCATCAGAAAATAGCATTCTTGTCAGCACAGATGCTAGCTGGTGTTCAACAAGTGACGCAAAGTCCTATTCCGGATACACAGTTAAACTGGGAAACAACCTGATCAGTTGGAGAAGCAAGAAACAAAGTTTGGTGGCTCTGTCTACATACGAAGCCGAACTGATTTCGATATGCGAAGGGATCTGCGAAGTAAAATGGATTAAAGGACTTTTAGAAGAACTATGTAAGGATACGAACCTTCCTACAACGCTTAAAACAGATAGTCAATCTGCTATCAAGTGGATTAAATATGAAAAAATAACTTCCCGGACGAAACATATAAACCGAAAATTGTATTTTATAAAAGATGCTGTGGAAGAAGGAACAATCGACCTTGAATTTGTTAGGAGTGACGAAATGGAAGCGGACCTATTAACAAAGAGTCTTCCCAAGGAGAAACTTAAAAACTGTATAAACTCTCTCGGACTTGTTTGATAGAAGCTTCCACACAGGGGAGGGATTGTCGTATTTTATTTTTGAATACTCTGTGTGAAAGCTAGATTTGGAATAGGAACTAACCTATAAGTTTTGGTTTGGCATTCCGTGTTTGTTTTTGTTTTCTTCTTGTCTTGCTAAATGCAATAAATAATTCTTTTGTTGCTTCAAAGAGAGTTGTAATTATTTAAAATACTACAGTTTATTTACTTTTAAAATATACGCGTGGTCTCATGCTACCACTCGAGATAGGCTTTTTTCCTCTACCCCCGCGCATGCGCGGCGGCTACGTCACGTCCGGTGACGTCACGACATCACAATGTTTAAAGTTTTGTTTCTTATAAGATAGGAGGGGAATGTATTGTGATCAGAAACTATAAAGATTTTGGGAGTTATTTTTCGTAACCACAGACAAAGGATAAAATTGATTTTGGACCACACGTTGACAATATGATTAACAGGGCTATGAAATTTAAAAATGCGCTATTTTCATTATGTGCACGTACTTGGGGAATTGATTTAAGGCGCAGATTGATTTTATACAAAGCGGTGATACGTCCTATGTTAAGCTATGCATCAAATATCTGGTTCCCTTTTATCAATGCAGCAAAGCGTACAAAGTTGAATTCTATACAGTACCAAAATTTAATTAGGTGCATTCATGCTTACAAAAGATCATCTTCTTACATTACTCATATTCTGTCCAAAACTCCTATGCTGACCGACTACCTTGAATTATCACTCTAATTAGATACAATATGAAGAATTCTCTAACAGACCAAACACAAAATAAGCCCCTTTCAAATGAATTGAATAAATTATATATAAATACAAAATTTAGATTTTATCTTTCTCAAACTAATCCAACGTTCAAGAATTTTTTTCAGAGAGATGCACCAAGCTTCATTTCTCCTGATAAATACACTACTTTGTTCTTCACAGGCAAAGGACCTTTTTTAAATTTTCTCTTTGACTTGAGAGTTATAAATGATCCAACATGTGAATGCTGTCTAGATGTTGAAACACCAGAGCATCTTTTGTTGGCTTGTCCTCTGACTAACCAAATTGTACTTGCTTACTTTGACATAATTCCAAATCATCTTTCTGTATATACTCAATCTTATGAACACTTTGGCAAGTTTAGAGCAATTTGTACACAGATTTATAAATCACTACTAATTCATCTTGTGAATAATTGAAGATATATATATGTAAATAATTCTAATATAGCACAATAGTCTGATAGACTTCGTGCTTCTGTAATAATAAAATAAAAAATGTATTGTGATTGTAGCTGTATACATTTGTTTATTACTTTAGTGTTATTAATGCACCCACACGGTGCACCTTTTGATTATATGAGCTCACCGGTGAGGATGGTATTGTGCAAGAATCGAAGGATTATTGAAATCGATTTTCTTTTTTCAAGGCATCATCTAGCGGGGTTAGACTTCTAGTCCTTCTTACCGAAAATTTAAACCATCAGACCTATATGTTCCCAGATCAGATAAGAATATAATAAGCAACAAGTTAAATATTTAAAGTGTCATCTATCGAATACAGTTTCTGACACTCTAATGTTTCTTTTCATAATAATTATAAGAAGCTTCTTCTTCAGACCTTACTGCCATCATAGAAAGGTAGATGAGAAAGAGCTTGGCTATTCAATGGTGAACACTCTCAGCACTTCTGCCAAATTGGAAGTATTTAGCTATTATATCTATGCATACATATATAGGATTACAGAAGTGCATACATATAATCATAAACAAATGCATCGTGCAGCGCTCATCCTCAATTGTTCTTTGTGCATTAGCTAGTAGTTATATATAGATGATTGTGCAATATATCCTTGATATATGTGCCCATACATAACCTAAATGCTCCTTAAATTCTAATACAACGATAGAAAATTCTAGGGATTAATTCAGCAAAATCCATTGAAGGATCATCACTGATGAGAGAGAAAGGCAGGGAGATTGAGATTAAAACTTCTTTATTTCAAAAGTCCATATAAGAATATATAAGGTTAACTAAAATAATTGAATAAATAATAATATATAGATGAATAAATATATAATATGGATAAATATACATATATATAAAAATATATACAAGTCATCATTGGTGGCGCCCACCACGGGAAAGAATCCGCCACCGATGGATTGCGAGAGTTCTTTCCTACAGAGTGGGCAGATCGATAAGATGGTTGGCGTTACTAAAGACCAAGATGATATTTGTAGGTTGTAGCCTTCGTCACAGAGAGAGAGAGAGAGAGAGAGAGAGAGAGCGCCAAGTTCTTTTATTATCATTTTTCTATAAAACCAGGAAAGTCCTTATAAATTGTTTCTGGTTATTAGTATGAAAAGAAACATTAGTGCCAGAAAGTGTCTAAAATGAACCAAGTCTCATGGAGGTGAAATAAATCCATTGATATCTACAAACACACCATATAAAATCATAGATTCCATAAACAACGAAATGGAAAGCAGGTAAAACTATATATTTTCCAACTGTGTATAAATGACATATACAATCAAATATAAAAGTTTTTAGGACAAATCCTCATACAATACCATCGATTTTTATATCTATTTTTCCGAATTTCCCAGATCTTGAATTTCTTTTTATTTGGAGACTCATATAAAATTCAATCAGGAAATTACTAGATAAAAAGAAGATATGTAAGATCAGAAATCTACCAGCAATAAAATGGATTTCTTCTAAATGTCACAGTAACATCACGAAAGAAGAACGCAAGGCATTTGCAACTTTAAAAGCTATTAAAGATGTGGTCAGAACAGCCGAGTATACAAGAAGAAATTCAGTCACTCTGGACTTGAAAGATTATGAAAATAAAAAGTGAAATGCGCGCGCTTAAAGAGAGCACAATATATTAAATCACCCCAACCAAATCGCATACACTAGTTTAACGAGAAATTAAACTTATAAAAAATTACACAAAAGTTAAATATCAAAATAAAAGGCTATCTCAAAGCCAAATGTATCACTCCACCCCTTAATATCATATATCAGGTGCCATCCTTAATCTTTAACATAATCCAAAACAGAAAGATCTGCCTCATTCGAATTCTGCAGAATCTCCATAAAGTATCAGAAATGCTACACTAATCGAAATTTCAAGAATATTATCATATTCGTGTATAAAAATCTGTATTTGTAATATCTGAATATGTAAGAAATCTGTATACACCTCTATCCCATAATACATAATGAGCCATTTCCGAGATTTTAGAAGACTTACACATCGTTTTACTTATTCAACAGATTCCATCCAACATCCACCTGAATTAATCAGAGTTTCTCGAAGTATTCACCCTTAGCACCTATACAAAATTTCATCCATGAAAACCAATTATCGAAGCACTTACACCAGTTATCTTCGGGGATGCAATTTACGGCATTGATAAAGACTTGCAGCTCTTCATCACCAGTGTCAATTTTTATCCCTTTAAACAATAACTTTTGGGAAAAAAAATCAAAAGGTGCTAGATCTGGTAAATATGGTGGATGAGTGATTAATTGGACACCAGAGTTGGCTAAAAAATCTAATGCTTGAGCTGAGGTGTGCGGTCTAGCATTGTCATGGTGAAGAAGGACTCCTCTAAGTTGAGCTCTTGGTCTGCTTTGCATGATTTTTTCAAATACTGCTGGAAGGCATTTTTTTGTATACCAGTCACTATTAACTGTCTTTCGATCTTCTAACTTCACAATATAAATAAAACCACTTAAAAAAAAAAGCGACCATTTGTTTTCCAACACTTCGAGCTCTTTGAAATTTCTTAGGAGGAGGTGATTTTGAAGAGCATCAAAGAGTAGATTGTCGTTTTCTTTCTGGATCAAAATTGTAAATACAAGTTTCTGACCTGTAATAATATTTTTAAAAAGCCTTTGATTTGCTTTCATAATTTATTTTCAACATCAAATTATACCATTTAACGCGATCAAGTTTTTGGTCTTCAGTCAAGCTGTGAGGTACTCCATCTACTAACAAGTTTTCTGTATTTTAAAGATCATTAATGATGTTGTTGAATGCTGCCGATCTAATGCTCACACTTTTTCTAACTGCTGATATGTAATTCTTCGATCTTCTTTTTGTAAAAATCTTACCAGCTCAATTTTTTCTTGGCTCACTGCTGTTGGTGGTCGACCTGAACGAGGTTCATCTTCAAAGTTGGTTTTTCCAAATTTAAATCCATTAAACCAATTAAAAACAATTCTAATAGAAGGAGCTTTATCTCTTAAAGCCTTAATTAATCTTTTATGGGATTCTTCAGAAGTTAAATTACTTCTACAATCATAAAAGATCATGGGGCGTAAACTTTCTCTAGTCAACTCCATTGTATCTGATACAATGTTTAGAAATTACCGCTGCCACTGTAAACAAAGTCCCGCCCCCCCCCTATGAATCATTGTTGTTACTATTTTATGAAAATTTTTATGTTAGGTAAAAAAATACATCTAGAATATAATGGCATAATTTATTTTTTTATATTTTAATTATTTAATATTGATTACAAAAACCTTTGGAGTGATCCTTGTATCTTGAAAATCCCTGTTTTAAATAACGATATTTATCTCATCAACTTCATTAATAAACAGTTCTACAGGCCAAGCAGTGCCATCCGACTCCCTCCTAAGACATAACTCCCTATGGGTATCGCTAATATCGCGTTAAACGACATGGCACCGAACCAACACGATACAGCTGAGAACACAACTCAACCATCCCATCACCAAGCTTATCTCCAACCCGGAAACAAACCCAGAGAGCATACAAAATATATAAATAAATATCATGTGCGCAAAATTCCTGGCCACCCACCTACATAGGTGAAACATGAAAATCCATTGAAAGAATGGATAAAGCAGCACAAGTTTGCCCCTTACAGAATAATAGAGCAAATACCTACACGCGCTATCGTGTATAACCATATCTCCATCTTTAGAAAGTTAATCCTCCACAATCGCTAAAAACAGTATAACCAGAAAAATAAAGATTCCTAGGGACTACATGCAATTCAGAGAATTCAGTCCTAGATAGACTCACCAATAATCTTTTAGTGTTCAATGTTGATATAAACACGAGAGTTCTGATTTTAATAATTAGACATTGATATTTTGATAAAAAAATTATTTAAGGACGAGGCTAGAAGCGCTCACGAGGTTATCAGACGGGCATTATATTTGCAACAACAAACACTGTTACCAGGTAGAAATACAGTTGTTCTGAGGTAAACATATATATATATATATTACAGCCTCTTCTAATTTAAATTAAACATTTATTGAAGAATCTCCTGTGTTCCTGTTGAATAGACAACATAGTCTTCAAGAGATTTGCCTTGAACGTTATAATCTGCATAGAAGCATGCATGATCAGGCATTGGTATAAATATTTTACAAGATGTTTGGCCTTCGTCAGGATGTTCTCGCCAAGAGAATGACTTAGTGAAATGGTTTTGAAAACTTTTGTAGAAAAAAAATATATACACTCATAGACAAAATAAGAAACTGGAACGCCTTTAATGTCGCCTGTCGTATTTTATTTTCTTGAAGGAGACAGAGACAATTTGTTCACACTTGGTTAACTCGTGTGTCTTCAATAAAGGTCACTGTAATATATTTCAGAGTTATTGTCTGAATCCGATATACCTGCTAGAAGGTACAACTTTCTCAAGTTTTTTCTATGAGTGTGTATATAGCAATGAAAAATTTCGAAACGAGAAAATTTGTAAATAAACACACAGCTCCTGCCGAAATAAACAAAAATGTTTCCACCATTTATAAACGGTCCATGCAAGCATGTAGATTGGAGGCTATGTAACTTACATAGAGCAAGGTGGAGAAAATATTTTACGTGTCTTTTTATAGATGGAAATTTTGCCGGGAGGATATTGATTTAAAAAGACAAAGGTCACCTCTCCCGTCAAAATAATCGTCAAATCCAGCGCTTTTCAGTTTGCCAAAGCTGGTGTTGTGGCTTTGTTAACGACCCGAGGCCGCTAGTTTGCGGCGACGGTCAATAGATGGCGTCTGGATTTGAAGTTTATTTTGATGGGAGAGTTGACCTTAGTTTTTTTAGAAGTAATTTCATAGCAAATAACCTTTATAGGAATTCTATATCTTTTAGGCTATATATAGGTAGTATATTTGATAGAAAATTTACAAAAATGAATGGATACTTTAACCAAACCTGGGGTTGTTACAGAAAGTGCTTTTTCAAGCTTAAAAAAATCGGAAAGCGGATAAGGCGCTTGTAAGTATTGAATCTCTTTAGCTCTATTAGTACCATTTAGATGAATGTTTTTTATTTAGGTGAATGTCTATTTGGCATTCTAACGTGCGCTAGTAGTCAGTGGATTACTCCGAATTCCTTAAAATGTCTTAAAACATCTAAACTATAGGAGGTTACACATTTCGCACTATTTATCCAAACAGAATTCCTACACAGTTTCATCCAAATTTTATAGTCACTCAATTTGTCACATCACACGGAAAATTCTAGAAATATTTACATACGAGTAGAAGAGTACTACCAGAAACACCAAATTGTTCCTGAGAAAAAACTGAACAAACTGCTCTTCACCTTATCTATGACTGCCCGAACTTTACAGAAGTGAGACATCGATTGTTCCCTGATCTAAATGATCTAACTCTCTTACATCAGCCACTTTGTCTATATAAATTTTATGAACTCTGTGGAATAATATATATATACATGTAAATTTGTAAATATTTAATTCTAAGTTCTAATTTGTTTGCCGTTTTGTTTCCTCTGTATTAGACGCAAATATTTCAATATCGCGCCTGGTTGGTGAATAAACTAATTTGAAAAATTCTATGGAAAAGTTAACTGTTATTTCGTAAGGTCAAACAATTAATAACCTCGATTAGAGGTAAATGTCATTTCATATTTGACGATACAGCTCATCTCTGTTGGATAAAATAATTCAAATATTTTTGAAAAATATTTTATGCAATGGAATTTAAGTATATAAATACATGTCTGAATAAAAATGTAATAAATTAATAATTATAACATAGATATATAAATTGTTGCATCATGATTAATGCGCCTATTTTTAAAATTATTTATAATATTATTTTTAATATATTTAAAATTTAAATTATAAATTTATTTATTTTTATAAAACAGATTATTAATATAAAATATTATGTACTATAAAACATTTGTATTTTGATACACTAAATACCCTACATGCTTTAAACTTGGATGTGGTAAATAAAGAGAGATTCTAGGTGCTACCTAAATTTATAGTTGTCTTATTATTGACTGGTTTAACCTTGTAAGATGGTTGAGACACGTTCTGGAAAGATGCAAGACACGTCTGAGGAGAGACTCAAGACTGAAGAATCTGCCAAACCGCAGCCCAGTGCAACAATTGGTAGAGATGCAAGTGCCGACCCAGTTGTTTTGAACCCCAACATAGACATCCCCAAATATGATGGAACAGAAGACCCTCGCCCATGGATTGAGTCCCTTGAAGAAATTGGCTTCCTGTACCACTGGGCAGAATTAATTATTTCTCGCTATGCAGCCATGAACATGATTGGTAGCGCCAAAACCTGGCTGGACCTACACAAAATAAGTTTTACCAGCTGGGAACATTTCAAGAGCCGCCTAATTCAGGATTTTGGCTCAGACGCCAACAAAGAAGAATTGAAGATGAGGCTGAACAGAATGCAGCAGTGGAATGAACCTGCAATCAGGTTTGCAGAGGATATCCTGGTTCTGTGCAACAAGGTCGACCCCCAAATGGAAGAAGAGAATAAAATAAATTGGGTTATTGGAGGGTTAAAGAAAGAATACTCTTTTGCCCTCTACTTAAACCCTCCTAAGAATACCAACGAACTCCTAAGATTGTGTAAAAAGATGGATTTGTTTGAAAATAATTATCAAGAACGTATAGAAAAATCAAAGGTTCTATATAATGGACCACGCTCTCCTCGTTCCCACCATCAAGAGCAATGGAAGAACGCTCCGTCGTTCAGAAGACCAGACCAGAACACCTCCAAGCCCCAGGCCCCCGCTCCGAGGTACTACCAGAACACCCCCAAGCCCCAGGCCCCCGCTCCGAGGTACTACCAGAACAAGCCGCTGCCCCAGGTATCTGCACCTAGACGATTTTACACTCCCATTCCTGAGCCAAAACCGGTCTACCCAAGGAAAACCTACAATAAGAGTCCAGATTCAAACAGGAATAGGACAGAAGACGGGAGACCAATATGTTTCAAGTGTAACAAGCCAGGACACGTAGCGCGGTATTGCAGAGTCAAGTTTGTGAGGATCGTAGAAGAGGACCCCTCAGTTTCCCAAGACAAGAGCCAAGAAAATCTTCAAATGGACGAAAGGAAAGATTATACACGGCCTCGCCTCTATGCGGATGTTTGTAATGACACACAAATGAATATTCCTACAGGGAATAGATATTCCGTGTTGGAAGATTTAAACTAAGTGTCGCGCCTGATTCCTTCAATCAAAGCAAGTCGACCATAAATGGAATTAGAAAGTTGGACCCTAGGTACAAAATTAATATTAATGTGGACAAGATAGGGTTATGCGAAGCTTTGATTGATACAGGCGCCGATCTTTCAGTGGTCGACCTAAGAACAGCACTTTTTGCTGGCCGTGAAATAAATAGTCTCACTCAAACGTGTTCAGGACCCGATGGAAAAAAAATTAGATATGGTAGGTAGCATTATTTCAGATTTAAAAATTGATGACACTGAATTATCCCACGAATTTGTAGTAATGGACGCGCATCTACGAACTCTTATTCTTGGACGAGATTTCCTTAAAAAAATGAATGCTAAAATTGATTTTAAACGAGAAACACTAAAATATAATTTGATGAGTAATCATGACGTAAGCAATTATGATCTAAAAAAAATAAAGAGCACTACAGATACCGTTATACCTAAACTATCTATTAAATTGATTAGGGCCTCAATAGAAGCAGAGGATGGCGAATATGTCATCGAAGAGAACAACAGAATGACTCAAACAAATGGTCTTCGATTGGCAAGAAGTTTGCTTACTGTCACAGATAAGAAAACCCATATCTGGATAACGAACCCTTATCCTCGACCTTTAAAAATCATGAAAGACCAAACATTGGCTTATGGAAGTCTTCCTGCAGGGGTAAATTTTATAGAGAATAAAGAGAAGCAGAATGAAAATGACGAAATACAATTTCAAATAAACAAAAATTTATCATTTAAAGAACAAGAGAGGTTAAAACAAATTTTGGCCAAGTATACTGATTTGTTCTCATCGAGGTTAGGTAGGACCAGTTTGGCAAAACATCAGATTCATACAGAAGACGCAAAACCAATAAAGCACAAGCCTTACCGGGTAAGCGCTAAGGAACGAACCATCATAAAGGATCAAATAGACGAGATGCTCGAAGAAGGAATAATTAGACAATCTTCAAGTCCCTGGTCCTTTCCCGTTATATTGGTCAAAAAACGAGATGGCAAATACAGATTTTGTGTGGACTACAGGAAATTAAATGAAGTAACAGTGAAGGATGTTTATCCAATCCCAAGAATTGATGATGTAATGGATACTCTCCAAGGATCCAAGTACTTCTCAGCAATAGATCTCAAATCGGGATATTGGCAAGTCGAAATTGAAGAGAGAGACAAAGAGAAGACGGCTTTCACTACTGCACATGGGTTATATGAATTCAACGTAATGCCCTTCGGTCTATGCAACGCCCCTGCTACTTTTGAGAGGAACATGGACAATGTCCTCGGAAATCTGAGATGGCAGATTTGCCTTTGCTACCTGGACGATGTAATTATATACAGCTCGGACTTTCCAACCCACATTAAAAGACTTGAAGCTGTCCTCAGATGCTTCAGCGAATCTAATTTAAAACTGAACGCCAAGAAATGCAGATTTGCTTTCGAGGAACTTGAGATCCTTGGACATATAACCAACCAAGAGGGTATAAAACCTGCCGAATATAATATCAAAGCCGTTAGAGATTTTCCTCAGCCCAAGAAGGCCAAAGAAGTGCAATCATTCCTAGGAATGTGCTCATATTATAGAAAATTTATTAAAGATTTCTCATTAATCGCTGACCCATTGACCAGTCTCATCAGAAAAAATGTGCAATTTATCTGGACAGGAAAACAGGAAGAAGCGTTCCAAAACCTTAAAAAAGCTCTTATGAATCCGCCAATTTTAGGTCACTTTGATCCAAATGCAGCCACCTGCATTCACACAGATGCCTCTAACATCGGCTTAGGCGCAACACTAATTCAAAATATCGGTGGCGAAGAGAAGGTAATATCATATTTGAGCCGAACCCTAAGTAAACCTGAGCAAAATTATTCAACCACCGAAAAGGAATGTTTAGCTGTAGTGTGGTCGATATCAAAATTACGGCCCTATTTATATGGAAGGCACTTTAAAATCGTAACTGATCATCACGCACTATGCTGGCTTAAGAATTTAAAAGATCCGACCGGTCGATTAGCACGATGGGCACTGAAGATTCAGGAATATAATTTTGAAATTATACACAAATCGGGAAAAAACATCTGGACGCTGATGGTCTATCTAGAGGACCCTTACCAGAAAACGAATGGGACGAGGATTATGAAGGATTATTAAGGAGAACCTTAGTGGAAACAAGCGTTCAATTACACAGAACTTTAAAGAAGAAAATGGGTGTCTCTACAAGAAAATTCCAAATCCTGAAGGTAGAGAATGGTTGCTGGTAGTGCCAAAGAAGAGAAGGAAAGAAATCATGAGTGAATACCACAACCATATGCTGAATGGCCATCTGGGCGTCGCCAGAACCACATACCGATTGAAGAATAAATACTATTGGCCTTCCATGCTGAAAGATGTTTCCGAATTTGTAAAGACGTGCCATCTTTGCCAAAGTCGGAAAGGTTCAAATCAGTTGCCATCTGGACTTCTACAACCTATTCCCCCAGCTAACTACCCTTTTGAAAGAATCGGAATTGACTTTGTTGGCCCCTTGCCATCAACGAAAAGAAGAAGGAAATGGATCATTGTGTTGACGGATTATTATACCAAGTATGCTGAAACAAAGGCAGTACCAGAAGCGACAGTGAAAGAAGTCTCTACATTTTTAATCGAACATATATTTTTACGTCACGGGGCTCCAAGATTTCTTATCAGCGACAGAGGTTCACAATTCACTAGCAATTTGATGAAGGAGGTTATGAAAATGTGCAAAGTTAAACATTGCTTCACAACGAGCTACCACCCCCAGACTAACGGACTAACGGAACGGCTGAATAGAACTTTAATCAATATGATCAGCATGTATGTGAATACGGATCAGAAGAACTGGGACGAAATCCTTCCTTTTATCACCCACGCATATAATACCACAATTCAAGAAACCACAGGCTACTCTCCATTTTTCCTGTTGTTTGGGAGGGAACCCATGTCCCTCTTAGACGACGAGAATATCCCAACGGACAGTAACATGGACGATTACGACGAATATATAGAAAACTACTTAGATAAAATAGCAAGGACGAGACAGGTAGTCATTAACAACACAGAGAAGACTCAGGAAAGAATGAAAAGAAACTATGACAAAAAACACAACGAGAGAATCTATGAACCAGGACATTTAGTGGCAGTTTGGACACCAGTCAGGAAAATCGGAAAATGTGAAAAACTATTGAGAAAATATTTTGGGCCATATCGAATATTAAAGAAGCTGTCCAACGTAAATTACTTAATTGAGCCGAAAGATAATCCTGGCCAAGACCCATTTATTGTCCATGTCTCAAGACTCAAACCCTATTTTGAAAGAATTGATGAGGTCACTCACGAGGACGTGACGACCTCTGGAGAGGGGGAAGTGTTGCATCATGATTAATGCGCCTATTTTTAAAATTATTTATAATATTATTTTTAATATATTTAAAATTTAAATTATAAATTCATTTATTTTTATAAAACAGATTATTAATATAAAATATTATGTACTATAAAACATTTGTATTTTGATACACTAAATACCCTACATGCTTTAAACTTGGATGTGGTAAATAAAGAGAGATTCTAGGTGCTACCTAAATTTATAGTTGTCTTATTATTGACTGGTTTAACCTTGTAAGATGGTTGAGACACGTTCTGGAAAGATGCAAGACACGTCTGAGGAGAGACTCAAGACTGAAGAATCTGCCAAACCGCAGCCCAGTGCAACAATATACCTAGCAGATGTACATAGAAATGGTCTGCCTTTCACATGTGTAGAAATGTGGTGCACTTACAGTAAAAGCAGTCGCTAACATCTTACCCACCATGATTATCATGGCTTCTACCACGTGGACTAAGGATAAGCAAAAAAAACATAAATGGCAACCTTGTTGTTTTTGGTTTAGTTAATTTTTACATAATAAATTAATACTTTTATAATTGTTTTTTTTTCACAGAAGAATGTAATAAAAAAGTATATAAGGAAAAAGGAAATTTTTCTCTTTTTTTTTTTACCCCGAAAATACCCACAACCTCAACGTTGAAATATTAGTGAAAATTTTGACCTATATTTATATCTGTAAATATTTGCATATTACACAGGGATGTCAAAACTACATTGACGCTACAAATTTTGTCGAATTTATAAAATGATGACACTTGCAAATAGAACACTGGTAGAAAGACATAAAAGAGCTAATTAAAAATGTATTAATACAAGGTAATAAAGCGCCATCTGTCGCGGAGATATACCCCGAATAAACTTAGACGTTGAGATTTAAATGACTTGTAAAAAAATTGCTTTATTCAATCATCAAGCGGTGAAAGCCATGAATCGCACTCTACTCTACTCGATTTTCAAGACACGAGTCACTCTACCACGACGACTGCCGGCACAGGCAGCATCCCCTTTTATAAATCCAAAAGATAAAACAAGAGAAAAATAAAAAATAACTATTTACATAAAAGATTAAAATACAAAGTATCTATTTACATAACCAACTAACTTTGGGACTCACCAAAATAGGGTGCTATAGAAAGGGGGTGCTATGGACAGGTCACTTTTAATGTAAATCGCATCGTAATACGTATTTAAAATCGGGCGCTATAGAGAGGAAGGCGCTATTTAGAGGGGGCGCTATAGACAGGTTTAACTGTATAACAAATGGAATTTTGCTCGGTCCTTACGAGGATAAAATAATTTATCGAAACGTCGAGATAATAAAAATATATACTGGCAGAAATATCTTTAATTTTAAGAACTATCAATGCCGGCCTGGCAGCCTCTATCTTTAACATGAAAACATTAAGACACTAATGTTTCTTTTCACAAATATATCAAACTTCTACTGTCCTTACTGCGATAAAAAAAGGCATGTGATGTTTGTCTAACGGCTTTGTCTTTCCCATCATATGGTACAGAGCTAAGTACTCTGGTCTGATACTATTGAAGCAATAATGTTATCGGAAATCTAGATACAGATTATTTGCTGACTGCCCTTTATTATTCCCGGTTAATGTTCTTCTGTTTGGTTTGAAGGGGATTTGAGTGAAAGTAACGTTTCAATACTATGAGCATATACCTTTGGGTTTAAGCAGATGAAATGCACATAGTAAACAAGAAATACAATCAATAAGAAGACAATATAAGATATTAAAAAAGGAATATCCTCACAACGAGCACGTGAGCTTTTTAGATGGCAGAGCGCCATCTAGTAGAACCGAAATCAACTAAACGTTGATTTATCCTTTTCCCTGATATTTAGCCAATCCATTTTATTGATAAAACAAAAGAAGTCAACCAGGTATAATATAAACAGTAGAAATGCGTTTCTTTAATCGTTCAAAGTGCAAGCTTTCGGATCTTTATAAACCCTCCACAAGCATAGCTATGCCTGTAGAAGGATTACAAAGATCCGCAAATTTGCACTTTGCACGAATAAAGAAACGCATTGTAACGAATTATATTCTTATACTTTATTGAAATTTTATCTTCGAACCACCATGTATATAAAACACGGTGTGGTGGTGTTTCCAGTTTTGCGCGATGCTGGCCCGGATGGTGTGTCCGGAGCCAGCCGGAGGAGGACAGGTGAGTCTTCCCAACTGTATCTGATATTTTATTTTGATCCAACTTTTTCACGGAATATAATATTGACCAAACAAATAACATATATATAGAGAAAGCAGCTTCCAAAATAATAGGCGAACCCAACAAAATATGAGATTTGTCATAAAAAATGGTTAATGAAGCAAAGTAACGAAAGTTGAAAATAAGTGGAAATATTTCTATCAGAATAAGACTGCCATGGATAGAAGTAGAAATTATTTTCCTGCTAGTTTTTTCTAAATCGGAAACATTTTCTGCGACCATACCACATTGATAAATGACTCCTTTTAGTTGTAGATTCTAAATATATTTATAATCTAACTATATAAATACCATTTCTGCATGTCTGTCGGTGATGCACGGTTGCTACTCAGAAACGGTTGGGACTTGGGACATTCATATAACAAGATAATGATGGTATGATAAAGCATGAGATATGGCAGATAAACACGTGTAATAACTAGAATTATTTGGTCCAGAGACCACCCCCACGCCGTCTACGCTGTCCCCGACGGCGTGGCCTGTCCCAGCTGGATGACCAGCTACGACCCCGACCAGCTGGAAGGGTGGGTACTCTAACTTATTCTTTATGTAAATATAAGCATTTACCTGATCCGCCCTGCCCAGAAATGGATAGGCCTATTTAAATGTTATGCGTTTTTTGAAAGACGGAAATATCTTTATTTACGGGGCTGCTAACTAGAATGGATGATTTTTGAGCCCCGATGGACGCATAAAGCGGAATATATACAAAGCACTATCTACATTGCACTGTTGGAGGGGCATTTTTTCGAAAGACAAATTCAAAATACCAATCTGAGAAAGAAACAACACTTTAATTAACAATATAGTTAACATTTTATTCGGAACCTTTTTTTCATCTATTGGGCAGTTTATGGAGGATATTTTATAAATTTATATCTATTTTTTAAATATATTTATCATTATATAATCTTATTAATTTATATTTATTTTGTATTTAACCTTATATAATCTTATATGGACGTTGTAATGAAGTATATAATTTCAATCTCAATCTCTCTGTTTCTTCACTCTCATCAGATGAGTTTGGAATATCAATTTAAATATATCTCGAATTTCTCCGCCATATTTGCGACGCTGTGATTTGCCAGTATTATTTTAATGTCATACTAGGATGGTTCCATAAAGCTCGGTGGGCTGCAGGGACTTCGGCCGGGTATATTTTATCCCGGAAGGAGTGGCCGCCCCTTCGTGGGCCGTCTACTACGAGCCGTGGCAGCTCAGAGAGTAAGTGACTTCTTCCTGACATTTATTGACTCTCCGAGAAATTCAATCTTTGTTTGACGGCTGCAGCTTTTAGATATCTTCTATGAAAATGAATCATTTTATTTTCGCGAAGAAAAATATCAAATAGGCTTCCGAATTACTTTGAATATTTATTTGATTAGTTATAAGAAAGATTTTAAATAAAAAGTAAAAGCTACTATGTACATGAGCCAAATCGATCCAGCAGTTAGAGCAAGAGGGGAGAACTGAGTTTTTTCCCTTCCACGTGGCGCCACTGTTTTCCCCGACCGGTCCGTTCATCCAGATAAGAGGGAATACCAAGAAACTCTGTCCTTCTGACAATTTAAGTTTAGCACTATTGGAACTTATACTTCGAAAGAGATCCGTTTTGAATGAGATTTAAACATGTTTGGGAGAATTATATGTTTGTTCGACTCTTCTCTACTCTATTTATTTTAATAAAAACACTTCAGCCAGACTTACTCGACATTTATAATACACCCGTATTTTTATTGTGATAAACGATAGAGTTATCTGCTGAGAGAATTCTGCTTTAGGAGTTTGATTTGTAAATGAAACAAATATAGTTTGTTGTCATATATTTATGAAACAATGTTAGTTATGTGATATACCATTTGATTTAATCATGAGATTTGTTGTACAAATAGTAATGTGATTCACAATGTGTTAAATCTACTGTTGAACTTGGGTTTAAATAAGGTCGTCGCTACTGAGACCTTAAATGTTGAGAAAATTAAATAATGCAAACTCCGTTTTCTCGATTATAACACTATCCAACATATAAAGGGAATGTGGAATATGATTAACAGCATTCATAATTATTCATTTTTAAGGCTAAATTATTTATCCCTAGCTCCTGGCCGAAAAAAAAAAAGACTTCCGATGATAGGCTACCATATATGAGAACTTCAAGGCTAATTTCTCCAGCCTCTCCTACAAACACAATTTCCAAAGTCTTCCAACATAGGTACACAGGTAGTCATTAACAACACAGAGAAGACTCAGGAAGGAATGAAAAGAAACTATGACAAAAAACACAACGAGAGAATCTATGAACCAGGACATTTAGTGGCAGTTTGGACACCAGTCAGGAAAATCGGAAAATGTGAAAAACTATTGAGAAAATATTTTGGGCCATATCGAATATTAAAGAAGCTGTCCAACGTAAATTACTTAATTGAGCCGAAAGATAATCCTGGCCAAGACCCATTGATTGTCCATGTCTCAAGACTCAAACCCTATTTTGAAAGAATTGATGAGGTCACTCACGAGGACGTGACGACCTCTGGAGAGGGGGAAGTGTTGCATCATGATTAATGCGCCTATTTTTAAAATTATTTATAATATTATTTTTAATATATTTAAAATTTAAATTATAAATTCATTTATTTTTATAAAACAGATTATTAATATAAAATATTATGTACTATAAAACATTTGTATTTTGATACACTAAATACCCTACATGCTTTAAACTTGGATGTGGTAAATAAAGAGAGATTCTAGGTGCTACCTAAATTTATAGTTGTCTTATTATTGACTGGTTTAACCTTGTAAGATGGTTGAGACACGTTCTGGAAAGATGCAAGACACGTCTGAGGAGAGACTCAAGACTGAAGAATCTGCCAAACCGCAGCCCAGTGCAACAATATACCTAGCAGATGTACATAGAAATGGTCTGCCTTTCACATGTGTAGAAATGTGGTGCACTTACAGTAAAAGCAGTCGCTAACATCTTACCCACCATGATTATCATGGCTTCTACCACGTGGACTAAGGATAAGCAAAAAAAACATAAATGGCAACCTTGTTGTTTTTGGTTTAGTTAATTTTTACATAATAAATTAATACTTTTATAATTGTTTTTTTTTCACAGAAGAATGTAATAAAAAAGTATATAAGGAAAAAGGAAATTTTTCTCTTTTTTTTTTACCCCGAAAATACCCACAACCTCAACGTTGAAATATTAGTGAAAATTTTGACCTATATTTATATCTGTAAATATTTGCATATTACACAGGGATGTCAAAACTACATTGACGCTACAAATTTTGTCGAATTTATAAAATGATGACACTTGCAAATAGAACACTGGTAGAAAGACATAAAAGAGCTAATTAAAAATGTATTAATACAAGGTAATAAAGCGCCATCTGTCGCGGAGATATACCCGAATAAACTTAGACGTTGAGATTTAAATGACTTAAAAAAAATTGCTTTATTCAATCATCAAGCGGTGAAAGCCATGAATCGCACTCTACTCTACTCGATTTTCAAGACACGAGTCACTCTACCACGACGACTGCCGGCACAGGCAGCATCCCCTTTTATAAATCCAAAAGATAAAACAAGAGAAAAATAAAAAATAACTATTTACATAAAAGATTAAAATACAAAGTATCTATTTACATAACCAACTAACTTTGGGACTCACCAAAATAGGGTGCTATAGAAAGGGGGTGCTATGGACAGGTCACTTTTAATGTAAATCGCATCGTAATACGTATTTAAAATCGGGCGCTATAGAGAGGAAGGCGCTATTTAGAGGGGGCGCTATAGACAGGTTTAACTGTATAACAAATGGAATTTTGCTCGGTCCTTACGAGGATAAAATAATTTATCGAAACGTCGAGATAATAAAAATATATACTGGCAGAAATATCTTTAATTTTAAGAACTATCAATGCCGGCCTGGCAGCCTCTATCTTTAACATGAAAACATTAAGACACTAATGTTTCTTTTCACAAATATATCAAACTTCTACTGTCCTTACTGCGATAAAAAAAGGCATGTGATGTTTGTCTAACGGCTTTGTCTTTCCCATCATATGGTACAGAGCTAAGTACTCTGGTCTGATACTATTGAAGCAATAATGTTATCGGAAATCTAGATACAGATTATTTGCTGACTGCCCTTTATTATTCCCGGTTAATGTTCTTCTGTTTGGTTTGAAGGGGATTTGAGTGAAAGTAACGTTTCAATACTATGAGCATATACCTTTGGGTTTAAGCAGATGAAATGCACATAGTAAACAAGAAATACAATCAATAAGAAGACAATATAAGATATTAAAAAAGGAATATCCTCACAACGAGCACGTGAGCTTTTTAGATGGCAGAGCGCCATCTAGTAGAACCGAAATCAACTAAACGTTGATTTATCCTTTTCCCTGATATTTAGCCAATCCATTTTATTGATAAAACAAAAGAAGTCAACCAGGTATAATATAAACAGTAGAAATGCGTTTCTTTAATCGTTCAAAGTGCAAGCTTTCGGATCTTTATAAACCCTCCACAAGCATAGCTATGCCTGTAGAAGGATTACAAAGATCCGCAAATTTGCACTTTGCACGAATAAAGAAACGCATTGTAACGAATTATATTCTTATACTTTATTGAAATTTTATCTTCGAACCACCATGTATATAAAACACGGTGTGGTGGTGTTTCCAGTTTTGCGCGATGCTGGCCCGGATGGTGTGTCCGGAGCCAGCCGGAGGAGGACAGGTGAGTCTTCCCAACTGTATCTGATATTTTATTTTGATCCAACTTTTTCACGGAATATAATATTGACCAAACAAATAACATATATATAGAGAAAGCAGCTTCCAAAATAATAGGCGAACCCAACAAAATATGAGATTTGTCATAAAAAATGGTTAATGAAGCAAAGTAACGAAAGTTGAAAATAAGTGGAAATATTTCTATCAGAATAAGACTGCCATGGATAGAAGTAGAAATTATTTTCCTGCTAGTTTTTTCTAAATCGGAAACATTTTCTGCGACCATACCACATTGATAAATGACTCCTTTTAGTTGTAGATTCTAAATATATTTATAATCTAACTATATAAATACCATTTCTGCATGTCTGTCGGTGATGCACGGTTGCTACTCAGAAACGGTTGGGACTTGGGACATTCATATAACAAGATAATGATGGTATGATAAAGCATGAGATATGGCAGATAAACACGTGTAATAACTAGAATTATTTGGTCCAGAGACCACCCCCACGCCGTCTACGCTGTCCCCGACGGCGTGGCCTGTCCCAGCTGGATGACCAGCTACGACCCCGACCAGCTGGAAGGGTGGGTACTCTAACTTATTCTTTATGTAAATATAAGCATTTACCTGATCCGCCCTGCCCAGAAATGGATAGGCCTATTTAAATGTTATGCGTTTTTTGAAAGACGGAAATATCTTTATTTACGGGGCTGCTAACTAGAATGGATGATTTTTGAGCCCCGATGGACGCATAAAGCGGAATATATACAAAGCACTATCTACATTGCACTGTTGGAGGGGCATTTTTTCGAAAGACAAATTCAAAATACCAATCTGAGAAAGAAACAACACTTTAATTAACAATATAGTTAACATTTTATTCGGAACCTTTTTTTCATCTATTGGGCAGTTTATGGAGGATATTTTATAAATTTATATCTATTTTTTAAATATATTTATCATTATATAATCTTATTAATTTATATTTATTTTGTATTTAACCTTATATAATCTTATATGGACGTTGTAATGAAGTATATAATTTCAATCTCAATCTCTCTGTTTCTTCACTCTCATCAGATGAGTTTGGAATATCAATTTAAATATATCTCGAATTTCTCCGCCATATTTGCGACGCTGTGATTTGCCAGTATTATTTTAATGTCATACTAGGATGGTTCCATAAAGCTCGGTGGGCTGCAGGGACTTCGGCCGGGTATATTTTATCCCGGAAGGAGTGGCCGCCCCTTCGTGGGCCGTCTACTACGAGCCGTGGCAGCTCAGAGAGTAAGTGACTTCTTCCTGACATTTATTGACTCTCCGAGAAATTCAATCTTTGTTTGACGGCTGCAGCTTTTAGATATCTTCTATGAAAATGAATCATTTTATTTTCGCGAAGAAAAATATCAAATAGGCTTCCGAATTACTTTGAATATTTATTTGATTAGTTATAAGAAAGATTTTAAATAAAAAGTAAAAGCTACTATGTACATGAGCCAAATCGATCCAGCAGTTAGAGCAAGAGGGGAGAACTGAGTTTTTTCCCTTCCACGTGGCGCCACTGTTTTCCCCGACCGGTCCGTTCATCCAGATAAGAGGGAATACCAAGAAACTCTGTCCTTCTGACAATTTAAGTTTAGCACTATTGGAACTTATACTTCGAAAGAGATCCGTTTTGAATGAGATTTAAACATGTTTGGGAGAATTATATGTTTGTTCGACTCTTCTCTACTCTATTTATTTTAATAAAAACACTTCAGCCAGACTTACTCGACATTTATAATACACCCGTATTTTTATTGTGATAAACGATAGAGTTATCTGCTGAGAGAATTCTGCTTTAGGAGTTTGATTTGTAAATGAAACAAATATAGTTTGTTGTCATATATTTATGAAACAATGTTAGTTATGTGATATACCATTTGATTTAATCATGAGATTTGTTGTACAAATAGTAATGTGATTCACAATGTGTTAAATCTACTGTTGAACTTGGGTTTAAATAAGGTCGTCGCTACTGAGACCTTAAATGTTGAGAAAATTAAATAATGCAAACTCCGTTTTCTCGATTATAACACTATCCAACATATAAAGGGAATGTGGAATATGATTAACAGCATTCATAATTATTCATTTTTAAGGCTAAATTATTTATCCCTAGCTCCTGGCCGAAAAAAAAAAAGACTTCCGATGATAGGCTACCATATATGAGAACTTCAAGGCTAATTTCTCCAGCCTCTCCTACAAACACAATTTCCAAAGTCTTCCAACATAGGTACACAGGTAGTCATTAACAACACAGAGAAGACTCAGGAAGGAATGAAAAGAAACTATGACAAAAAACACAACGAGAGAATCTATGAACCAGGACATTTAGTGGCAGTTTGGACACCAGTCAGGAAAATCGGAAAATGTGAAAAACTATTGAGAAAATATTTTGGGCCATATCGAATATTAAAGAAGCTGTCCAACGTAAATTACTTAATTGAGCCGAAAGATAATCCTGGCCAAGACCCATTGATTGTCCATGTCTCAAGACTCAAACCCTATTTTGAAAGAATTGATGAGGTCACTCACGAGGACGTGACGACCTCTGGAGAGGGGGAAGTGTTGCATCATGATTAATGCGCCTATTTTTAAAATTATTTATAATATTATTTTTAATATATTTAAAATTTAAATTATAAATTCATTTATTTTTATAAAACAGATTATTAATATAAAATATTATGTACTATAAAACATTTGTATTTTGATACACTAAATACCCTACATGCTTTAAACTTGGATGTGGTAAATAAAGAGAGATTCTAGGTGCTACCTAAATTTATAGTTGTCTTATTATTGACTGGTTTAACCTTGTAAGATGGTTGAGACACGTTCTGGAAAGATGCAAGACACGTCTGAGGAGAGACTCAAGACTGAAGAATCTGCCAAACCGCAGCCCAGTGCAACAATATACCTAGCAGATGTACATAGAAATGGTCTGCCTTTCACATGTGTAGAAATGTGGTGCACTTACAGTAAAAGCAGTCGCTAACATCTTACCCACCATGATTATCATGGCTTCTACCACGTGGACTAAGGATAAGCAAAAAAAACATAAATGGCAACCTTGTTGTTTTTGGTTTAGTTAATTTTTACATAATAAATTAATACTTTTATAATTGTTTTTTTTTCACAGAAGAATGTAATAAAAAAGTATATAAGGAAAAAGGAAATTTTTCTCTTTTTTTTTTTACCCCGAAAATACCCACAACCTCAACGTTGAAATATTAGTGAAAATTTTGACCTATATTTATATCTGTAAATATTTGCATATTACACAGGGATGTCAAAACTACATTGACGCTACAAATTTTGTCGAATTTATAAAATGATGACACTTGCAAATAGAACACTGGTAGAAAGACATAAAAGAGCTAATTAAAAATGTATTAATACAAGGTAATAAAGCGCCATCTGTCGCGGAGATATACCCGAATAAACTTAGACGTTGAGATTTAAATGACTTAAAAAAAATTGCTTTATTCAATCATCAAGCGGTGAAAGCCATGAATCGCACTCTACTCTACTCGATTTTCAAGACACGAGTCACTCTACCACGACGACTGCCGGCACAGGCAGCATCCCCTTTTATAAATCCAAAAGATAAAACAAGAGAAAAATAAAAAATAACTATTTACATAAAAGATTAAAATACAAAGTATCTATTTACATAACCAACTAACTTTGGGACTCACCAAAATAGGGTGCTATAGAAAGGGGGTGCTATGGACAGGTCACTTTTAATGTAAATCGCATCGTAATACGTATTTAAAATCGGGCGCTATAGAGAGGAAGGCGCTATTTAGAGGGGGCGCTATAGACAGGTTTAACTGTATAACAAATGGAATTTTGCTCGGTCCTTACGAGGATAAAATAATTTATCGAAACGTCGAGATAATAAAAATATATACTGGCAGAAATATCTTTAATTTTAAGAACTATCAATGCCGGCCTGGCAGCCTCTATCTTTAACATGAAAACATTAAGACACTAATGTTTCTTTTCACAAATATATCAAACTTCTACTGTCCTTACTGCGATAAAAAAAGGCATGTGATGTTTGTCTAACGGCTTTGTCTTTCCCATCATATGGTACAGAGCTAAGTACTCTGGTCTGATACTATTGAAGCAATAATGTTATCGGAAATCTAGATACAGATTATTTGCTGACTGCCCTTTATTATTCCCGGTTAATGTTCTTCTGTTTGGTTTGAAGGGGATTTGAGTGAAAGTAACGTTTCAATACTATGAGCATATACCTTTTGGTTTAAGCAGATGAAATGCACATAGTAAACAAGAAATACAATCAATAAGAAGACAATATAAGATATTAAAAAAGGAATATCCTCACAACGAGCACGTGAGCTTTTTAGATGGCAGAGCGCCATCTAGTAGAACCGAAATCAACTAAACGTTGATTTATCCTTTTCCCTGATATTTAGCCAATCCATTTTATTGATAAAACAAAAGAAGTCAACCAGGTATAATATAAACAGTAGAAATGCGTTTCTTTAATCGTTCAAAGTGCAAGCTTTCGGATCTTTATAAACCCTTCACAAGCATAGCTATGCCTGTAGAAGGATTACAAAGATCCGCAAATTTGCACTTTGCACGAATAAAGAAACGCATTGTAACGAATTATATTCTTATACTTTATTGAAATTTTATCTTCGAACCACCATGTATATAAAACACGGTGTGGTGGTGTTTCCAGTTTTGCGCGATGCTGGCCCGGATGGTGTGTCCGGAGCCAGCCGGAGGAGGACAGGTGAGTCTTCCCAACTGTATCTGATATTTTATTTTGATCCAACTTTTTCACGGAATATAATATTGACCAAACAAATAACATATATATAGAGAAAGCAGCTTCCAAAATAATAGGCGAACCCAACAAAATATGAGATTTGTCATAAAAAATGGTTAATGAAGCAAAGTAACGAAAGTTGAAAATAAGTGGAAATATTTCTATCAGAATAAGACTGCCATGGATAGAAGTAGAAATTATTTTCCTGCTAGTTTTTTCTAAATCGGAAACATTTTCTGCGACCATACCACATTGATAAATGACTCCTTTTAGTTGTAGATTCTAAATATATTTATAATCTAACTATATAAATACCATTTCTGCATGTCTGTCGGTGATGCACGGTTGCTACTCAGAAACGGTTGGGACTTGGGACATTCATATAACAAGATAATGATGGTATGATAAAGCATGAGATATGGCAGATAAACACGTGTAATAACTAGAATTATTTGGTCCAGAGACCACCCCCACGCCGTCTACGCTGTCCCCGACGGCGTGGCCTGTCCCAGCTGGATGACCAGCTACGACCCCGACCAGCTGGAAGGGTGGGTACTCTAACTTATTCTTTATGTAAATATAAGCATTTACCTGATCCGCCCTGCCCAGAAATGGATAGGCCTATTTAAATGTTATGCGTTTTTTGAAAGACGGAAATATCTTTATTTACGGGGCTGCTAACTAGAATGGATGATTTTTGAGCCCCGATGGACGCATAAAGCGGAATATATACAAAGCACTATCTACATTGCACTGTTGGAGGGGCATTTTTTCGAAAGACAAATTCAAAATACCAATCTGAGAAAGAAACAACACTTTAATTAACAATATAGTTAACATTTTATTCGGAACCTTTTTTTTCATCTATTGGGCAGTTTATGGAGGATATTTTATAAATTTATATCTATTTTTTAAATATATTTATCATTATATAATCTTATTAATTTATATTTATTTTGTATTTAACCTTATATAATCTTATATGGACGTTGTAATGAAGTATATAATTTCAATCTCAATCTCTCTGTTTCTTCACTCTCATCAGATGAGTTTGGAATATCAATTTAAATATATCTCGAATTTCTCCGCCATATTTGCGACGCTGTGATTTGCCAGTATTATTTTAATGTCATACTAGGATGGTTCCATAAAGCTCGGTGGGCTGCAGGGACTTCGGCCGGGTATATTTTATCCCGGAAGGAGTGGCCGCCCCTTCGTGGGCCGTCTACTACGAGCCGTGGCAGCTCAGAGAGTAAGTGACTTCTTCCTGACATTTATTGACTCTCCGAGAAATTCAATCTTTGTTTGACGGCTGCAGCTTTTAGATATCTTCTATGAAAATGAATCATTTTATTTTCGCGAAGAAAAATATCAAATAGGCTTCCGAATTACTTTGAATATTTATTTGATTAGTTATAAGAAAGATTTTAAATAAAAAGTAAAAGCTACTATGTACATGAGCCAAATCGACCCAGCAGTTAGAGCAAGAGGGGAGAACTGAGTTTTTTCCCTTCCACGTGGCGCCACTGTTTTCCCCGACCGGTCCGTTCATCCAGATAAGAGGGAATACCAAGAAACTCTGTCCTTCTGACAATTTAAGTTTAGCACTATTGGAACTTATACTTCGAAAGAGATCCGTTTTGAATGAGATTTAAACATGTTTGGGAGAATTATATGTTTGTTCGACTCTTCTCTACTCTATTTATTTTAATAAAAACACTTCAGCCAGACTTACTCGACATTTATAATACACCCGTATTTTTATTGTGATAAACGATAGAGTTATCTGCTGAGAGAATTCTGCTTTAGGAGTTTGATTTGTAAATGAAACAAATATAGTTTGTTGTCATATATTTATGAAACAATGTTAGTTATGTGATATACCATTTGATTTAATCATGAGATTTGTTGTACAAATAGTAATGTGATTCACAATGTGTTAAATCTACTGTTGAACTTGGGTTTAAATAAGGTCGTCGCTACTGAGACCTTAAATGTTGAGAAAATTAAATAATGCAAACTCCGTTTTCTCGATTATAACACTATCCAACATATAAAGGGAATGTGGAATATGATTAACAGCATTCATAATTATTCATTTTTAAGGCTAAATTATTTATCCCTAGCTCCTGGCCGAAAAAAAAAAGACTTCCGATGATAGGCTACCATATATGAGAACTTCAAGGCTAATTTCTCCAGCCTCTCCTACAAACACAATTTCCAAAGTCTTCCAACACTACCAAGACGTTAAGATCTATCTTCAATAATCCTAACACAGCGCGTCCATTGGAGATGAGGCATTAATCAAGAGTTGTAACAGGGATGTGGTATAATGATGGCCATGTACCCAGAATTGTCCATAAGTCTCCATGATAGGTAAAAAGAGCTGCTGTCGTTGGTTGGCTATCCACCGCATGACAGTCAGACTTTGTTCCCCACCCAGCATTGTGATATAATGGAATCCCACCGTAAGGTTATAAACAAATAGGATCACTGGTATGTTTAGTGTAGTATGTAAGCTGCCATTGTGCTAATTTGTTTTGATGGAAGCAAGTAGTTATTAACCCACGTTATCACGTGCTCCAGTTTTCCTGAGGAGTGGGACCGCCCGGCTCCCAGCGAGAAGGTCCCCCGGTCCTCCGTCTTCGGAGGGAGGGACCGCGAGGTGGACCTCGAAGAGGAGGAGGAGCTGGCGCTCCAGTGAGTAGCCGTTTTACCTAACTTGAGACATTAATCTTTTTCATGAAATTAGTGTCCTCATTCTATAAGAATATTTTTGATAAAATATTGTCTACGTGTGTGTCTTTAAAAAATAATGATTTATTCACAATAGGGTAAAATGAAAGTAAATATATAAAGAATAATCTTCATCACAATTTTAACTAAATAAAATTTCCAGTCAAAATACAAGCAGAACCCATACGACATGTAAAGGCTACCTCCGTAGTCTGCACTCCAGAATGGCTTGATTTCAGCGGTAATGGGTACTTAGGGACTTTGTCATTCAAGATGTTGATCCATTTGAGAAAGACGGACGGCATGACCTTCAAATTTCAACAAACAGATCGACACTATCATTGAAAATTTCTTTCTGTGATCATTACAAAGTTTTCAAGGACCTATTTCTAAAGTCAGACTCTACCAATGTGAAGAAATGAAATAACATAGCAATAGCATAATTAACTATGATGAAGGTATTGTCTGATTTTTCAAATACGAGCTTTTTCTTTTAAAATTTAATTAATTTTGTGATGTGTAGGAAGGCCATCTTGGCCTCTCTGGGGATTGCCTAAAGCCCCCAAGAGACAAGCGACACCTCAAGTCTCAAGGAAGATATCAAGCCCGGTCCCTGGAAAGTCCTTCCGTTCGAGTAATGGGAGGAGAACTATGGACAACGTCTGACAGTTTCAACGAGACCTCGGGTCATGTACTGTGACTTCACATGGCAGGTGATTGAATGCCGTCTGGAAGATGTGGCGATTAACAAGGAAGTCAATCATGGAATGCCATCTAACAAGCTTCCATCTGGACCTCGCTAAAAACGTTTCTAGTGCAGTGTTTAGAGGCAAGGACCATCAGCCCTACATTGTCTTCTTGTAGCAGCCTGTTCTCTTTGTATGATGCTGAATGTAATGTTTAAATGAAGAGGCGAAAGTTCTCTGTTGAAAGTGTACATCAATTGATACTCCTTGTTTATGTGTTGATACTTGATTGTCTCAAAGTCCTGACTGACCCATATGTAGGTCCCAGAGTACTGGATATACTCGACCTGACAGTGATAGAGTTCTGGCCAAACTCGATCTGTTGTCTCTTATTTCAGGCTGAACAAGAACTGGTGATCGCCTAGTCTCGGCTGAACTTGATCTGGTGTACTCCTAGATCTGGCTGAACTCGAACTGGTGGTCATCTATTCCTGGCTGAACTTGATCTTGTAATCTTCCGAGTTCTGGCTGAACTGGACCTTTTAGACTCCTAGCGCAGGCTGAACACGAACTGGGGATCTCCTTGTTCTGGCGGAACTCGAACTGGTTCTTCTCCTAGTCCTGGCTGATCTCGAACTGGTTTTTCTCCTAGTCCTGGCTGAACGCGATCTTGTGATCTTCGAGTTCTGGCTGAACTGGAGATTTTGGACTCCTAGTTAAGGCTGAATACGAACTAATGATCTCATAGTTCCGGATGAACACAAACTGGAGATCTCCTATTCTCAGCTGAACTCGATCGGGAGTGCTTCTAGTTCTGGCTGAACTCAAACTGGTATTCTCCTAGTTCTGGCTGAACTTAATCTTGTAATCTCCGAATTCTGGTTGAACTTGACCTTTAAGATTCTTGTCCAGGCTGAACGAGAACTGGTGATCTCCTAGTTCCGGCTGAAAATGAACTGGTGATCCCCTAGTCACAGCTGATCTCGATCTGGTGTACTCCTAGTTCTGGCTGAACTCGATCTGGTGTACTACTAGTTCAGGCTGAACTCGATCTGGTATTATCCTAGTCCCGGCTGAAAATGAACTGGTGATCCCCTAGTCCCGGCTGAACTCGATCTGGTGTACTCCTAGTTCTGGCTGAACTCGATCTGGTGTACTCCTAGTTCTGTCTGAACTCGATCTGGTGTACTCCTAGTTCAGGCTGAACTCGATCTGGTATTTTCCTAGTCCCGGCTGAAAATGAACTGGTGATCCCCTAGTCCCGGCTGAACTCGATCTGGTGTACTCCTATTGCTGGTTGAACTCGATCTGGTATTCTCCTAGTTCTGACTGAATTCGAACTGATGGTCACCTAGTCCTGGCTGAACCTGATATTGTGATCTCTAAGTTCTGTCTGTACCGAACCTTTTAGACTCCTAGTCCAGGCTGAAAACGAACTGGGAATATCCTAGATCTGGCTGAACACGGAGGGGAGATCTCCTAGTCCCGGCTGAAAAGAAACTAATGATCGAGTCCTTGCTGAACCATAACTTGTAATCTCCGTTTTCTGGATGAACCTGACCTTTGGACTCTTAGTCCCGGCTGAACACGAAGTTGAGATATTCTAGTCCTGGCTTAACTTTATCTTGTAATCTCCGAGTTCTGGCTGAACTTGCTCCTTTGGATACCTAGTACAGACTGAACATGAACTGATCTCCTAGTTCCGGCTGAAAATAAAATGGTAATCTCCTAGTCCAGGCTGAACACCTAATCTTGGTCTGATAGTCCTAGCTGAACTCAATGTGATGGTTTAATAGTGCTGGATGAATTAGACCTGGTAGTTTCCGACCCCTGGCTACACTCGATCTGATGGTCTCCTAGTTCTGGCTTAACCTTACCTGTTGATCATCGGTTCTGGCTGAACGCGACCCGGTGGTATGCTAGTCTTGTCTGAACTCGACCTGGTGGTCTCCTAGTCCTGGCTGAACTCTACTTGGTGGTCTCTTAGTCCTGGGTGAACTCGACCTGGTGGTCTCCTAGTCCTGGCTGAACTCTATTTCGTAATCTACTAATCCCAGATGAGAGGGAACTGGTGATCTCCTAGTTCTGACTCAACTCGAGCTTGTAATCTACGATGTTCTGGCTGAACATTGACCTTTTGAACTTTTGACAAGACTGAACAGGAACTAGTATCTCTTAGTCCTAGCTGAACCGATGTTGTAGTCTTCGAGTTCTGGCTGAATTCGATCAAGTGGTCTGCTAGTCCAGGCTGAACACATACATTTGGTCTAATAGTCCTAGTTGAATTCGAACTGATGGTCTCCAAGTTCTGGCTGAACTCTACCTAGTGATCTCCCAGTTCTGGCTGAACTCTACCTAGTGATCTCCCAGTTCTGGCTGAACTCTACCTAGTGATCTCCCAGTTTTGGCTAAAGACGACTTGGTGGTCTCCCAGTCCTGGCTAAAGACGACCTGGGGATCTACAAGTCCTGGCTGAACATGAACTGGTGATCTCCAAGTCCTGGCTGAACACGACCTGGTGATCTCCAAGTCCTGGCTGAACATGAACTGGTGATCTCCCAGTCCTGGCTGAACATGACCTGGTGATCTCCAAGTCTGACTGAATTCGACTTGGATATCCCAGTCCTGGCTCTACTCGACATGATGAACTCTGAATTATGACTGGACTCTACCTCCGTGTATCCTTGTGAACTCGATTTTTATAAATTGCTGCTCGACCTTTCGACTAACTCTACATTATCAGGGAAAATACCTTGCAGCTGCTCTTCTTTCATTTATCGATATTTTAATAAACTTTGGAATGTGGGCGGAAGAAATGTGTTGCATTTTGACGTAAAATCTAACCAATTATTATTTATTGAATATTATAATTTATTCTAGAATATAATATATTTTAAAACGATTCTGCCAAGAATGAATCATTTCTCTCATGCACCTCGTAACAGAATGATATCTGAGAATTTAACAGTATTTATTGGTAAAGGAATATTATCTGTGGATAAATATTTATAAAATCAAGTATATATTACACACAGTTCCATTAATGTAGTTAAACTTTTAAAGTTTTTACATCTACTGATAGAGGAAGCTTTCAGGCTATGATACCGATCCATGAGACTAGGACATGGGTCGGCAAACCTTTGATTCGGAAGAATCAAAAATTAAAAATTACAAATTTCCAAAATTTTTAAAGAGCCAAAACATTTTTTGACAACAATAAATAGTACTCGCATAAATAATATTTGCGTATGGAACTATATAAAGAGACGCAGCTTCACATCCAAAGAGCCGCATGTGGCTCGCGAGCCGCAGTTTACCGACCCCAGGACTAGGACAATGGATATAGCTTTTCTCTGTGCTGGTCGATGAAGTTTGTCAGGTCGAGTTATTCTATTTAACAATGTTGGTCACTTGGAGAGGTAGATACTCTTCATAAGGCTCACTCGTGGGAGGTTTGTCTCTAGGATCTAATGATTATTTTAAGAAAACAAAAATATAAAAATAATTATAAGAAACGAATAAAACTATTAAAAACACAAGGTAATAAGACCAAATCCAAATAAATAAATAGTGTGTGACGTTTCGTTAACAACGCCGTTAGCGAAGCGTCACACGCTATTTATTTGGATTTGGTCTTATTACCTTATGTTTATAATCTATATTCAAATTGTGCTTTATCAAAACACACTAATGAAAAAATAATTGCTACATTTATGATATAAAAATTACAAAAATAATATTAACGTCTCTATAGATGAGAAAAAAGTAAAATATTAAATTCGCCTCGACGGGTACTCCAAGTCGTATCTAAGACGAGAAGTGCTAGCTCGGACAATGTGTCAGCACGGAGACTGAGGTATCCCAAGTCGGGAATTTATAAAGTGGTGTGTTGAACGACGACGTAGGGGCAGCAGTTGCATCATATTGTCTTTTCTGATATAATTTGAGTTCTGCGTCCAGGGCACCAGGGTGGCTGTGGGTGAGAATATTGAGGAGATTGACTGTTGTTTACTCGCATTTGTCTTACGATATCATTACCTAAAGTGATAGTATGGGATACATCACATTTTGGTACTGTTGTTCACTGATAGACTGGAATGTAGAGAGATCAAAGCATCCCTGAATGCCCCAAATGCGATTCCCAGCCTGCCAGTCCTGAACATCTATTAACTTTCATCAAATCCTCCAAAAAAGACCTCTGGAAAAACCCCATGACTATAATAGAAAAGCTGAGAAAATGGGACCTAATAAAGATCGTTTAAAAGACTTGAGGTATAAGCAACAACAACAACAGACTAGAATGTCACCTCTCTCAAACCTTACGATTCATGGCTATGATCTATAGATATTAAGCCACTCTTGTATTACTGTTGACCGAGCTGCCGTGTTCGACCGAACGAGATCCAGGCTTTTAGTGGTATTAGGTACACATTTCAAGGTGACCCTCAAATGTTTCTTTAATCCGGTCTTTCTCTCACAACACTGTACATATGCAATTAATTGTTGCACAGAACTGCCGGTAGACCTTTGGCCCCATCTTGAACAAAGTTATTGCTATAGCGATTTCATTGAAACATTTGGAATATGTTAGAAAAGTATCAGGTGAGGAGAAAACAGGAATACCTGGAGCGCTGCAAGCGTAGTCACCCTTATTCTCCCTGGAACTCCACACACTTATTCTAGCGGTGTCTCCATTGTTGGAAACATTCCGAGAAAGTCTCTTTCGGAATGGTGTTTAGATAGGCTGTCGTTGCAGTCATAATGTCCTCTCTTTTCTGAAATCTCTTTCCTTTCAATGGCCTCTTGAATGTGTTAGAGCGTTGTCGTGATTGAGGCGCCAATTATATGTTGATCACAATTCCGATCTCCTGCGTCGCACAGCATCACAAAGGCGACGGAGGACATCCTGAGAAGTGTAATTTTGCCTCGAGACAAATAACCATACTCAGGCACGCCTGCTAATGAATTTGTAGAACGCAGCCAAACCCAGAAAAAGCCATTGTCCACTTTCTAAAGCCCCGTAATATTAGTGACCAGAAGTTTTAATGGGTTATGTTCGTACTATAGACGTTTCATTAAAAGTTATGCTAACGACGCTCGCGACCCTTGAATAGCCTTTTTAAAGAAAAATGGAAAATTATTGTCTATTGACTGCACGGACTACATGACAAAGCATGCAATAGCCAAGGCGCTACCAACTAGCGATTCAATAGAAGTTTCCAAATTCTTAATCGAGTATATAATTCAGAAAAATTGTGCCCCGAGGCAACTAATCACCGACTGGGAAGGGAATTTCACATCAATACTAATTCGAGTTCTGAACAATCACTGTAGAATAAGTCACAGGACGACAACCGCCTATCATCAGAAAAAAATGGACTTACGGAAATGCTGAATAAGAATAGCAGACATGCTGTGTATCTATGTGGATGTCAATTAGAAAGACTGGAATAAGTCCCTCCATTTGTGACATTCGCATACAACACAGCAAGAGAAGAGTCAACTGTATTCACTCTATTCATTCTTGTGCATGGGCGTGAAGTAAACACACCATAGGACTTGTTATTCCTAAATAAGTTCCAGAAGATGACGTTTTCATTCAAACACTAGAGTCGAGAGCTGGAGAAGCATGGCAACTAGTCAAGTTATTAACCTACAAACTCTAGGCCTAAAACACGAAACAATGAGCGAGAACCTCTTTTCAATCACTTTCTAGACATCTTGACTCCTGAATATTCAATTGAGTGCTCACTGGTGAATAAATGTGAGTCCTGTATGACGCTCCCAAGAGTCCTCGCCATTGTATGTCACCACAGCACACTATGCTTCATTAATACCGCGGGAACCTTCTGGTAGACTAGTGGCCAATTGGTTAGCTACGGGCTGCTACCATATAGGCAAGCTATCAATACAGACCTATAGTGACAGCAAAAGGAACGTGTGCACAAGAGATTGAAGTATAAGGAGCCAGTATTGTGGTTAAACGCAAAGTTGTGATGCTCCTTTATAAAAATACCAGACCGCATATAGCAAGAAACGTCAGAAATACCATACTTGGCTGGGAGGTTCACCATACTCACTAGACTTTGCGCGAATAGATTACTGTCTCTTCCATTCCCTAGACTGCTATCTCAGTAGAAACCCTTCATAAATAAGAAAGAACTAAGACATGCACTAGCTGAATATTGAAAGAAAATTAGTTAAAATATGAATGAATGTGGAAATTACTTTAATCACAAAAAATATATAATTTGATGTATCATTTTTATTTAGAAAATACCAAAAGGGTAAGAAATAAAAATGACAAATTAATGTGAAGTAGATAGATTAATTATTAAATGTTTGTTAATCCCGGTCTCAACATTAAAACATTCGTAAATAGTTCTAAAACAGCCGTAACATTTGGGTCGCATCAGAACATTTACGTTACATTGGGACACTAGTCACATTCTTGAGAACATATTTCGGTTCAAGGCATCCGAGTCACACACGAAAGAAAAGAAAACACTGAAGTTATACACATCGGAATACTAAGTTAGTCGGAACTCTAGTGTCAAATCAGAACACTCCCATCATTTAACTAGAGAAGACCTGTGGTACATCAAATTGAGCTAATACCAAAGTAGAGTTGAAGCGAAGTTTACTTTTGTATAAGCTCAGTTTGACATAATACAGGTCTCTTCTAGTTATTTGTTGTTGAGACGACGTCATATACAATTTCTAAGGAATTTCCGTTTATCGAAAATTCAACAATTCAAAATTTCTTAGAGATTTCCTCACAATAAATCGATACGACAACGAAGCAACATGGATGCGACTTCAAAGCGGTAAATATCATTCACATCTCTCATTTTATAGAACTTCGACAGTTTAGAAAAGGCAAGATCATGTAGCAGAACCTTGAAAGTTTGCCTGGAACAATTTTTCAACTTCTTATTTCTGCCTAAAAAAATGAAAACTTCCTTTATTTATTTTGCATTTTTTACCTATATAGAAATATAATCAGGTTTCTATAATGCTAGAGTAGTGCTGTACCAAAGTCCAGACAATTTCTTGTACGTTGAATCTTATTTTATATCGAGAAAAATTAGCGAAGTTAAATAGCCCAAATTATAATATAGGAATCTTCATTTCTCACTAACTTTTTCGTTGATTTTTTCAATATTGCACTATTCGTAAATTCAGTGTGTATTGCTAATGTTTATTTGTCAAATATCTTCTCTCTGCAATATGGAATTAGGATATTCATTCTAATATCTCGCTACCTATACATAGAATGAAAGATTGTGGTTAAAGAAACTTTTTAATTATAATTCAAATGTTCAACGTTGTATATCAATCGAGAAAATTTACCACAAAGTTGATATATTTATTCTTATTATGTCAACATATACATATGGACAAAACAACACCACCACCAACAGATACATATAGGTGTCGAAGGGTTGGATTCAGAAATGTCACTGACAAGAAGGTTTGTGCGATCCCATACAACCCCACAATGTTTTAATGCTGGAAATCAACCTTTTACGTGTGGCGAGAAGAGATCGATATTTTGGCAATAATTCAATCCAAATAAATTTATCAAATTTCATAAGGCATGATTAAATCGATAAATCTTTTTATAAAATAAAAAAAAATATGTAAACTTCATTAATCTCTATTAAAAAAAAGGCGTTCCTAGATCTATGAAATAAAAACAATTATTTCTGAATATTTCGAGAGATTGTTTCCACTATATTTGTTTATTTCACAAATATTTGACATTCATTCTGTTATCGAGTTCTTTACGAAGTTACAAACTTTAATTTTATCTTAAATTATAAATAGATCTCTTTAACCTTTTTATATCAATTTTCTATTTAAAAAACAATGGAACATATATTTTCTAAGGGAAAATAATTAAAATAGATATACTAGATGGTAAAATATTAAAGAAAACGTTGATTAAAATGTTATACTTTGATATATGATCAGAAGATTGAAGAAATATAATTTACCTTATTCAAGAGACCAAACAGATTGACAATCACCATATGATATACTTCATTAAAATTGTGTTCGCTTTTATTGGAACTTTAAAAAAGTTCTAAAACGTTTCAAAACTGCCCAGAAATATTTATGATAACATTCAAAATAATCATATATGAGCGAATTTATTAATCATTTACCTATGTGATGTATCAGGTTGAAATTCAAAAAACATTTTTAAATGTCAAGAATTTTGCTTTCTTTAAAAATTATGTCCTGTGAAGAATAAATTCTTCAATATCAGCACAGAGTCAAATTTGGAAGACGTTAATTATACCCCATTACCTTGTTAGAGAATTGTTAATAATGAAAGTTTGTTTTACATGTTACCTGTATACAAGCTCTAGTACACATGATAAACGTCATATTAAATCACGGTGAATTAAAGTGTATCGTCTATCTACACAGGTAGAATCAGTTATCACTCGCATAGTTGAATACTTCACGGTTTGGTTGAAATTGTGCGCGAATTGAGGAGGACCTTTGGAATAAATTAATCACGGTGAACCCTCTAAATATTTTCGCAAAATTATTATTCAGATTACTATAGTCTTGGAATGATTTTCTCACATAGTCTGTGTATTTATATTGAGGAGAATATTCGATATATTCAGGTTATCTCTGGACATAAGCTTCTAAGACTGTAGGTATATACATATAATGCCACACAAGTAAATACATCGAGCAATGTTCTTCTGAACGCGGTGTAGAGTATAATTGGGAGGTTTCACCACTGATGAGCCTATTACCGTATAGATGTGTGGTTTGCAGAACTTATATTTTGTCTTCTAATCTTATTAGGATATAGTAACACACAACACAATTATAGTCGCTTTGGTATATTCCCATTGGTATGTCAGATGGCTATAATTATCTGCTTCTCTGTGGATATCCGCGGAGGCTATTCTATATACAGTTACGAGCGTCATCATCTCTGTCACCGTTTGCTTTTTTTTTTTGGAATGGCGCTCTCCTATTGGTCCTACGATATGCCGCAACTACGCGAGACACTTTGTTTTTTACTTTGCCCCCCCCCCACTCGCTTTTTGGTTTTTGTAACTATTGTGTTGGAGCGGGTCGCTCCTTAAATAAATGCATATATTAGTTAATAACTAAATGGAATCCTCTCTTTCTTTTTCCCAAATACATAGGCTATAGTTATTAACTAATATATGCATTTATTTAAGGCGCCAATTTATAATTGTAACAAATAGTATTTGAATCAAAACATTCAATCGGGTAAAACACGGGCGTTGCCCGGGTCATTCGGCTAGTATTTAAATATTTAAAAGACCTCAGTGTTTTGAACATTCTAATACAACGAGAACTTAGTTTGCTTTCTTTAATATCCAATGGGTGTCTAACTGAGCCCTCTGATAAGAATTCTAAAGATTGAATTTATCTGAATATAGGTTTCGCAGTAAAAAATATTTATCTAATTAACACTATAATTTTCATACTTCAAATAAAATCAGAATGATCCAATAGAGTATTAGAGCTCTAAAGAAGCGGTCTGGTAGATTAAATTGGAGAAACCGCTTGGAGGGTTCAGCACTGATGAGCCAAGCCCTCACAATGTTTTTAAATCGCAGTAAGGACAGTAGAAGTTTGATTTATTTGTGAAAATAAACATTCGCGTTTTGGTGTTTTCATTTGTATAGAATCTAAAGTTAATTATTGGCGCTCCCCATTAATATTTAATATAATAATAAACATTTCAAATTACCTTATATAGTCACGACCGTCTTTCCTCATCGGCCGGCCGCCTCTGTCACGGATGCGCGCGCACAGGGAGGTCACGTGCTCGCCGGCAGCCAATAAAAATAAAAAAAAAAAACTCCCTCGAGCCGGATTTTAACCAGCGACCTAAGGATCACCGTTGTAACATCTACAGTCCTCCGCTCTGCCAACTGAGCTATCGAGGGATACAAACTGTATGAATAAGTTTGCCTCATAAAGTCAACTAATCCTATTTCTACACAAAATGTATATATACAAGGTATGTCCCATAAGTTCCCGGACTGGGTCCATAAAAAAAAAAGGTAAGATTTTTTTAAAATTTTTTTATTAAAACTTTTCAAAGTAATCCCCCCTTGCTTCAACGCACCAGCGCCATCGTTTCTCCCAATTGTCGAAACAGTTTTTATAAGCCTCTTTTGGAATGCTCTTCAATGCTAACGGCGATTTTTCTATTATGTCATCCCTGGTGTCAAAATGTCTTCCTTTTAGAACTGCCTTAAGTTTGGGGAACAGGAAAAAGTCATTCGGTGCGATGTCTGGGAAATAGGGTGGTTGAAGTAGGATTTGTGTCCCGTTTTTCGCCAAAAAGCTAGTCATCAAGTGCGCTGTGTGAGGGCGAGCATTGTCATGGTGTAGGATCCAGCCACCATTAGTCCATTTTTCTGGCCTTTTTTTTTCGAATCGCTTCCCTTAGACGGCGAAGAATGCCCAAATACATATCCTTGATAACTGTTTGGCCTGCAGGAAGATACTCGTGATGAAAAATGCCCTTTTTATCCAAAAAAGCGACCAGAAACACCTTGTTTCTGGATTTCAATAATCTGGATTTTTTGGGTCTAAGCTCACCCTGACATCTCCACTCGGCAGATTGATGCTTGGTTTCAGGATCATAGCCATAGACCCATGTCTCGTAACCTGTGATTATCTTGTCTTTCCATTCCGGATCCGTTCTTGTCATTTCCAACATGTCCTCACAGGTTGCAAGCCGACACAGTTTTTGCTCATTAGTGAGGAATCTTGGGATGAATTTTGCAGGAGTCTTTTTGATTTGGTTACGATCCTTCCAATCGTTGTTTTAGAGATGCCTGTGTCTTGCTCTAGCTCCAGCAAAGTGGTTCGAGGATTTTCTTTTATCAAATCGGTGATTTTTTGCACATTTTCATCAGTCCTTTGAAATTTTTGGGCGTCCTTGACGAAGATCATCTTCAATGGAAATTCTGCCAGCTTAAAATCTAGAATGCCATTCAAAAACAATTGTTCTCTTTGGGGAATGCTTTATTAGGCATTTAAAAAGTTTCGGTTGCTGATATTTGAAATTTCACACAAAATTCTATGCAAATCCTCTGCTTCAATTTTCGTTCCATCGTAAAATCGCCGCAGCGCTATGTGTAACCTTTAAATAAATTAGAATAACTTTGGGGCGCGTGCACGTACCGCCTCGATATTGGTACCACCGTGTAGCAAGATATTTTTTCTATAATAAACAGTCAAATTCATTTACATTTTTCATTTATTCATTTTTTTATGGACCCAGTCCGGGAACTTATGGGACATACCTTGTATATAGTCACGACCGTCTTTCCTCATCGGCCGGCCGCCTAGTCACGGATGCGCGCGCACAGGGAGGTCACGTGCTCGCCGGCTCCCTCGAGCCGGATTTGAACCAGCGATCTAAGGATCACCGTTGTAACATCTACAGTCGGGTAAAACACAGGTGTTGCCCGGGTCATTCGGCTAGTGTTTAATATGAAGAATTAGTTATCTATATAGATAAAATATTTACAGTGAAATATTTATCCAAAAATTATAAATATCCATTAAACAAATTGAAAAAACACACACAAAAACTTCGAAACCATATTGCTAATTATATTACAAACATTTTAAAATCTAGTTGTATATCCTGGGGGAGAATGATCGATTGTCGATAGGTTGTTTACGAAGATACATCATTTGTATCAAGCCGAGTTTTCTAACACTAGGTATATATACTTCTGGTCAGATGGTGACAGCAGGCTGGTGTATGCACCACCCTTCCTTCACGGCTCTATTTCTTTCCGAATAAACATGTCTCAACAAACTACATAATGCGGCCGAAATAGATATTTCATCCATTGAAATATATGTATGACTATTTTTCCGAAGATAAATGAAGGCTTCAAAATAATTTCCCCTCTCGAGAAACAAAAGCAAATGACAGCGCCACCTATTGACAATCTCAGCAATCACGTAGATCCAGTTCAGTGACATCAACATCAACTTTGTCAAGTACGAAAGATCAAATAAAGAAAGAGGAATCAGAAGGACAGTCCTGGGACGGTTCAAAACATGATGAAATCTTCCAAATTTACAGAAAATATGCTTTGAAGTGAAATGGTGGAATAATTTGGAAGTAAAGTGGTTGTGACAATTTTGCATAAAAAAATAATAGAGAAAAATTCATCTTGACAAATAAGGATATATCTCATGTTAAAATAGGCAAAAAAATGTTTTCGTCATTTCTAAAACTCTCTTTGCAGATTAGGGTTGGATTGAAAATTACATAACACATAGACAAGGTGGAACAAATATTTTACATACATTTTGACAGCAAATTTATAATATTTTTGAAAAATAACAATTTGTAGAAAATAAATATTCCCAAAATAAATGGATACTTTAACTAAACCATGGATTGTTGCAGACGGTGCTTTTTTAAGCCCAAAAAGATCAGAAAGCGAATCAGGCGCTTGTAAGTATTAGATTTCCTTGTTCAAAAATTACTAATTAGGAAAATGTTGTTTCATTTTGGTGAATGGCTATTTGACTGTTCTTAGTTTCTCTAACCAGTACCTCGTTTGTACAAATTTGTACTTGTATTCTGTAACTATTCCATAGGCCTATTTGGTTACTTGATCCTACTTCTAAAGTTGAACTTGTGCAAAATAGAGAAAAAGAGATTGAGGGAATTTTTCTGCCTCAAGCGAGATTCGAGCACCTAAAACGATAGTTCACCACCTTTATCGTCGAATATTTTGTGTATAAATTAACATAGAAACTTTCACACAGCCCTGGTCTAAACTGGATTTTATTTCATGTGAATTACAGTCTAGATATCTCTATATATATTCTTAATATAGATTTTTTTTATAAATTAAATAAGACTTTATAGAAATGATAAAAACCTACTATAAAGCGGAATGTTTTGAAACGTGATGTTTGAGGTGTGGTGCCATGAAGAGTAATAATGATACTTTTATAAATGATTGAAAAAAAATCTCACTGGAAATTAGTCGTTTTTTTCCAAAATATAAAAAATAATTGCCATATAAGTTATAAGAATGAAGGGATATTCATGTGTCACCTCCAAAAGTCCAGGAGAACAACATAGAAGAAGGCAAAGATCCAGTGGGAAGATTCGGGCAGTTGGAGCAGTAAATGTTAATATTTTCTATGATTTGTACATTTATTTTGTGAATATACAAGTTGTGGTTATTAAGCAGGAAGACAAAATAAATGTTTCAATTGTGATATTCATAATCTAAACTTTTAAATAATACTTAATTTGACTATGATTCCTCTCTCGCGCACATACTACATACATAGTAAATCGTTTTTATTTTATATAGCGAACGTTGTCAGAAAGTTATTTGAAAACGTTTCTTTAAAAAAATGGATAGTTTTTTCGAGCAAAGAATCGCTATTAAATTTTATTTGGAACTCGGTAAAACCAGAAACGAATGCTTCAATTGAAGAGGCGTATGGAGATAAATCTTATAGAAATAGAGCAGAGCAACATTTTTTTAATTGATGTGCCAACATAAAATATGGAAGACCAAGTTCGACCTGGCCGACCGTGCATCATCAGAATCCAGGCAAATATCGAACAGGACAATTTTTTTTTTTGCGAGAAAACCCTAAAATGACAATCAGGGAGTTAAGCAAGCAATTAGAGATATCGTACAGATTATTGTAATCAATAATAAGCGAATTTGGGAAATAGTTAGAGTATCAGCTATTGTTTGTCCATAAATTGTTAACACAGAAACAACTAGAGTCTAGACTTTCATATTGCAAAAACCTTTTGAAAATCTGTCTTCACCCATAAGCCAGACATGCTGAAGTGAATAATCTCAGGTGATGGGAAGTTGGTTTATGCGTATGACCCGGCAATGAACAAAATCAAAGATCAAAACTTTGTAATTAATTTTCGATTTTAATGATCTTATTAACTTTTAATTTTCAAGAAGGTTCAATAATGACACAATACGTATATTTGTAATAACTTCGTCGTTTAAGTGAAGCGATTAGACTCAAAAGAACCAGATTTATAGGATAAAAATTGCTCTTGTTACATGATAATGCTCGACATCACAGGGCCTTTTCGATTGTTCCATATTTGGCAAAGAACGTAACCCCTGAACTTCCTAACCTCCCTATTTCCCTGTACTCTTTCCCCCTGGCTTCTTCCTCTTCACAAAGATAAAATATTTATTGAAGGGTATATTTGATGTTGTAAGTGTCATTATATAAAATTTGAAGAGAAATTTGAGAGCCATTCGGAAAAACTAATTCGCTTTATGTTTTGAAAAATTGAAAAAAGATGGGAACGTTATGGGAAAATAAATTTTAAAATACTATTTGTCATAATTGTATATACAGTATATAAACTCCTTGTAAAGGACACCTAAGTGCAGAGACAAAGTGTCCTTTAGGCGAGAGGTGTTCTCATACCGGAGAGTTGCTCAATAGTAAAAATGGTAATTTTGTAAATGAAAACGGTCTTCTATCTCGGGTGTCCTCTAAAAGAGGTTCTACTGTATTTTAATAAAATTTTCACAATATTGTCTCCCTACTTTTGATTATCACATATTTTATTTATATTTAAGCACATTTCACTCGTCAACACCGCCAGGTATATATGAAGAACACGGCGTGGTGGTGTTTCCAGTTTTGCGCGCTGCTGGCCCGGATGTGTCCGGAGCCAGCCAGAGGAGGAGGAGGACAGGTGAGTCTTCCCAACCTTCTACTTCTAATTGACTAAGATTACAAGAGATATAAGGGGACACAAAATAATCGAAAATGTTCCAGGAAAAAGGGAATAAAGACACCCGGGGAAAAAAGCGATTTGCTGAAGAATGCTCGTTGAAAATAAGACTGCCGTGAAGACGTGATTTACTGATAGTTTCAAAAAAATGGACGCATTATTCTACGCTTTTCCCGCAGTCCTAAATGTCATATTTTAATACCATTCCAATATTGAACTCTATCTTTATTAAAATGAAATTTGAATCGATATTTGTTACACTACACTCCGCAAAAACTACTGAATTAATCTTTAGGAAATTTCATCTGATTATATAATATAACGTATAGGTAATTCAAAACTAAAACAAACCTTAGTAATTTTAACAAATCGTAATAAAAATTACTGTCTTTCTGATGGTTTTCTTTAACAAAAGAGGCTAATAAAAAATTTGATCGTTTGTTAGTATATATTTTTACAATGTTATTGACACTAAAATTATTCAACCGACTTTAGACGTCCTAGAAAACTTGAATAAAATGTACTTAGATAATATCCAGTCGAAGCCCTGTCCATTGGCTAGTACTTTATATATGAAAGATAACAAGATTTAAATGTGGCAATTTTATCATTGAATGGCACTTTAATTATTATAGTATGGAAGAAATGCAAGGTTTAAAAAGAAATAAAGTACTTCCTGGTTCATCCAGTCAGTATATAATAATTATAATCTTTTTATATAACTTCAAAATTTGCACAATTTTAAATGGATTTAAACTATATATTCAGCTATTTATACAAAATATTTTCCAATGGTTTGATGGATAATAATGCCCTTCCATTATTTTATCATTGCGCTGTGTAAGGGCAGTAGACATTGTTCATTTAAAAAGAATATGCTTTAAAATTAGATGAATTGTATATAACAGATGACCTGCTAATGCATCATATTGACCTATGCCGGGCTGTATCGAAAGTTCGTTACCATAAATACATCTTCCAACTGTGTCCATAGTCTTGCGAACATCCCCCTTCTCACAGATTATATTGAATCTAACATAATTAAATATGATTTAGCTCATCCTTCGATAGAGGATCAAAATACTTATAGACCACATTCTCCAAGTATAATTAGATCATTTTTGAGTGCAAAAATGGATGAATTATTTCTAAAAACAAATGAAATTCCAAAGTTTTTTCCGTTCGGAATCCCAACATATTTCCGCTCCAATTTTTATAATACCCAGTTTATATCGAACCATGGAAATGTTAAGGGATTTTAAACGAAAGTTGGTGCGGTTGAAGACTCTATCTATCATTGTGACAACGAATTCCAGGACTCAAAACGCTTATTTTCGGAATGCCCACTCTTCTTCACCGCTAGACAACAGACAATAAATAATGTTGTAGCTCTTTATCAATTTGTAAATAGCAGAGAGAATTATCATAGGTTTAACTATTTTTGTAAACATACTTATGATTATCTTTCAAACCTGAAAGGTTCAAGTTACTAATATATATTATTGTTTCTATTTTTATTTTCAATACATTTTTTGTTTAATATGCTTATAACTGCTCCTATTTAAAAATGTAAATCGACGCAATTATCCCTAGCCGGGATATCGCGTTTTGTGTGTTTAAATAAATAAATAAATCACATTGAATCATATATAAACAAAAGATGTTTATTCGTTGAGGAAGAGACCGTCATTTTCAATAAAAGCCAGCCATCCTCTTCCCAGGTTGTTAATTGGCTGACGATACCATTCTCGGGGTTTGGAGCCGAAAAAGTCACGACAGGCAGTTTCAAAGTGTCTTTCACTTATAAAAATAGCCATGGACTGAAATAATAAAATTCAGATAGTACTTTATCCGAGCTATAAGCATGGCGAGTAGTACTTAAATACACTCTAAATTAATTAACTTTATTAACATCCTTTAACGCGATATCCCAAACTCAGGGATATTTGCGTCAATACATTTTTTTACATCATAACAAATTGGCTATATACAAGCTTATACTTTTCAATTAATTTACATAATAATCCAAAAATATTTTGGTTGAGGAGAAAAAAGACAAACATACAAAACAATTACATTAAAAAAACCCTCTTTACTTTATTTTATTTATTGATACCAAGCTCAATGAGTTGGAGCGCTGTCATGTTGCAGGTGACTCTCTTTCGGTTGATCAAAGAGCATATCGAGTCTTTAAAACTTCATTTACTCTGTTGAGTTGGTCTGAGTAGAGATCAGCATTAACTGTCGACCATCAGGAACAATTTCTTCGTGAACATTTAATCGATGTTCTACCCTATAGTCAACGTCAATTTAGGACCAAATTGATCCTGTTAAACTACATGTTTAGCCTCTTAATATCAGGGTACCCATTGTCTTCATGTTTTGAAGTTAATAAGAGAGTTCCACTTTTCATCCCAATTACAAGCGACTTCCAAAACCGAAGATCTTGCAGATTCTCTAACAATCGTTTACAGCTATAGACTCTCATCTAGGTCTGGGCTATAGTGAGGCCATTGGAATCTTAGATGTTTGATAATAAAGTACAGCTGGGGTAGAGTTCGGTTGATCATATCTTTGGATGGTTCAAGTCTGGCTGACATTTAACGCGTAGATTGTTGTGGGTTGTCCACCACCAGAAATTGTAGGGTTTTAATATCCGTCTAATGTGGTCGTCCCATTCGAGATGTGTCCTCAGGGCTGATGTCTCTTTCTCTAAATCTCTTGAAACCTTTGAAGCTGTTCTTCTTTTGCTATTCCTTTCAACTTCGCATATGTATTTTGCCGCCATATTTGCACTTAGTATTTTTTTTTTCCAAAAGAGGCGCAAAAGTACTCGGATCTTTTTTTATCACCCATTCTTTAGCTCTCTACTAGAATACTGAAATGTTATTCTAAATCCAATTGGGCTCATTTAAATTACATGGGCACGCTCATCGACCTTGGGATCGAACCTTTATTTATTTAAACTGAATTTATAATGGTATAGATTTGTATAATTTGATTTTATAATGAGCTTCCGCTTAAGAAACGAAATTTTGATATAGCCTTGTATAATGTTCTATTCATGTATTTTTAAGGTTATTTTCAAAATTGATTTATATTCTGGATAATATAAGCTAACAAACGTATAAAATACATATAATTAATATAGAACCTATCTCCATATAATTCACCAAACCACAACGTGAGAAAACGATCAAATCGAACTTAAAATCTGGAGGTTAGATTCAATAGATATAACTACCTAGTTGATTAAACTGGCTTTATGAATATTCTTCAATTTCTACATCTGGGTTTCTTCACTTATATTCGCTTAATTTTATACCATTTCTGTTTGATTTTCACTAAACCTCCAATTTCAGCCCTTTAAAAGATTGGTCTTATATATTGGAGGTGTCCCTATTGCTTTGAAAAGGCGTTTATTTTAAAATTACTATGGGAATAATTTGCAACTACATTACCAGTGTAGTGATCAGAGTGTTTTTTGGGTTCAGCCCCCACGCCGTCTACGCTGTCCCTGACGGCGTGGCCTGTCCCAGCTGGATGACCAGCTACGACCCCGACCAGCTGGAAGGGTGGGTACTCTTCTTGTTGTCCAACTTATTCTTTATGTAAAATGTAGAAATTCATGTGAATATTTATATAAATCCCAGTAAATACTGTCAAATGATATGACTGCCTTGAATTGTCGCCAGCCATTACTGTGGAAACCGCTGTCTAAAAAAATTACTCTTTTCCAAGTAGCCGCCTCTAACAGTGATTCCCCACATACCATAACAATTAAAACCCTTCACACCCCATTTATTTTTAATTTATTCAGGCAAAATTATTTTTTTTTTTTAAAGACAGCAGAAACATTTTAAAACTTTTTATTTGCTCATTTATTTATTTTTGAAAATAAAAGTGCCCTCCAAAGGTATATGTGTTTTGTTTCTTTCCCTTGTCAGTGTGTATGAACTAATGTTTTAGAATGGTTTTCACCAAATACAGGAAGTTTCTATAAGTGATCTGTTGGGCTGCAGGGACTTCGGCCGGGTATATTTTATCCCGGAAGGAGTGGCCGCCCCTTCGTGGGCCGTCTACTACGAGCCGTGGCAGCTCAGGGAGTAAGTTCCTGACATCTATTGACTCTCCGAGATATTCTGTCTTTGTTGAGAGGATACCTTTTTTAGAGAACTGAAAATACGATTATTTCTAGGCCTCAAGATGTTTACAAACATTTCTATTGACGCTTACAACATATTCATTGAGGGAGTTCATATATATGTTTATACAAGTAATATATACTTGTAATAAATGGATTTGTTGTGTGTTAATGTGTGTTTGATAAATTCTATTTATTTAAAAAATAACTAATCAAAAATTATTTCAGATTGAACCTGTTTAATTACATGGTATAATGTTGTATTTAGTGTTGTAAGGTGTTGGGAACAAATTGTACTGGGGTCCCACAGGACATTGGTTACATCTACTGTTGAAACGCTTCTACTCAGAGGTGTTAGCATTGCGGAGAATTCAAGTGCTGAAATTAATTACTCTGAAACTTTGCTATAACACTTAATCTCTCCCAGCTATATTGTGAGTTGGAATCATTTCTTATAACGATTTGTTTTTCTTAGTTTAATTATTTCAGAAATTATATAAGTTAAGTTCTCAATTTATAGGTTCTTGAAAATTACACGATATCGATTTTCTTAAATAGAAGGCCATATCGAAGCACTACAGGCACGACCTATTTCTCTCCTCCTTGCAAACTTCACCCAGCACTATCAAGGCGATTTCTTGCCAGAGCCACCTTCAATAGTTAAAAAAAGACAACACTAATTAGAGAGAAATAGGTCAGCCATCAAGATATGTAACAGTGATGTGGTATAAGGATGACTCCAGAATTGTGATATAATGAAATTTCAATATAAGGTTGTTGAATAAAATATAATCACTGAAAACATCAGCTTAGTACATAGGCTAATTAAATACCATTTGGAATATTGGTGGAATTGAGTAGATATTAACACAGGTTATCGCGTGCTCCAGTTTTCCTGAGGAGTGGGACCGCCCGGCTCCCAGTGAGAAGGTCCCCCGGTCCTCCGTCTTCGGAGGGAGGGACCGCGAGGTGGACCTCGAGGAGGAGGAGGTGGAACTCCAGTGAGTACCTGTTTCACTTAACTTTTATGTTTTCAACGCCCTGCACATTAGAGAAGATATTTTAATAAATAATTTGTTTTAGAAGTCATTCAATTTTTACACCAGTTAGACCCTGCCAATAAGCAGAAGTGATAGAATGAACCGCACAAGCAAACTTTATTAAATGATTAACTACAGAAATTTCATAATTTTAGTGATGTGCAGGAGGGCTATTTTGGCCTCTCTGGAGTCCGCCTGAAGAGAAGGAGCTAAACGCCCCCACAAGGCTCCAGAAGGAATGACCGCGAGGTGGACCTCGAGAAGGAGGAGCTGGCGCTCCAGTAAGTAGCTGTTTCATTTAACTTAGACTTATTAAAATACATCATTTTAACACCCTGCCCATTAGAGCAAATATTTTAATAATGAAGTGATTTAGATGGTATTGATTTTTCAGTGGTCAAATAATACTAATGAGCAGAAGTAATAGAACAAACCACAATGTAAAATATTTATTACGAGTTTTTTTTTTTTTTTTTCAGAAATTAATTATTTGCGTGATGTGCAGGAGGGCTATTTTTGCCTCTCTTGAGTCCGCATGAAGAGCCGGATCCAAGCGCTATCTTAAGGCTCAGGAATGTTTCAAGCTCAGTCCCCGGATTATCCTTCCGTCCAAGTTTTGAAAGGATCACTCCGAACAACCTCTAGTTGTTTCAATGGGTCATCTACCGGCTGCAAGTGCGGCGAAAGCGATTTCATTGGAGTACCGACCATTAATACCGCCTCTATTCATCTTGCAACCCGTCTCCTTGAAGAGTTTTAGATGGCCTGCCGAGCATTGCAAACTCACTGAAATAAAAATTGCGGAATAAAACCATCACTCGTCCTTAGTGATTAGCACGTTTTTCTGAAGATCTCATATTTCTTTGATTAAAACGAATATTATCTTTCCCGGGTCTAAGCTGAACTAGACCCATTTGTCTCCGAGTCCTTGCTGAATTCGACCCGCTGGATTTTGTGACCTAGCTGAACTAGACCCAGTTTATTCTGAGTCTTGGCTAGACTCGATCTGTGGATATCGAGTCCTGACTTACCTCATCTGCTGATCTCCGAGTCCTGAATGAACTCTATCTTCTGGAGTTCGAATCCTGGCTGAATTTGACTCGCTGGTCTTCGAATCAAGGCCCATTTCGACCCGCTTATCTCCGAGTGCTGGCTGAACTCGCTCTATGAAATTCGAGTCCAGACTGAAATCTACCTGCTGGTCTCCGCATCCTGGCTGAAATCGACCCGCTCATCTTCGAGTTCTGAATGAACTCGATCTGCTGAACTCTGGATCCTTGTTGAACATGATATGCTGGACTTCGGATCCTGATTGAACTCAAACCGCTATGTTTCGTGGCTGGATGAACTCGATCCATTGACTTTGAGACATGGCTGAACTAAAACCGCTGGTCTTCGTGTCATGGCTGAACTCAATTCACTGGGCTCAGAGTTCTGGCTGAACTCGACCCGCTTGTTCCCGAGACCTGGCTGAACTAGTCCTGGAGGTCTCAGAGTCCTGGTTTGACTTGATCTAAAAGTTCCGAGTCTTGGTTTAACTGGTCCTGGATGACTCCAATTCCTGGTTGAACTTGTCCTGGAGATCTTTGAGTCCTGATTCAACTCGTATTGGAGGTTTCTGAGTCCTAGGCTTAACTAGTCCAGGAAGTCTCCGAGTCCTGGATGAACTTGACCTGGAGGTCTCAGAATTTTGGCTGAACTTGACCTGGAGGGCTTTGGGTCCTTGTTGAACTTGACCTGGAGGTTTCTGAGTCCTGGCTGAACCTGTTCTGAGAATCTTCGAGTCTTGGTTGAACTTTACCTGGAGGTCTTCGAGTCCTGGTTGAACCTGACCTGAAGGAATCCGAGCCTGGCTGAACTTGTAGAACTCCGCGTTCTGGGTGAATTTGACCTGGAGGTCGCAGAAATTTGGCTGAACTTACCATGGAGGGCTTCGAGTCGTGGTTTAACTTGACCTGGAGGTCTTCGAGTCCTTGTTGAACTTGACCTGGAGGAATCCGAGTCCTGGTTGAACTTGTCTTGCAGAACTCTGAGACCTGGGTGAACCTGACCTGAGGTCTCAGAATTTTGACTGATCTTGACCAGGAAGGCTTCGAGTCGTTGTTGAACTTGACGTTTTCGAGTCTTGGGTGAATTTGACCTGGATGTCTCCAAGTCCTGGCTGAATTTGACCTGGAGGACTTCGAGTCCCAGGTTGAACTTGTCCTGGAGGACTCCGTGTCCTGTCTGAACTTGACCTGGATGTCTCCAAGTCCTGGCTGAATTTGACCTATAGGTTTCCCAGCATGGCTGGACTGGTCTTGAAGGTCTCCGAGTCCTGGTTGAACTTGACCTGGATTTATTAGTGTCCTTGTTGAATTTGTCCTGAAGATCTTTGAGTCCTGGTTGAACTTGATCTGGATATATCCGAGTCCTGGTTGAAACTGACCTGGAGGTTATCGACTCCTGGCTGAATTCGTACTGAAGGACATCGAGTCCTGGCTTTCTTCCTCCCTAAAATCTAAATACAATATATCTATAAATATATTTGGATCAATTGATTTTTTTATATTCAAATTTGTGCAATAAAATAAATTCTTCAAAATAACTTTGCCGTGAATCAATTAATTCACTCACATACTAAGTTATAGACTTCTGCCTGGAGAAATGGATTTGATCTTTCATCTTATCCCAACTACACTTTGTACAGACCATGGTAATAACTAGGGAATATTTTTACCTTATTGTGAGTGAATCACATACCAGATACATAAATAAAATATTCAACTTTGCAACTTCAATTTGCTTTAGTCCCGTTTTCTTACTTGAACTCACTAATAGGATTGAAATTGTGCAAAGGTTGGGAACCATTGAAGTTATTTGTTTTTCAGAAATAAATTATGTTCCATGGTGAAATAATCGCGGTAACCTTTGAAAGATATTTGAAAAGTTTATATTCCTCTTGTCAGTGATAAAATAAACGATATAAAGAGGGTGATAACAAAGGTGGTAAAGGTAAATTCTTGACTCTCTTAATTCTTCAAATCACTTGATAGCTGGACTCCATTTTGAAATATTGTAATAAAGCAAATATAGTGTTGTGGACTACAATATTAGATTTATTTGGTTAGATATGGTGTATCAAAGGGTACCACTGATAATTAGGGAGGGTGGGTTGTAGAAAATGGGGAGAACGAGATATTTTTTGGGGGCAAGGACAGTTTATTGTCAGAAAACCACTCATGTATGAGGTTGATTGATTCTGGGACAGAGATTCGATGAGGCTAGGATGGCCCGCTACGACGATCTATAGGTTGAGAATAGGATTCAATGAGTAAATATACGATGCGCCCGGCATAGCTCTAACAGTGGCAGATAGAGATAGAGATTTCTAATCACCTCATTCAAAGTTGTCATTTGCAGGATTAAAAATCAGGCTTGTCTACAGTCGATCCAAATTTCTGAATATATCAAGAGTTTTGAGATGTAGCTCTGAAAAAAGGCATTACAGGGCGTTGGTTCCAAATGTTTAGCTCTGGGGATTTTCACTTTGAAATGTACCACAGCTGGATGATGAAACCATGAAGCATTCCATAAAGAAGATAAACAGTTCAACATATGATGAGCTTGCCAAATCCCTCCAGGTTTAGGATTAAATGATCACAGCTCACTTGGATAGCATAGGAAAGAGATAAAGTAGGTCAAGTTAGTACTCTACAAACTCTGGACCTAGGACAAGCAGCAACGATCGGGAACCTAGTTTTAATCACTTTCTAGACATCTTAACACATCAATATTAAATTAAGTGCTCATTGATAAATAAATTTGGTCCTGGTTGACGCTTCCAAGAGTCCTCGCCATCGGTTGTCACTACTGAACAATGAGCCACACGGGACATCTCTACACCCGCGCAGGATAATGCTTCGTATTTGTTAGAGTAGCGGCTAATTGGTTATCTACGGGCTGCTACTATATAGGCAAGCCATCAATAGAGACCTGTACTGACAGTAAATGGAACGTGTGCACAAGAGATTGAAGTATAAAGAGCCAGTATAGATTGAGGGGCAAAGTTGTGATGTTCCTTAATGACAATAATAGACCACATGTGACAAGAAACGTCTGAAGTACCATACCTGGTTGGGAGGTTCACCATATTCGCCAGACCTTGCGCTAACAGATCACCCTCTCTTTCATTCCCTAGACTGCTCTCACCGTAGGAAATCTTTCCTAAATGAGGAAGATACGCATTCGTTGAAAGTTGAAAGAACGTACATAAAAGACTGGTGAATATGGAAATTACTCTATTCACAAAATATACTCTATAACAAAAAATCGACGCATCAAGAAGCATTTGTCCGATTTATATGAAATTACGTATACAAAGAGGTTTCGACCAAAATGCAAATGATTGAAATTTGGTGGCCGATTTATGCAAAGCAAGAGCTCCAGCGCATCTGAACTGCGCATCCAGCACGAGCATTCTAGACTCAATATTCGGCGCGGCACGAGCTGATTTTCAGAATTTCCGTTTAATATTTTAGCAGTACGCCTATTTCTACTGTATCAATGCCTCGCCGAAAGATTCGTGCTCATTACTGTTCTACTGCGTTAGGGTAAAGGTTCGAGCTGCAGTGAGAACTATCAATTAATAATTTATTTTAATAAGTCCAAAAATTACATACAATTATAAGAGGCAGATGGAGCACAGTTTTACTCCACCAGCGCCTAGAGTATTATATAATGGAAGGAAACGCCGTAGGTTGTAGAGACGCGCGGTAAGCAAGCCGGCTGACATCAGGCGGTGTTCGAAAACTGCGCGCGCAGCCCCTGGTGGCGACGTCACGGTCGGCGCGCATGCGCGGCGGCGGCGGTCACGTGGGATGCACGGGCGTGGGACGTCGCCCGCTAGCTGCCTCTTATCTCATGCCCCCCCTGGAGATTGGGACTTGGGACCGATCCAACGTAGTTGCTATAACGCGGGTTCGGTTCTCGGGTTCGAGGGGATAAGGTCTGCTGATGTTGAGCTGAGTTGGGTGGGGTGGTGTACGGTGGAGGCACGAAAGGTCGTAAGAATCTGCGATTACGGCGAAGAAGGCGTCCGGCGTCGGTCCGGATGAGGTAGCTGCGACCGCGTGGAAGTTGTTCGAGAACCTCAGCAAGGAGGGTCCAATGTTTTGTGCGGTGATCCTGGACAAGGACTATTGCTCCCACTTCCAAATGTGAGAGTGGCTTGGCGTTGCGAGTGTATCGCTTCCGGAAGGAATGTTCTCTTACATTTTGCTGCAAGAGGTACTGGGCCATCTGGATCTGCTGGGGCGTGCCAGAGATGGTGATGACCCGTTCATTGCTACCAGGTTGAGACTCATCTATGGTGATCCCCGCACCAGACTCGCGCCGGATCTTCCTGATGCGTTGACCACCTTTCCCAATGATGGCACCGGCGAGATCATTTGGTATAGTGACTTGTGGTGAGCCTTTTTTGGTTATGGCATTGACGATCATTGAATGGGGCCAGTTATCCGGCAGAAGTCCTAAGGCTTTGCATCCGCTCTTGCTCAAGAGAGGGGCGTTCAGGTGCTTGCAGACTCCAACGGTAGTACTGTATGTTTTCCCGTTGAGATGCAGTGCCGCGACGAACGATCCACAAGGACTTAAGCTGATGCCGTTGGCTCCTACGCAAGGGACGTTCTTCGGGTTGAGTGCTGATCGGGTCTGCTCATCCAGTAACAGGAATTCTGATTCTGGGATTAGATCCAGATCTGACCCCGGGTCCGCCAGCCAACGGATTTGGTGTAACTTATGGTTGATATCGGTCGGAATGGTTATGAGTTCGTTGCGTACTCCAGCTGCAACAACTGTGTTTGAGGGTCCTGGTTGGGACTGATCGTTTCTGGTTGCAGGTGGCGGGATATTAGGTTTGGTTGTGGGTTTCCGTTTCAGTTGTCGGCAAACCCTTCCGTAATGCCCGGTGATGCCGCATTTGTTACACTCTATGTCTTTTGCTGGGCACTGGTCACGGCGGTGTCTTGGGTTAGCCCCACATCCGGAGCAGGGGTCGTTAGGATCATAGGGTTTCTGAAAGAAACGGTTGGCCTTAGGTGAGGTTTCAGACGAGCTGGCTTGTTGATGCTTGTAGGTTGATGGTGCACGTCTGGTTGCACTGAAGGCTTCGGGGGAGGTGATTGGGGAGGGTGAAAGAGTCGCGCCCACGGCGGTAGCACTCTCATGTGCGAGACAAATTGAGAGGACTCGGTCCAGTGAGAGGTCGGAATTGTACTGCTCCGCCAGTACTTTTCGTTGGAGTTCTTTATCAAACAGGCCACATATTAACCTGTCACGGATACGGAGTTGCTGTTGATAACCAGCAAGGGCAAACGTTTTCCCACAAGCTCTTTTTGTGCATATTGTAATACACGGGTCGCCGCATGTGCTGCACTTAAAATCCAGCTCATGTGCACACGAGTCATCAAGAGCTTTAAGGGCTGCGAAGTAGCGATCCACCGATTCTCCGGTTTGTTGGTCCCTACGATGAAAATCTTGCCGATCAAGGAGGGGGTTTCGCTTCTTGCGTAGGTAGGCCTCAAGAGCATTCACGGCTTCATCGAGGGTGGTGGTGGTAGAAATATGAAGGCGGCCTGATTGCCAAAGGATGGTCCATTCGGAATGGAGGGCGGCACGCAAAGTCGCTTGCTGTGTGGATAGCGGGAAGGTGGCTACTTGTTGGGCGTCCACGTAGTCGTTCCAACGTTGTTTCCAAACGCGGAAAAAAGACATCGTTAACTCCTCCGGGGAAGCCAGTTTAGGAAGCTGGATGATTTTTGTGGCGTGGTGAGGAGGAGCTCCTAATGGGACTGTCGGTGTCGGATTCCGAGTAGCCATCTGCTGCAACAGTGCGGCTATGGAACTGAGGATGTCGGTGCTGGTCGGCGAGGCAGGGTTCTCTGGAGGGGTTTGGGATGGTCGGCGATTCCTTCTTGAGGGCATCTTGATTACTAATTGTCACTGAGCTGTCACTTAAAAAACGGCTATAATTAACCGAATGTCGACTGCGCCATGTTCTACTGCGTTAGGGTAAAGGTTCGAGCTGCAGTGAGAACTATCAATTAATAATTTATTTTAATAAGTCCAAAAATTACATACAATTATAAGAGGCAGATGGAGCACAGTTTTACTCCACCAGCGCCTAGAGTATTATATAATGGAAGGAAACGCCGTAGGTTGTAGAGACGCGCGGTAAGCAAGCCGGCTGACATCAGGCGGTGTTCGAAAACTGCGCGCGCAGCCCCTGGTGGCGACGTCACGGTCGGCGCGCATGCGCGGCGGCGGCGGTCACGTGGGATGCACGGGCGTGGGACGTCGCCCGCTAGCTGCCTCTTATCTCAATTACTAACATATGTCAGAGTTTGAAACTGGTCGTGCCATTGGATTAAAAGAGGCTGGTTGGTCTAATCGACTAATCGCGCGACATCTGCGTCGAAGTGATGCGGCTATTAAGCGATGTTGGCAAAAGTGGGTCAACAACGGAAGTATGCAACGTCAGGACGGCAGCGGTCGACCAAGGGCAACAACAGAACGGGAGGACAGGGCAATTTTCAGAATGGCTGTCGCAGCACCGGAATCCACGTTATCTACCATCCAACGTGTGACCGGCACACAAGTGTCCAAAATGACCATCAACAGGCGACTGAAAGTGCGGAATCTAAGAGCTCGCCGACCGTGTGTGTTACGATGCCTACCCCTCACACCCGTGCACCGACAAGTCCGACTACAGTGGTGTCGGGAGCGATCAACTTGGAACTGCGCTGACTCGGGACGTATTAAAATATAAAAGTATCAGAGTCATCACAATCAATTCTTAATTCTGTCACCGTTTGCTTTTGTGAATGGAATAAATACTCAAATATGGCCATTTCTTATAAGCATCGGTAGTTCAAAGGCGAGAATGCTCGCCTGCCACGCGGGCGGCCCGGGTTCGATTCCCGGCCGATGCATTTTTTTTTTACAATTTTTAAAACTCATTTATATATTATACAAGAATGACATCCACGGCACCAATTTATAATTGTAACGAATAGTATTTGAATAAAAGCATTTAATCGGGTAAAACCCGGGCGTTGCTCGGGTCATTCGGCTAGTAGTCTATAGTGACGAGTCCCGTTTCTTACTGTGTCCTGACGACCGTCGCAAACGCGTCTGGAGACGTCCTGGGCAGCGTGTGGATCCTGGCCTTACTGTCGAACACCACACAGGTCCACAACAGGGCGTTATGGTCTGGGGTGCCATTTCATTTGATAGCAGGACCCCATTGGTAGTCATTCCTGGCACCTTGACAGCACAACGGTACGTAGATGACATTCTACGGCCTGTTTTGTTGCCGTTCCTCTCACATCACCCCGGGCTTACTTCTCAACAAGATAATGCCCGGCCACACACGGCACGTGTTACTATGGATTGTCTTCAATCTTGCCGAACTCTTCCGTGGCCAGCAAGGTCGCCTGATCTCTCGCCCATAGAGCACATCTGGGACGTGATGGGAAGGCGATTGCAACCATCCCGGAATGTTGAATATTTAGCCCGACAGTTGGAGGCAATTTGGCAAGAAATCCCGCAGCACACCATCCGGAATCTTTATCAATCCATGATACGCCGGGTGGCAGCCTGCATCCAGGGCCAGTGGGGATCCAACGACATATTGACATTCTCAATTTGTGACGATCAAACTCTGAAATAAAACAATTAATTGTTCGGAGATTTTAATCGTTTTTCTCTCTATACATGCTCTTTACATACACCAATATTTGTCCTATTCTGACAACTCCTTCTTGGTGCGTCGAATTTTTGTTATACAGTGTATTTCATAATTATATTTTGAAAATACACCAAAAAGGCAATAATTTGACATACCTAATTGAATAATTGTTAAAAGTTTGTTAATCCCGGTCACACAACATTAAAGCATTTATAAATCAGTGTTAAATAGTCGGAACACTTGGGTCGCATCAGAACACATCAGTCACATTGGGATACACACACACGACTCTTGAGCTCCAGGAGGAGAAGGAAACAGAACGTGAGGATCAGTTAAGGGACCTCTTTCAACAATTGAACGATAAAGCTATCCTGAGGCCCCTATATAAGCAAGGGGTGGTCATAGACAATGTCGTGCTTGCGGTCATGTACTCCTATCTTAGGGAGCGTTTCCTCGCGAGACTCTCGCCTGAACACAAGATCATTCTTGTCCAATTCCTTAACACTGTCACCGAGCATGCCCGGGAGAAGGATTCCATAACTCGCAACGGCCTGTCCGAACTCAAGGCGGCTTTGAGCGTCTGATGAAATCCAGACGTCCCTCCGGAGGGGGCTCAGTCTGTTCTAAATATTTCTCCCTTTTTTAACCTATAATCTCTCTCCCTACTGTTGACTAGATGTCAATAAACTGTTTTTAATTGTCAATTGCCACACACACACACTAGTCACACTTATGAGAAAACTAATGTCAATTAATAACAATAGAATCACAAAAAAAAAAACAGGAGTCACAACAGATCACCGGAGTTAATTCGGAGCTCTATTGTCAAGTCATAAAACTAGAGTCACATCATATAACTAAAGAAGACCTGTGGTGCATCAAATTGAGCTAACACCAGAGTGGAGTTGAGGCGAAGTTTAACTTGGTATAAGCTCAGTTTGATATAACACAGGTCTCTTCTCGTTTTCTTTTTATGTTGAGAGACACACACACGACGCTATATAAAATATCTGAGGAATTTCCGTTTATCGAAAATTCAACAATCCAAAATTTCTTAGAGATTTCCTCACAATAATCTGATACGATAACGAAGCAACATGGATGCGACTACAAAGCGGTAAATATAATTTAAATCACAACCCACTTGATAGAACTTTATCAATTTAGAAAAGGCAAAATCATGTAGCAGAATCTTAAAAGTTTCCATGGACTAATTTTTCAACTTCTTATTAATGCCTGAATAATTGGAAAAACTTCCTTTATTTATTTTGAATTTTTTATATATTAAGAAAAATATAATCAGGTTTCTATAATACTAGAGTAGTGCTGTACCAAAGTCTAGACAATTTATTGTATGTTGAATCTTATTTTATATCGAGAAAAATTAGCGAAGTTAAGGTAATAAATTATAATATAGGGAATTTCATTTATTACTAACATTTTCTTTGATATTTTCAATATTGCACTATCCATCAATTCAGTGTGTATTGCTAATGTTTATTGATATTTGCCAAATATCCGATCTTTACAATATGTAATTAGGATATTCATTCTATGAAATCTCGCTACTTATACATAGAATGAAAGATTGTGGTTATAGAAACCTTTTAATTATAATTCAAACATTCTCAACGCTGTATTTCAATCAGGAATATTCACCACAAAGTTGAGTTTCTATTCTCATTATGTCAACATATACATTTAGGTGTCGAAGGTTTGGATTCGAAAATGTGATTGGCAAGAACTTCTGTGCGATTACATAGAACCAAGAAATTTCAATTCTGGAAATTATCATTTTATGTGTGGCTAATATAGATTGAAAAATTTATTTGCAAGAGTTCAATTCAAATATATTCTCGAATTTCATAGGTCATGATTGAATCAATGCATCTTTTTTTTTAAATAAAAAAATAAAAAAAATTCATTAATCTATATAAAAAGGCGTTCCTATAAATGTGACAGGAAAACAATTATTTCTGAATATTTCGAGAGATTGTGTTTCCAATATATCTATTTTATTCACAAAAACTTGAAATTTTTCTGTTATCGAGTTTTTAAATGGAGTTACAAACGTTAATTTATTTATCTCAAATTATAATTTGATCTATTTAACCATTTTAGATCAATTTTCTATTTGAAAAAAAAACAAAAAAAAACAATGGAACATATATTTTCTAAGGAAAAATATTTAAATGAGAAAAATATACTAGATGATAAAATATTCAAGAAAACTTTGATTCAAATGTTATACTTTTATATATGATCATAAGATATAGAATGAGTTCTCTTTTATTGGAACTTTAAAAAAGCTCCAAAACGCTTCAAAACAGCTCCTAGAATATTTATAATAACATTCCTATATTATCTATATATATATGAGCGGGCTTTATAAATCAATTACCAAAGTGATGTCTCAGGTTGAAATTCAACAAAAATTTATTTTAAATGTCAGGAATTTTGCTTTCTCTATAAATTATGTTCTGTGACGAATAAATTCGCCAATATCAGCACAGAGTCAAATTTGGAAGACGTCAATTATATCCCAATACCCTGCTGAAGAATTGCTGATAATGAACGTTGCTGCTTTACATGTTACCTGTAATTCAAGCTCTAGTACACATGGTAAACGTCATATTAAATCACGGTGAATTAAAGTGTATCGTCTATCTACACAGGTAGATTCAGTTGTCACTCACAGAGCACAGTTTGATTACTTCACGGTTAAGTTGAAATTGTGCGCGAATTGAGGAGGACCTTTGGAATAAATTAATCACGGTGAAACCTCTAAGCATATTTGAAAAATTATTCACTCGAGTGCTCTACAATTAACTTCGAATGCTTTTCTTACATAGTCTGTGTATTTATATTTAAAGGCATATTCGATGTATTTTGGTTATCTCTGGACTTGAGATTCTAAGACTGCAGAAATATATATTGTTGGTGTCTTGTCCATAGTATATATTGTTGAACCTTGCGATGAAGATGGCTTTTGTTCACTGGTGCTGCCGTAGAATAGTCTGGAATGAGTTCGCATAAAATGATGAGACTCTTTATTCAATCAACAAGAAAGATAATGAACAGCAAAAAAGAAACAATTCATATTATACGAAATTATCATACTTGAAAATAATATAAAATATCAAAATCAATTTCTTTAAAACTTTAAAATGAATAGGTAATGAAATTTTTAAATGAGTCTATGCCGATATTTCTTGCTCCTGTGAAATGATCGTGTTTTCACGACAGTTTTCTAGCCTCTCGAAGTAGGGCTTGAATACATGAACTGTTGTTATCCAGGCTTGGTTTGTCCAGGGTTGTCTTTCGGCACAATAGAGTAATTCATATCGGGTAATATAAGGCCTAAATAAGGCCGAAAAAACGTCTAAGGAATTGCTCACATTTTCCAAGCTTTCTGACTGGAGTACAAACTGAGACTGTCTCCTGGTTAGTAACTCATTTCTGGATGTTTATTATTTTGATACATTTTCATTCTCTCTTTTGTATTGCATATTTTTAAACAAATTGTGGAGTGGCCAAATATCAAGGAACAGGTTAAAACAACGTATAGTTGACTCCTGTTACACTAGATGGCGCTCTGCCATCTTTAAAACGCTCATGTTAGTGGTCACGATATGCCTAATTTGTTATTAAATTATTTAGCCTTGAAATTCTCTCTAAAAATTATTTATATACTCCTTATAGTTGCGTGGATCAGGCTCGTAAATGATAATAATGTCGGTCAGAATTAAAGTAGGTTCTCTTAGGTATAATATAAAAAATGGGGAATATTTGGTAGTTTCCTGTACTGTTGAGTTATGGTCGCGAGTTAAAAACTGAAGAAATTTGTCGCAGTGTTTCAAATCCACATTCAAGTACATACTGATAATATCTATTAATGTTCTGTTTAGACGTTCTGTGAGGCCATTTAACTGGGGATGTTATAAAACAGTGTTTTATCTCACAAAGTTGCATTAATTATTTCATCAGATTGCTGGTAAAATGGCTTCCTCTATTACTAATAACGTAATGCGATGCCCCAGGTGCCCATTCGACATGTGGCTAAGGTAGTTTCTTAAAATTTCGCTCCTTTTATATACCACTAGCAACCATGCTCTGCCTTCAGGTTTTGAATCTTTCTTAAAGAGACATCTTTGTTGAGGACCCAAGGAGATTTGAACGACCTCGTACGTTATTTAGATTTATCCAAAAAACAGAGTGAACTTTTAGGCTCTAGGTTAAAAGGCTGGAATCTGCTGCATAAAGGCACAAAAGTATGCTTTTTTCGCAAGCGTCAAGATTAATTTCAAGACTTCTTTTCACAAGAAAATGATTTAGTATATTGCAATGATGTTGTTAGTCTAATGTAAGTGCTTGGTTATGACCATGATACAGAAGAATGGCGTTTATTCGTTGATTCTTCAAAAATTAGTTTGAAAGTTGTTATCCTTCACAACAGAAATAAGTTTCCATCAGTGCCAATAGCACATGCATCCAACATGAAAGAGATTTACGAAAACATGAAACTGCTTTTGAAAAAGATAGAATATGAAATATACAGTTGGAAAATATACAGCGATTTGAAAGTCATTGCTCTCTTGCGTGGATTATAGCTTGGATGTACAAAACTTTGTTGTTTTCTGTGTGAGTGGGATAGCAGAGATAGAGAAAAGCATTACATTAAAAAAGGTGGCAGAACCGTGAAATCTCTACTCCAGGACATAAAAATATTGTAAATCTTCTCCTGATCGATTCAGAAAATATTTATTTACCACCATTACATATATATTGAACTGGGTTTAATGAAGAACTTTGTCAAGGCAATGGATCGAAATGCCAGTGGATTTGCCTACCTAAAACAAAAATGTTCTAGCATAAGTGATGCGAAAATTAAAGAAGGCATTTTCGTTGGACCTCAGATTGGAGAATTGCTGCAGGATGGAAATTTTCAAAATAGTTTGAATGAAGTTGAAGCAGCAGCATGAAATTCCTTTAGAAACGTTTGCAAGGACTTCTTAGGAAGTGTCAAGGTTGAAAATTACCGAGACATAGTTAATGATCTGTTGCTTTCCTACAAGGCACTGGGATGTCTCTCTAGATCCATTTCCTGCATTTACATCTGGATTTCTTTCCAGACAATCTTGGTGCAGTTAGCGATGAGCATGGTGAGAGGTTCCATCAAGATATATCAAGCATGGAGAAGCGGTACCAAGGTAAATGGAGTCCCAGTATGCCTGCTGACTACTGCTGGACACTCAAGAGGGATGTACCACAAAAAAGTATAGAAGAAAATCCACTGTCACTACTTTTCAATAAAATAAATATATTTCGTTCATATAGGCATATATATTAAAAGCATTTCAAATTTTCAAGTAGGTGTATCTCAAAAATCTTGCGTGATAGAAAAAACTAATGGTATATTTGGAATCAGCACAAAGAGTTGAATTTAGATAAAATGCTGTTTCCTTTGGGACAAAGAAAAATAATTTTTGATAAACCAGTTTTGTGTTCAGTAAGAAAAGTTACATTGGAAACACCATCAGGTTCTCTTGGGCAAAAATGTTGTTAACCAGTGTAATATTTGCCTTTTATTCGACGCATTGGTTCCATTGGACACCCAGGTGCCCATTCGATATGTGGGTAAGGTAGTTTCTTAAATTTTCGCTCATTTTTATACCACTAGCAACCGTGCTCTTACCTTCAGGTTTTGAATCTTTCTTAAAGAGACATCTTTGTTCTTCTTTGAAGTTTTGTTTGAATGATCAGTTGTCTTTGTTGAGGCCTCGCTTTACGTTTTTGATGAGGTATTCCTCTCTTTTCTCCTCGTCAATTATTTGATTTAAAAATATATTGTAATCTTCCTCCCCCAATATATTTCTGGTAAAGGTCCTCTTGATAAGCCATCGACATAGATATATTTATTTTTCTATTTATATGTAACAGCGGAAACATATTCTTATATCTTCATTGCTCCTCTAGCTAGTCACCGTTTGGATCTTTCAGATATTTTAGCCAACAAAGTACATGGTAGTCTGTTAATAATCTAAAGTGACTTCCATATAAGTACAGTCGTAATTTATTCATTGACCAGACAACTGCCAATCATTATTTTTCGGTCGTTGAATATATATTTTTTCCAGATTACTCAGAACTCGACTCAAATATGATATGACTTTGTCTTGACCACCAATAGCTGTAATACGAGCAAAGTCCTATGGATGACTGAACCTCTTTAGTTTTCCTAGGTACTGGGAAATCTCTAACGGCTCTAATGTTGTGCTCTGCAGGTTTAATTCCATGTGGTTGGTAGCATGACCAAGAATCTGTATTTATTTGAGTGCAAATCTATATTTATTTTTATTTAATTTAGGGTTCGATTCGCGAAAGCATTTTAAAACAGTTTCGATTATTTCAAGATGAGAAGAGAATCACGACTGTAAATTATAACGTCATCAAAAAAGCACAAACAAAATTTTCTTTCAATTTATGAAGTATGTTGTTCATAATTCTCTCGAATGTAGCTGGAGCATTACATAGGCCGAATAGCATCACATAGTCCGTGGGATGTTGTAAAAGCTGTCTTTTTATTATATTTTTCCTCAATTTCAACTTGTTAATTTCCAGAACTGAGATCAATCGTTGAAAAATACCTTGATCCTTGTAGCTTGTCCATTACGTCGTCAATTCTGGGGATATGATACACATCGTTCACTGTTACGTTGTTCAACTTTCTGTTGACCACTCAGAATCTCCAACTGCCATCTTGTTTTTTTTTTCCACCAGAATAACTGGAAATGACCAAAGAATAGATGTCCATATCTGCAATTTGTTCATATGTGATGCTTCGTTCTTTAGGGATAACCTATTAAGGTTTGTGTTGAATAGGCTTTGCATTTTCTGTATCAATATTATGTTTTCTAAATTGTTCCAGCCTGATTTTGAGGAAAATAAATATGCGTAATTAAGCAAAATTCTTTTAAATTCCTTTTTCTGGTTTAATAGCAAGTCTTCGTTAATTTGAACTTATTTGAACTTTTAACCTTATTTTCATCATCGTCGTCTAGTGTCTATTATGATGGGATGACTTTCTAGACATACAGTTTGATTTGGCAATATCTTTTGAAGGCCGGGGATATATGGGTTATATTATCAAAATATACGTTTCATTATCTCTAACAGTGATCATACTCTAGCCAGGCTGAGATAGTTTGTATGAACTAATATGCCATACTATTCAACTACATTTTTACCATTATCGGATTTTACAGATGCTTTGAGGAGTTTAAATGTGACACCTGGTATAATGACATCTTGTCTATTGATTATCAATTTAGGTATATCTTTCAAATTTCAATTAATATATCATATTGTAGCGTAGAAATCAAGCCTTGAAATATCCTAAGATGTAAAAGTATTTATTGATGACGTCACGGCGACAAGTCGACAATTATTAACAAGTCAGCAAAAACTATTTACAGCTAGAGAATCTTGAGCAAGCAAGCAAGGAGATATTTTGATAATTATTTTACATAAAAGATTAATATATATTTATATAATCTGTTGAATAGTTTCATTGAATATTTTAATTAATAAATTATTTCTTCGTCACATAGCCTCCTCCTATAAAGAGCATCGACCCGATGCTCAGAAGGAGACTTACATCCTCAGTCTCAAGGCTCGAGAACGGGTGATAGGGCCTGAGATCTCTACGCGGGTCTGTGGTTGTTGTGTTCGTTCAGTGGGGATGTCTTCTTCCTGGAAGTTTGTCGAGTCATCTTCTGGGTCCTCTTCTAGGTGGTCCTCCTGGTCCTCTGGGTTTAAATATGGTTTCATCCTACAAATGTGAACTAAATCTTTTGTTTTACTACGACCTTGCTGGTTTCCGAATGTTTCAACTTCATAGGTCACATCAGATATTTTTCGGGTTACTTTGTATGGGCCGAAGTAATGTCTCATTAGTTTTTCCTAACAGGAACGGCGAGGCGACTGGCTGGGTCTTCTCTCAGGAGACTAATGGTGTCCTTTTCGGCCAGTGTAAGGAGAGGGGCTTCGGTAGCGGCGTATATTTTCTCTTGGCAGGTCGTCGTTGGGCTCTTGGCTGCTCCGAGAATTATAGAATGTTCTAGGCTCTTGCCTATATCTCTGTTTGTAATTCCAAGTTTGTTCTCCTTCATATTCTCTCCTCCTGTCACGGCAGTAGCGCACGACGTGGCCAGGGCGTCCGCAGTGGAAACAGATTGGCTTACCTTCAGTGGTTCGCCATTCGTTGGTATCGCGTCTTCCGTTTACTTGTTTCGGCTGCTGCGGTCTAGGTTGAAAATTTCTGGGTTGGAACTCGTACCTAGGGCTTGGTAATGGTCTTTGCGCTCTATTTTGAGGGAAACTTCTAGAAATTGGCGCAATGGTTTTTTCAATTTCTTGCTGCACCATATGTTTAATTGCAGAAATTTCTGGTTCTTCTCGAGGAGAGGCTAATGCTCGCTGTACCTCCTCACGAACCATTTGCCTAATCATAGATGACAGATCTGCCCTGTCATCATGATCACGGAGAGACGCCACATTTGGTAGGCGCTCGTATCTGGTTGGGGTAACTCGCCTACAACGGAGCGCCTCAACACGGCGACATTCTGTAATAAATTGCTCGGTGCTCTGTACATCCCTCAGTAGGAGTGCTTGATAAAGCTCCTCAGCTATCCCCTTCATGAGGTGGGAGATTTTATCTTCCTCGCTCATTTGAGGATCAACCTCTTTGCACAAGCACAGGACATCCTGGATGTAAAATTCGGTACTTTCACCTTTTAATTGTGCCCGTGTTTAAAGTTTCTTCTCCGCTTGCAATTTTGAATTTTCTTTTTTTCCGAACACATTCTCTAATTGAGATGTGAATTCCTTCCAAGTCTGTATGCTTTCTTCGTTGTTCTCGAACCATTTGAGAGCAGTTCCAGACAGATAAAAATAAACTTTAGTAAGACAAAGGGTTTCGTCCCAATGGTTGTACTTTGCCACACGTGCATACCCTTTTAACCATTTTTGAAGATCTTCACCATCCTCCCCGGAGAAAATGGAAGGGTTCCTTGGCAAATGTTGAACAACGTAGTTGCTTACCTGAGCACCTTCCTTCTTTACATTCATAGAAGTTTCTTCTGGTTCAACAGAATCAATTTTTCTTTTATTTCTTAATGGGTATCGGTCCAGTCTCTCCACCAGTTGTAGCGTAGAAATCAAGCCTTGAAATATCCTAAGATGTAAAAGTATTTATTGATGACGTCACGGCGACAAGTCGACAATTATTAACAAGTCAGCAAAAACTATTTACAGCTAGAGAATCTTGAGCAAGCAAGCAAGGAGATATTTTGATAATTATTTTACATAAAAGATTAATATATATTTATATGATCTGTTGAATAGTTTCATTGAATAATTTAATTAATAAATTATTTCTTCGTCACAATATTCCAAAATTCCATTTTCGCAATTTATCTTCGCATTCAGACGTTTAAAAAGATCTCGACCGATAATTAAAGTTATTATATTAAACTGATATTACAAAATTTTGGGCGAATGATTTTTGGTAGGTTCAATGGTTAATGAAATCTTCGAAATTTGCCGAAGGTATGCTTTGAAATAAAGTGGTGGTACAATTCGGAATGGAAGTTGCTTTGACAATTATGCACCAAAATTGATGTTGGAAATTTTAAATAGAGGATTTTAATCTTGAAAATAAAAATAGGCACAAAATATATTCATCGTTTCTAAACTCTCATTGTAGATTAGGGTTGGTGAAAATTACATAATACATAGAAAAGGTGGAAATAATATTTTACATGCATTTTGTTAGAAAAGGTAGATTTTCTTTAGAAATAACATTTTGTAGGAAATATATATATATATATATGTAGTAATCCCGAGGTGGAATGTACTGGGCAGTCGTGGTAGTGGGTGCGTGTTGGGATTCCCGCACTGGGACAGCAAGAGACAGAGGCAGGTCTAGATGGTAACTCCAGGAAGGTAGAGGTAGACCACGGACGAAGGTAGTCGGACCACGGACGTCACGGATGCCCTACATCGCGGATAGGGGTGAGAAACCCGACCGTATGACGGCGTCGCTCTGAAAACCAACTACTAACTTTGTCCCATCTTGGGGGACCTTATATATTGGACGCTCGCAGTTGGCGGCGAGTTCTGATTGGTTCCCGTAATCACGCCACCTGTCAAGCGCTGGGTTATTAATTATGTCTGGCCACCAGTTCGGCCACCTGCTGACGGGGGAATGAACTCATTAGCATAAACACCTGTTAGTCTGGGTTGTTTATCACGTCTGGCCTTTGTCGTCTGGACTACCTCTACTCTTTAATGAGATTGACGAAATTTCTCTTAATGAATTGTAAAAATATATAAAACGAAGAGAAAAATTATGTACCTGTGTAAGGGCTTGGAGCCCGAAAGCTAGTAGCCTATGCATTTTAATAAAATAATTTTTCTCTTCGTTTTATAGATTTTTACTACCTCTACTCCTTTTGTTTTATTTGTCACTATTTTTACAAGATCGATACATTTTTATATAGATATGGGGTTATAATAAATATTAGAGGAAGGTTGTGATTTATCTATGTCAAAATATACTACATATATATATATATATATGAAAAAACAATAGAAAAAATAAAAGATAAGTGGGTCAGGTGTTGATATTAAAAATAAAGAAAGCATATCCTGACCAGGAGCACATGTGCTTTTTAGATGGCATAGCGCCATCTAGCGGAGCAAGCTAAATAAACTTTTAGTTTATTTTTGCTCCACTAGATGGCGCTCTGCCTTCTGTAAAGCACATGTGCTCCTGGCCATGATATGCCATTTTTTATATTGATTTCAACACCTGATCTTTTTATCTTTTATTTTTTTCTTTCGTTTTTAATGTGCTAAGCATATTTACGCAAGTTTGACCTTAAATACCCATTTCTTGGTTTTTCGGGAAGCCATTGGGATCAAAAAATATTTTTTGGTCGCAATGGTTCAGCCTACTCCACGCTGACGAGCGCCAAAAAGCGCGAAACGCGTTCGTGGATGGCTTTTCTTGATTTATCAAGAAATTGGGTTGGCCAAATATCAGGGAACAGGCTAAATCAATGTTTAGTTGATTTCTGTTCCACCAGATGGCGCTCTGCCTTCTGTAAAGCACATGTGCTCCTGGTCAGGATATGCCATTTTTTATATTGATTTCAACACCTGATCTTTTTATCTTTTATTTTTTCTTTCGTTTTTTAATATATATATATATATTGTGGGTTATATAGAGTGTAAAGGTGTTTTCAAATATTTCGAAAGATAAATAGAAACTTTAACAAAACCATGGATTGTTGCAGACGGTGCTTTTTTAAGCCCAAAAATATTGGAAAGCGAATCAGGCGCTTGTAAGTATTAAATTTCCTTGTTCAATTGTTACTAATAAGGTAAATATTTTTTCATTTAGGTGAATGGCTATTTGACTGTTTTTAGTTTATCTAACTAGTACCTCGTTGGTCTTTTATAACTATGTCATAGGCCCATTTGCTTACTTGATCCCTCTTGTAAAGTAGAACTTGGGCAAAATAAGGGGAGGGGGGTACATTGAGGTAATTTGCCTACTTTAAGGGGGTTTCGAGCCCCTAAAACGATAGTTCACCACCTTCATCGTCGAATATCTTGTGAATGAATTAATAGAGAAACTTTCCCACAGCAATCCTCTAAACTGGATTTTATTTCGCTTGAATTTCAGTCTAGATATATCTATATATTCCGAATATAAATATACTATTTATATATGAAATAAGACTTTTAGAAATCATAAAAACATACTATAATGATAAAGATTTTGAAACGTGATGTTTAAGAAGGTATCGTGCCAAGAAGAATAGTGATTATAATTTTGTAAATTTTCGAAAAATATCTCACCGCTGATCAGTTGTATTTACAAGAAAATAAATCTCTTCCATACAAGTTATAAAAGTGAAAGGATATTCATGTGTACTTACAAAAGTTCAGGATAACAATAGAGAATAAGGCAAAGATTCAGTGGAAGTAATCAAGCCGTTGGAGAAAAGTGTTAATATTTTTTACGAGTTTGACATTCTTTTTGTTAATTTACAAAGAGTAGGCATTAAGTAAGGAGAAAATATAAATATTTTAATAGTCATATTCATAATCTAAACTTTTAAATATTATTCAATTTGATCATGGTCCCCCTCAAGAGCACATAAATTGATTTTTTTATATAGCAAATGTTGTCAGAAATTTCTTCGAAAACGTTTCTTTAAAAAAGATATATAGTTTTATCGAGAAAAATATCGCTATTAAAATTTACTTGGAACTCGGTAAAACCAGAAACGAATGTTTCAATTCAAGAGACGTATGAAGATGAATCTTATAAAGACAGAGCAGAGCAAATTTTTTTAAATGGTGTGCCAACATAAAATATGGAAGACCAAGTTCGACCTGGCCTATGATGTATCATCAGAATCCAGGCAAATATCGAACAGTACAAAATCCTTTAACGAGAAAACTCTAAAAGGACAATCAAGGAATTAAGCCAGCAATTAGAGATATCGTACAGATTTGTGTAATCAATGATAAGCGAAGATTAAAATATGATTAGAGTGTCAGCTCTGTCTGCAAATTGTTAACACAGAAACACCGAGAGACTAGACTTTCATATTGCAAAAACCTTTTGAAAATATGTTTTCACCCATAATCCAGATATGCTGAAGGAAAAAATCAGGTAATAGGACATGGATTTATGCGTAGGATCCGGAGATGAACAAAATAAAAAAAACGAAACTTTGTGATTACTTTTCGATTTTAAAGTTATAGATCACTTTTAATTTTCAAGAAGGTTCAATAATGACACAATTAGTGTATTTGATATACTTCGTCGTTTGAGTGTAGCGATTAGACGCAAAAAAGAGACCAGATTTATGGAAGAAAAAATTTAGATTCTGTTACACGATAATACTCGACCTCACAACGCTCTGTCGGTTGCTCAATATTTGGTGAAGAACGTAACTCTCTAACTTCTTCACCCTCCTTATTCCCCTGAACTCTATCCCAGACTCCTTTATTTTCCCAAAGATAAAATCTTGCTTGAAGAGTAAACATTTTTAAGATGTAAGTATAATTATATATAATTCGAAGGGAATTTTTAAGAGCCATTCCGATTTTTTTTTTATGTTTCGAACAATTATAAGAATAATAAAAACGTAGGATCATACTTTGAAGAATACTAGTTATTATATGTATATGGTAATTTAAACTAACAACCCCATATTGTATATAACTTATAACAAGATTTTCATGTTGTATAATAGAAACACATCTGTAAATGATTATACGCATGATTGACATGTGTCATTACATCATCATATGTAATGTAATTTGTACAAACTGAGGATAAATAAATAAAACTCTGTAATAGATTAAGAGTTGAGCTAAAGAGATAGAAGTCAAAAACGTCTAAATTCGAGATAGATGGAAGTCACAAACAACATCTAAAGATAGGTTGGAAGCTGTCAGGACGGCGCCAGTTTAGAATGTCACCAGACGATCCACACTCTTCACATCTGGTGAAATGCAAAACTCCCTTTCTCAGAAAAGGTATATAAAGCCCCCGTTTTAACCTAAAAATACAGTTACTTCACCATCTGCGTGAGCCCTCGTCGGTTGTACCAAAGGTCCTCCTCATCCACCATGTAGTCATTAAGAACTCTTCTATCTCCATCTTTCGCTCCTAGCTCAACGTTTATCTGTTCACGGGACTTTCTTAGTGCAACTGTGTCTTTGTTTTTTGTGTGGACATCCCCAAGCTTTCCACTCTGCCTCGACCACAACTGCCTGTACTTTGTGAGAACTTTTAAAGGTCTTCCAAGGTGCAGAGAGGTACTGGAAAACTCCCCATCCTGGCTGTTCCTCTCGGTTAACACAGTATAGCGAGAGTTACAGGACCTCATCACATGTACGAGGGCCATCCAATAAATAAGTTTCCCTATTTTTTAACAAATAAACCACATTTTTACAATTATGCAGTTATTTTATTTTCATTATACAACTCATAGACCACTTCTCTAAATAATCACCATTTCTGTTCAAACATTTTTGGTACCGTTGTAGCAATTTTTTGATACCACTGTTGTACCAAGCCGTGTCCTGTCTTCGTAGCCAGTGGTTCTCCTCCGCCTGCACTTCGTCATCATTCGCAAAGTGCTTGCCTCCAAGGTGCCACTTGAGTGCTGGAAAAAGATGGAAGTCGCTTGGGGCAAGTTCCGGAGAATAAGGTGGATGTGTGAAAATTTCCCATTTGAAGTTTTCCATAGCCATAACTTTGCCTGCAGAGATTGTGACCTTCGCCTTTTTTGGTGCACTTTCCTCAGGCTTCTTCCACACCATGCTTTGTAGTTTTGTTTCTGGAGTTGAATGATGCACCCAGCTTTCATCTCCAGTGACAATACGGGGAAAACAGTTGATCTCCATCTCTTTGATGCATTTCCAGGAAAGCTCGGGCTGCCTCCATCCGTTGTTGCTTGTGATTTTCCAAGAGCAAACGTGGGACCCATCTTGCGCAGACTTTGCGAAAATTCAAAATATCTGACATGATTGTTCCAATCGAAGAGCGTCCAATTTCGATTCCAGGAGGCAGTCGAATCATTATTTCGTCAATGGTGACGCGGCGATCTGCTTCCACCACATTCCGAACAGCAGCAACGGCTGCATTGTCCGTAGCAGTAACGGGCCTGCAGCTTCGCTCGTCATCATGCACGTTTTGCCGTCCTTCTAAGAACCATTTGGATGTTCATGCATTCTTCACCATACACTGACACTAAATTGCGATGAATATTGACCGCAGTTTCATTTTTCGCCGTGAAAAAAACGAATTACAGAACGGAGTTCGCAAGTGGACACGTTCACCAGTGGTAGCTCCATGGAAACTGAAGCGCTACGGACTTGCGCATACGAGTAGCGTGATTTTGAAGGTCACCAGCTTCCAACGCATCCTAGTGACCATTTCTTCCATACTAATTAATTTTTACAACGTTTCGTTTGCAGAAAAAAAAATAGGGAAACTTATTTATTGGATGGCCCTCGTATATATACTATATTAAAAATTTAACAATCTTGTCTCTCTATCTAATGATCACGCTTTGTATTTAAATGTGAGTGCCTCTCACGTGTCAACACCACCAGGTATATTAAAAGAACACGGCGTGGTGGTGTTTCCAGTTTTGCGCGCTGCTGGCCCGGATGTGTCCGGAGCCAGCCGGAGGAGGACAGGTGAGTCTTCCCAACCTTCTACTTCTGATTGACTAAGATTATAAGAGATATAAGATGGGGCGAAACAAGCGTAATTGTGGGTACCAGGAGAAGTAGAATAGAGAGGGAGAGAGAGACCCGAAAAAAGATTCATTTAGCCAAAGTAAAAGAAAGAACAGTTTAAGGTTCAAACACTCTATTGAGGATAAGACTGGCGGGAATAAACAATTTACAGCTAGTTTCCAAAATTATAAACATTATTCTATGCTCTTACCGCAGTCATAAACGGCACATTTTGATAGTGAAATCTTTCTAATGGTGAACTCTATTTAAATGAAATGCTAAATCGATATTTTTAAATATACTCCACCAAAACTACTGAATCAATACTTAAAATATTTCGCATGAATATACTATAATATATAGGTCATCAAAAGCTGAAAATATCATTAGTAATTTTAACAAATCGTATACAGAATTATTATCATTCTGATGGTTTTCTTTAACAAAAGAGGCTAATCCAAATATTTGATAGGTTGTTTAATTTGCACAATCTTTTTTAAAGTAAAAGTATTTAACCGAATATATATAGGCGCCCGAGAAAATTTGAATAAAATGTACTTGGATAATATCCAGTCAAAGCCGGGTCTAGTCGGCTAGTACTTTACATATGAAAGAAAAAAAGACTTAAATGTGGTAATTTTATCATTAAATGACGCGTTAATTATTATGATATGGAAGAAATGCAAGGTTTAAAGAGAAATAAAGTATTTCCCTATATGATATATTTAAGAAAATAAATATATATATTGTAAAAGAACACTAGAGATATGAAATAAATTTATGGAAATAATTTGCAAATTATAAAGAACCAATGTGTGCACCACACAAATAAAAAATGAAACATAATTTTTATAATTTGTTTGATAAATTAAATACAATATTTCTATTTATTTTTCAACGTATGTTTGCTTATATTTATTTGTTTATTTGTTCCTTTAATTTCTTCAATATTCATCCAAACTAATCGCTTAACAGGATATCTAAATCTAATAGTTTTTTGTCTCATTTTCAGACAAGCAAAATTCAAATCACCAACCATTAAACGAATTAACTTTTTTGTCAGAAGATTATTAGGATATGGTTATTGCATAATATTTGATAGGCACAGAAACAAATTTGTTACTTGTAATTTCGCTTAGGCAAAATACGAACAAAGCCACACCATTTTTGATAGACAGGAATAATTATTTCTGCGAAATATTCACTCGGGAAGAACACGGGCTAAGCCAAGTCCTATATATATAAAAGGAAATTTCAATAGCCACTTCAACACACTTTGTAATATAAAAACTACAAAATAAAATTTTATAGATCTATAGATGAAGAGGCCGCTTAAAATATAGGCTAAACAAAATTTATTCGAATAAAACCAAAAATAAATTAACATATTTTATAATGTATAAAATGGTTAGCTATGAAAAGAATCCAACTCAAAGAAGTGAAATGTTCAGATATCAGACTAACCCTTTTAATTTGGTGTATCAAAATATGCGATGTTATAATTACTATATCAAATGATTGGTAATAATGTATTTTCTTACAATAATGCTAAAACATTATCCCATTCTACCAATTTCTAACCAACAAAAAGTGTCTGCAAATATTATTTATCATGAATATATCTTATTATCATTTTAAAATGAAATTGTTGTAAGATTTAGGTACTTACAGCTTGTAGGAAGGCATGAGGACGTTGAGGATTATATGATAATAATCTTTATTATCCATTTAGCAAGAAAGACAAAGTTATGGTAGCGAACAGTTATTGAAGTATAGAGAAGAAAGGTAAACAAACAGTTGTGATGATGATAGGTCCAGTGTGGCGCTAGCTGTCGTAGCATTCAGTTATCCAACAAATCCCCGGCATGAATGTGGAGACATCACGAGGTTGTAGCGTAACTTCTCAAATGTCGGCCTTGGTAGCGGCTTGGTCAGAATGTCCGCCTTCATGTCGCCAGTTGGGCAGTAGATCATTTTTATCACTGTCTTCTTCTGAAGATCCTTCAGGTGATGGATCTTGGTTGCGATGTGCTTGGTTCTAGAAGACACTTTTTCGGATGAACATATCTTGAGACATGATTGATTGTCTTGGTGGAAGTAGATTGGAGCTTTCTGTTCCAGTTCGAGATCCTTTAGCAAGTCGAGAAGCCATAACAGTTCTTGTGAGGCTTCAGCTGCGGAGATTAGTTCCGCTTCGGTGGATGAGAGAGATACGCAACCTTGTTTCCCAGTCATCCATGAGATGGGGTTTGATCCCAGTAGGAACAAGTTTCCGCTTAGTGATTTTCTGTCGGTGTTGTCGCTTGCCCATGTGGCATCACTGTATGCTTCCAGCGTGGGAGGTTTTTGGTTAGATATGCGTAGCTCGAGTTCTTTAGTAGTTTTTAGATATCTTACGATTCTTTTTGCTGCATTCCAGTCACAATTTCTAGGATTCTGGTTTCTGCTGCTAAGTATGCAGACTGGAGCTGCGATATCTGGTCTGGATACTACGCTTAGGTACAATAGTGAGCCTATCAGTTGTTGGTATTGGACGTTGTTTGGTAGAAGTTTTTCATCAGATATACCGGGATATCCGCTTTCCATGGGAGTGAAAGTAGGTTTCGCTTCTTGGAGATTGTACCTTTCAACTAGTTCTTGGATTTTATTCTTTTGGCTCAGTAGGAGTTCACCTTCTCTGTTCCTGGAGATTTCTATACCAATGAATTGAGTGGGGTCTCCAAGGTTCTTTATTTCGAATTCTTTTTCGAGAGTTTTTACAGTGTTTTGGATGATTATTTCGGAATCGCTTGCGAGGAGCATGTCATCCACATATAGAATCAAGTAGATGGAATGGTTTTCTTCATTCTTGGTGAATAGGCATGGGTCTACAATGCTCTGTTGGAAGTTATTTTTAATTAGAGTGCTTGCGATTTTTGTGTTCCAAGATCTTCCGGCTTGTTTTAGACCGTAAATTGCCCTCTTTAGTTTGCAGACTTCGTTTGTTTGTTTTGTATGGAGTCCTTCTGGGAGTTCCATGTAGAGTTCTTTATCTAGGTCGCCGTGTAGGAACGCTGTCTTGACATCGAGGTGGTTCACTTTCATCCCTTTGTAGACTGATGCAGCTAGGAAGGCTCTAATTGTAGAATGCTTCACAATGGGTGTCTGAATGTCTTGAGCTTCAGTTTTGTACAGCATGTAGTCATTTCTTATGGGAGGTATTCCCTTTGTTGGTCTCGTGGATCTTCTTTGTGTGACCACTTGTGTTCCTGTGCTTGTACTGGGTTGAATGTAATCCTCGGTTTCCGAGTCAAGGTTTTCGGATTGTGTTCCTGGTTCCTGACTTTCCTCTGCATTACCAATATGATTGGAGGAAGTTAGATCTGTACTTAGTACTTGTGGTGAAGTTGTTTTTGTGGAAGCGTGGTGAAACCCATTTTCTTTTTCTATGAATTTTACGGATCTGCTGATTGTGATGTCGTCTGTGTCGTGCAGGATTCTGTATCCTTTGCTTTGATCATCGTATCCAAGAAAGATCCCTTCGATAACTTTGCTATCCAACTTGTTTCTTTTTATCTTGGGAATATAGGCGAAGGCTTTACATCCGAATCTTTTTAGATGCTTCAGGCTGGGCTTCCTGTTGGTCCATAGTTCAAATGGAGTCTTGTCTGTAGCTTTCGAGGGTATACGGTTGTGTAGGTAATTAGCTGTGGTAACCGCTTCCGCCCATAGAGACTGTGGGAGTCCTGAGTCAAACAGCATGCATCTTGTCATCTCCATTAGTGATCGATTTTTCCTTTCTGCTACTCCGTTCTGGGCTGGTGAGTAGGGGACTGTTAACTGATGTTTGATTCCGCTTTGGTTCAGGAAATCTTCGACTTGTCGGTTTACGAACTCACGACCGTTGTCTGTCCGTATGGTTTGGATATTTTTTCCAAATTCCGTGTGTGCTGAGATGACGTAGTCTTTTATTTTTTCATAGACTTCGTCTTTTCCTTTCAGGAGGTAGATCTTCGTGTATCTGCTGTAGTCATCAGTGAAGGTGATGAAGTATCTCTTACCGCTGAGAGAGTTAGTTGGTAATGGACCGCAGACATCACTGTGGACAAGTTGAAGCGTTTCAGTTGCTCTGTACTCTGTCTTCTTTGGAAATGGGGTTTCGGTGAGTTTTCCTTGAATGCACTGAACGCAGTCTGTGCTGTGCGAACAGTTATTTAGACTTAGTCCTCTTGCTAGGTTCTCATTTTGAATCTTCTTAATTGATTCTATATTTCTGTGTCCTAGTCTGTCGTGCCAGAGCATGAGGCAATTTTTGTTCTTGCAGTGGTTTTGTTTTGCAACATTTGCTTTGAATGTGCGAGTTTGGGGGTTGTCATCCAGGTGGAGTCGGTACATTCCATTGTCAAGTATACCGTTCGCGAGGGCTGTGTTGTCTCTTTCGATGGTACACCAATCTCTGTTGAACGTTACTTTACATCCGTTGGAGGTGGCCGCACTCACTGACAGAAGGTTGTCTGTTAGTTCCGGGATGTAGAGAACTTTTGTGAGAAGTAAGGTGTCAGTCTTTCCTTGGGGTGTGATGACTTTTATTTCTCCTTGTCCTATCCCTTTGACCTGCAGCTTATTGCCATTAGCAACCACAACATTTTGTGTTTGTTCTCTGTTAAGTTCAGTGAAGAAGCTTTCATCGTACGCCATATGAGATGTGGCTCCAGAGTCGACGAACCAGTTGTGTACACTTGCTTCTCGTTGAGTGCAATTGAGAGCTTTTGGGTTAGGTCCTTTTGTTGTTCTCTGATTTGTTGATTGTTCTTGGGTGACACTCGACTGATTTGTGTACTTTGGTACGTTTCCTCTTCTGAAGTTTTCATATTTGTACTCTTTGTTGCTGTTGTTTCGCTTTTGATAGTGCCAACATTCTTCCTTGGAGTGGTTTGGTTTGTGGCAGAAAGAACAGAATTTCTTCTCTTTTTCTCTTCTTTGGCTTGAAGCTCCGTTGAGGGTTTTTAAGGCTTTTGATGCGGTGCTTTCGTCTTTCGAGCTTTCTACTCTGCGTGTGTGTTCATCAAGGAGTTTGTTCTTGGTAAATTCAAGCGTTAGCTCGTCATCAGGCCTTGATTCCAACATCGTGATGAGATTGGAGTAGCTCTTTGGAAGCGAGCAAAGCAGTATAGCCGTGATGTGAGAGTCCTTTAGTGTTTCGCCAATGGTTCGCAGTTTGTCAACAAGTTCCATCAAGGTAGTGATGTGCTGTTGCATGTCTTTGTCTTCTTCGAGTTTTAAGCTGTATAGCTTCCTTAGCAAATAAATTTTTCCTGAGAGTGTTTTTCTTTCATAGATATTTTTAAGAGTGTCCCAGGTAGCTTTGGCTGTTAGTAGGTTTTTGACATGCACTATTTGTGAGTCGGCGATGCTTAGATTAATGATAGCTCTAGCTTTTGAGTCTTTCTTTTTCCATTCGATTTTAGGTTCATCTGGAATATTTTCGGTGACAACTTCCCAAAGATCTTCCTTTTGCAAGAGCATTTCAATTTTGAAAGACCATAGTGAGTAGTTATAGCCGTCGAGCTTATTTAGGGTTACATCGTGGCTCGGGAGTGACGCCATTTTTGCTAAGCCTTTTTTCTTTGTCTTAACTCGTTAGTTGAATTTCATGCAATATTCAGTCTCATAATCTAATTGTTGTAAGATTTAGGTACTTACAGCTTGTAGGAAGGCATGAGGACGTTGAGGATTATATGATAATAATCTTTATTATCCATTTAGCAAGAAAGACAAAGTTATGGTAGCGAACAGTTATTGAAGTATAGAGAAGAAAGGTAAACAAACAGTTGTGATGATGATAGGTCCAGTGTGGCGCTAGCTGTCGTAGCATTCAGTTATCCAACAGAAATAACTTTAATAATAATAATTTAAAATACGATCCAAATTTATTATTATAGTATTAATGATTTATTAATCCGAATCCTATACTGACAATGAGATAAATAGAGTCATGATCATATAAAAACAATAAATAACATTTGTTAGAACAATATTCGACTGACAAACATTCCCTCGAGTAGAAGCAGGACGAAACTGTTTCATCCAGTCAGTATATAATAATTATAATCTTTTTATATAACTCCAAATATTCACAATTTTAGATTTTGAATGGATTTAAACTATATACTCAGCTATTTATACAAAATATTTTCCAATGGTTTGGTGGAGAATGATGCCCTTCCATTATTTTATCATTGCACTTTGTAAGGGCTGTAGAAATTGTTCATCTAAAAAGCAGATGCTTTAAAATAGTTTAAATTATTTATAACAGTAAGTGCTAATGCATCATATTAACCTTTAAAAGGCTGTATCGAAAGTTTGTTCCCATGAATAAGATGTTAATACACATTAAATCATATTTAAACAAAAAAAATATTTATTCATTGAGGTAGAGGCCGTCATTTAAAATAGCAGTCAGCCAACTTTCCCCAGGTTGTCAATTTGCTGAGGATACCATTCTCGGGGTTTGGAGTCAAAAATGTCGCGACAGGCAGTTTCGAGACAGTTTCAAAGTGTTTTCCCTTAGAGATATAGCCATGGACTGTAATAATGAATAATCAGATAGTGATTTATCCGGGTTATAAGCATGGTGAGGTAGAACTTAAATACCCTCTAAATTAATTAAATTTATTAACATCCTATAATGCGATATCCCAAACTCAGGGATATTTGCGTCAATACATTTTTTACCTAATAATAAATTGGCTATATACAAGCTTATACTATTCAATTAACTTATAGAATTATCCTAATAAAATTGGTCGAGAAGAAAAAAAGACAAACATACAACAGCAATACCCTCAAATACCCTCTAAATACTTTATTTTATATGTTGTTAACCAAGCTGGATGAGTTGGAGTGTTGTCATGTTGCAGGAGTACTCTCTTACGGTTGATCGAAGCAGGGTATCGAATCTTTTAAACTTCATATACTCGGTTGAGTTGTTCTGAGTAGATATCGGCATTAACTGCACGACCAACAAGAACAAATTTGTAGTGTACAATACCATCGATGGTACTGCATACAGACAACATCACTTTATGACCAAAGTGATCATTTTAAACTACACGTTTAGCCTCTTGATCTCAGAGTACCCTTTGCCTTCTTGTTTTGAAGTTTAAAAAATAGTTCCACTTTTCATCCCAATTACAAGCGACTTCCAAAACCGAAGATCTTGCAGATTTTCTAACAATCGTTTACATCTATAGACTCTCATCTAGGACTGGGCTATAGTCAGGCCATTGGAATCTTAGGCGTTTGCTAATAAAGTACAGCTGGGGCAGAGTTCGGTTGATCATATCTTTGGATGGTTCAAGCCTGGCTGACATTTAACGCGTAGATTGTTGTGGGTTGTCCACCACCGGAAATCGTAGGGTTTTAATATCCGTCTAATGTGGTTATCCCATTCGAGATGTGTCCTCAAGGCTGATGTCTCTTTCTCTAAATCTCTTGAAACATTTGAAGCTGTTCTTCCTTCGCTATTCCTTTCAACTTCGCATATGTATTTTGCCGCCATATTTGCATTTAGTTTTTTTTTTTTCGAAAAGCGCAATAGTGCTCGGATCTTTTTTAATCGCCCATTCTTTAGCTCTCTATTAGAATACTTAAATGTTATTCTAAACCCTATTGGGCTTATATCAATCACATGGGCACTCTCATCGACCTTGGGATCGAACCTTTATTTATTTAAACTAAATTTATAATGGTATATATTTGTATAATTTGATTTTATAATGAGCTTCCGCTTTAAGAAGGAACTTTTGATATAGCCTTGTATAATGTCTTATTCTTAGTTTTTAAAAGTTATTTTTAAAACTAATCTTCATTTTTTCTGGATATTATAAGCTAACAAACGCGTAAAGTCCATACAATTAATATAAAACCTATTTCCATATACTTCACCAAACCACGTCGTGAGTAAACCGTCAAATAGAACTTAAAAGCTGAAGGCTATATGCA
>CP092868.1:94848918-94887580 GCA_030710605.1 Cordylochernes scorpioides
TATTATTTATTCAAGAGATTTATCTGTTAGAGAATGATGTAATATTCAATAATGTGACTCACAATTTGTTTCTTCTAAAGCAGATAAAATAGTCAACACAGCAACGATTATTCTTAACATCAATATTAAATTTACAAGCATTGATTAATTTACTAATTTCTCTTGTACAATTATTTCTATACATTCAGAGAAGTCAAATATTATCATTTAAAACTTTTATATTCCTCCTAACAACTTCGAAAATACTCACCAAAATTTATAAAAAACTTTTGGAAACCTTCGAATTACAGCCAATTATCCTCTGTGGTGATTTTAACTCTCGACATCCTGTATGGTACGACCGAATAATCAACTCCAATGGTTACAAATTCCACTCTATTGTGGATTATTAAAACTTGTTTATCAATAACCTTAAAACGCCTATATGTCGAAATATGTCGAAATGCAAGTATAATATATTTAACAATATAAAACAAAATTCTATAAGGCTGATACATATTTGGAGCACATAAACCTTTACAATTATTTCCGATCATGTAGCAACAACCTTCTATTTTCATTATAATTTTAACGTGCAGAGAATTGGGCAAAAGTCAACATGATAATTCATAGAAAAAGATGGCAACTGAGAAGAATTTACTGAAAGGATATCAATCCAAGATGTACATAACTTGTCGAATGAATGCTGACAGGGTTGTAAAAAAACTAATGGACATAATTAGTATGGCAGCTTATTCGTCTCTCGAAATCAAATCAAACTCTCTCAAGCATATATTCAATATAATTTGGTGGAATAGGAATCTTGAAAAAAATTCAAGAAAAGCGATTTTCATTATATCAGAAACTTATACTATTAGCATACAGTTATTGTTAAAAGAACCTTTAAATTTGAAAGAAAAAATATATTAACGCTATCAAAAGTGTTAAGAAAACAAGTTGGAGAATATTCATTGAAGAAAATGAATCAAACATCCCTCAGACAGAAGAGAGAGAGAGGATGATCTCAAGGCGGTCCTTTATCCCCAATATTATGGAATATATTGTTAAAAGACTTGCTGAAGAGTTTCGAATATCCAAAGGCAGAAATCGTTATACAAACGACATTTCTATTATTTACTGGAACAAGTCTGTCAAGAATCTTAAGCGAATATACTCTATGTTATGTGATTCTATGGTGTAATATGAATAAATTATCAATAAACCCAGAGAAAACGAATTTACTTTACTTATATAATAAACATTAAAAAAATATTTTTAAATACCAAATAATATCTTATGGTATAACATTTTCAAATCATATGATAAAAAGAAGATCAACTTTTACACCACATATAAAAACGACATTTTGTGCAGGACAGAAAGAATTTTCTCACTTAGTGTATAAAAAATGGGGGAAATAAATACTCAAAAAGAATAACGTATGATTCAGAAATTTGTTATCAATTTATTAATAGTCAATGAAAACAAAAATTGAATTATATTCAATATCAAATTCTTCTTTAAGGGCGATTAAAGCATACAAAACTACTTATTCCAACTGTGTCCATAGTTTAGCGAACATCCCCCTTCTCACAGATTATATTGAATCTAAAATAATTAAATATGATTTGGCTCAACTTTCAATAGACGATAAAAATGTTTTTAGACCACATGATCCAAGTATAATTTGACCCTTTTTTAAGTGCAAAAATAGATGAATTATATTGTAGGGATGAATTAAAACAAAATGAAACATATATTGGCATTTCCCGTTTGGGATTTCATTCTTTTCCAGTTCTAACTTTTACAATACACAGTTCATAACTAAAAAAAAAAAAAAAAACGGAAATATCAGAAGATTTTTGGCAACAATTGGAGCTGTTGAGGACTCGAGCCGCTACTGTGGCAAGGAAACCCAGGACTCGAGACACCTACTGTTGAAATATCTACTTTTCTATAGCGTTTTAAACAACAGACAGTTACTAATGTTCAAGATCCGTATTTATTTGTAAATTACAGATAGAATTTTCAATGAATTAATTACTTTTGTAAATATATTTATGACTATATCTGCGTGATCTGAAATGATCAGGGTCCTAATCTCTCTCATTTCTTTCTTTTCTTGTACAGTGATCAATATAACTGTTTCTTTTTAACTATTGTAAATTGACGCAGTTATCCCTAGTGGGAATATCGCCTTTGTGTCTGTGTATTTATATAAATAAAGATTGCAATAAATATCAGGAGGGCTAAACAAACGCATTTTTATTTATACGAAGGTGAGATACGTGGTAGAGGCCATGATAATCATGGTGATTATTAGTGACTCTCTTTACTGTAAGTAAACCTCATGTCTACACATGTGGAAAGTAGGGCTACTTTTGCGCTTACAAGGTAACAGAGGTTTGGTTACTTGCCCTCACTGGAGGGGTTACTCAAGTATCGAGTCCTTTGAAACAAACAAACAAACAAAAAAAGCGTTCCTTACGGAATTCGAACCCTGTTCTTGGTCACCGACAGTGTATAACTCCCCCATCAAACCCCGGGTTGACAAATGTCAGTATGGAGACTAGGTTCAAGGGAAGTAATAAGACCACAGAAAAGAGGAAATTTACCACAGGTAAAGAACATGGTTTAAAGAGAAAATAAGGAATAGATGTTTATGAGCAAAATACTTCGTTCATAAATAGATTGCCAAGAAAGGAATTGAAAAAAAAAAAAACACTTTAATTCTTGTTCTCTAAATTGGTAACAATTTCTACAATCTCACCACACAGAGTGATAAATCCCTTAATTTAAATATTAACTTTTATATCAGTGAGGAAATGATATTTTTATTTTTAATATCAACACACCTGTCTTTTTCTTATTTTTAAAGCTACTATATATAAACATAAAAGAATAAAACGTTTTCTTATAAAATGGCGCGTTAATCTATCATATGGTTGTCATAATTTAAGTTTATAAATAGGAAAGGTTGCTTTTTTGAGCGAAAGATAAGTGTTTTTATAAATAAAGTTAATAAATTTACTGCAGAGAGAAAATAAACAAAACTTATGATTATAATTAACAAGATTTATCAACAGCTAATGCTCACCATATAGTGAAGAAACAAACGAACACAATTTTAATAAATAATTGTGTGTGTGATTAAATATAATATATATATATATTTTTTCAAAATATATATTGTAATTTTTTAAATTCAAAAATATTAAACGTTTTAACACACGGCGTTTAATTTACACATAATGATTTGTGAAAAAATGTGTTGCGCCTTAATAAAAATACTTTTGAAAATGAAAGTTAAGATCTGTACATAAATGCATGTTTTAGAATTAAATAAACCTCTTACAATGACTATCTTCAATTAGGAGACGTCATTTCTTTATTTCACTATACGTCATCCTAAAAGAAATGTTAAAAAGATAGCAGAATTCTAAATACCAAGGCCGCAGCTGTCTGTCGGGAGCGTCAACCTGTAATGTTTGACCCTGGCCAACCCATATTTTCCAATTTCAAAAAGTGTTGTACTGCACTTATATTCGCAAAATATTATTTATAGTTTATATCTCAAAAGCTCTCAAATTTTTGTCTCTTTAAAAGGGTATGTTTCTATTTGGAGGTTTCAAGTAAAGGTTTAAAAACGGTGTTTAAAAAGACCATACGAGTATAAAGTCTACTTTACAACAACCTAACATGAGAATGTTGATATTCTAGAACATGTGTAAGATGTAGTATAGTGAAGTGATCAGAGTGTATTGTATCCAGTAACCACGCCGTCTACGCTGTCCCTGACGGCGTGGCCTGTCCCAGCTGGATGACCAGCTACGACCCCGACCAGCTGGAAGGGTGGGTACTTGGCCTCTCTATATAGACATTTACCTTTTCCTGCAAACGAGGCCCCAATTTTTTCCACCCCCTCATGAACAGCTATTTAGATAGGTATTTATGTTTGGAAGAGGTCTTATTGAGGTCTCAAACAGATTTACTATTGCGATTTATACATTTCTGCATGAACTTTCTGACTAGATAACTTGCGAGTTTTGTTTCTCTGTTATATAATAATGATACAGAAGAACTGACGTCCCGGTGTGTTCCAGGGACTTCGGCCGGGTATATTTCATCCCGGAAGGAGTGGCTGCCCCTTCGTGGGCCGTCTACTACGAGCCGTGGCAGCTCAGGGAGTAAGTAACCTCTTCCTGACATCTATAGATTACAGTTGAATTTCGTGTTGATGGAAGTATTTGTAACATGTTTTAACGTGTTTCAGTTTTCCTGAGGAGTGGGACCGCCCGGCTCCCAGCGAGAAGGTCCCCCGGTCCTCCGTCTTCGGAGGGAGGGACCGCGAGGTGGACCTCGAGGAGGAGGAGGAGCTGGCACTCCAGTAAGTAGCCGTTTCATTTAACTTGGAATTATTAGAATACATGTTTCTAACCTTTTGGAGAATCTTATATTTTCTCTGGAAGAGAAGAAAGTTTCTCACCAAAATGTTGATAAAGTGAGCTGCTCCTAAAATATCTTCTATATATATAAAAATGAATGTTTGTATGTTTGTCTGTTGGTTGGTTGGTTGGTTTGTATGTCCGGTATACAAATTCGCAGTAGTTCACTAATTCAAACCAAAATTTCAATACATAGGTAAAAAATAACGAGGATGACGATAGGCTATTTTAAAAATATATAAATCAATTATTAAAACTATATATTCAAATTATTCTAAATAGCTCATCTAGAACGCGGTGGAACTGATGGCGGGGCACGCATATTGGCCGCCTGCGACACGTGGCTTCCCTGTGCGCGCGCATGCGCCGGGAAGCCACTCGCACGCCGGCAGCCGACGGGAGCAGTCGCTTGCTCGCCGGGAGTCAACGGGCGCGCGCATGCGCCGAGAAGCCACTCGCACGCCGGCAGCCGACGGGAGCAGTCGCTTGCTCGCCGGGAGTAAACGGGCGCCGACATTTAATCATGTAAACCCGGGCGTTGCCGGGCAACCCGAGGAAGCAAGGTGTAGACAAGATGAAGATCTAGATGAAGATTAAAACGTTTTTAAAATATATTCGCACTCGGGTAAAACCCGGGCGTTGCCCGGGCCATTCGTCTAGTATTTTTATAAATGAATGAACTTTTAAGATAATAATAAGATTTTGACATACTTGAAACTTTCTAGTAAATATACATACAAAACCCATGCAAAGTGTAATGGAAAATCTGCAGAGCTAGGCCAGTTGGAAAGAGTTACCATTTCATCATCATGTAGTTCTAGATGAGGGTTGTCTAACAAACTTCTACAATGTCCTATCCATGAATTCTGAATGGTGCTACATTGAATCATAAAGTAGCCGGTAATATCTTGGTAGCATTACTTCAATTAGAAAGGTCTCTAATAACATGGTTTACAGAGGCATTATTATGTTTTTAAACTATTGTAGGGTCTTCTCTCTATCTATGAGAACATTTCCAATATCCTGAATTGGGAACTGCTCCATTCTGCCCCTGCTGTCTGCACTACAGAATGGCGCGATTTAAACAGTTCTAGGTACCTAGGAGAGTTATCACTTGAGATGTTTTCCTGTTGAGGACTGCCAAATTTTGATAACCAGGGCCTAAAATCGAAACTCTCTTCGCCGGCGTGGGCAATTTTTCAATTTATTTTTTACAATGTTTGATATGTCTCGATTCACTTATAAAAGTCAAACATTATCAATGTGAGGAAGTAATCTTAGGGGAACAAAAAAAAAATGTTTTAATAGATAATATTAGAACAATACTAGAAAATACTAAGTATTAAAAAATTGAATAATTAATGTGATGTGCAGGAAGGCAATTTTGGCCTCTCTGGGGTGCGCCTAAAGCCTCCAGAGACCAGCGCGGCCTCGGTCTCTAGAAAATCCTTCCGTTCTAGTATTGGGAAGGAGCACACATACAACTTGTTGAACAACAGTTCCAATGGGACTTCTGGAAATTTATGTGCAAATTTCATTGGATACCGTCTAAGAAGCGGCGGCGATCAAGGAGGCAATCAGTAAATGAATGCATCTAACAAGCTTCCATCTGCTCGTTTCTCCTGGTTGAAGACCTCCGAGTATGCCTTCTTTGGGGCACGAAACGTCATCACTCTACCATGTTATCAAGTTACAACTGGTATATTTGGAAGTTGTTCCTGCTGTACAAGACAAGCTTGTTTGAAGCAAATGATCGAATATCTCTCAATACACGTCCATAGTGAATTGTACTCTTTGCATATGCTTGGCGGAGGCTCAAGATTATGAACTTGTACATGTTCTAATCTGCAAACTATATTTTATATCTTTCTGTTCCTGTGTGAGGTTTTGATTAAGTATTTTAATTGATGGCTCAACTAGAACTGCTGATCTCTCAATCCTAGCTCAACAAGACTTGTTAGCCTATGAGGCCTGGCTGACTTCCAAATCTGACCTCAGACTCTTGAGGAACTCGAAACTCCAGTCTTTGTACTCCTCTGTCTACGAAAATTAGATAATCCCCCTTTTCTGGTCTCCTACCGAGTCCTCGATAAACTCCACATGCAAACTACGAGTCTTAGTTGAATTCGACCTATTGCTCCGAGTTCTAACTGAACCCGACCAGGGAATTCCGACTCCTTGCTAACTCACCCTGGTAGTCTCTGAGTCCTGGCTCAACTAGATCTGGTGGACTCTTAATCCTGGATGAACCCGACTTGATGATCTCCGGAACACTGCTGAACTAACCCTGGTGGTCTCTAAGTCTTGGCTCAATTCGAAATATTGGTCTCTTGTTCTTGGCTCAACTAAACCTGGTGGTCTGTTTCCTGAAAGAACTTTGACTGGTGTTCTCTGAAACTTGGCTGACTCATCCTGGATGTCTCTGAGGGGTGGTTAAGCTCGACCTGGTGGTTTACATTTCCTGGCTGTACCCCACCTGATGAATCTGTGGAATGGGTGAACTCAACCTGGTGGTCTTAAAGTCTAAGCTCAACTTAATCTGGTAATCTCTGATTCCTGGCTGAACCAGACCTGGTAATATCTGAAACTTGTCTGGCTCACTCGGGTGTCTCTTTTTGGCTCAACTCGACCTGGTGGTCTTTGAATTCTGGCTGGACATGACCTGGTGATCTCTGAGACATGGCAGAGCTCACCCAGGTGGCCTCTTCTTCTTGGCTTAACTGACATGGTGGCCTCTAATTCCTGGCTGAACCCGTCTTGGTGATCTCCACACATGGCTGAACTCACCCTGGTGATCTTTTCTTCTTGGCTCAATTCGATCTGATGACCTCTGATTCCTAGCTGAAACCGACTTTTTGATCACCGAGACTTGGCTGAAATCACCCTGGTGGTCTCTGAGTCTTGGCTGAACTCGTCCTGGTGGTCTCTGATTCCTGGCTGAATCCGTTCTGGTGATATCAGAGACCTGGCTGAACTAACCCCGGTGGCCTCTGAGTCTTGGTTCAACTCGTCCTGGTGGTCTCTTATTCTTGGCTGAACCCGTCCTGGTTATCTCTGAGACTTGGCTGAACTCACCCTGGTTGTCTCTTCTTGGCTCAACTCGACTTGATGGTCTCTGATTCCTGGCTGGACCCGTCCTGATGATCTCCGAGACTTGGCTGAACTTACACTGTGGTCTCTGAGTCTTTGTTCAACTCGAGCTGGTGGTCTCTGAATTCTGGCTGAAACCGACCTTGTGATCATCGAGACTTGGTTGAACTCACGCTGGTAGTCTCTGAGTCTTGGCTGAACTCGTCCTGGTGGACTCTGATTCATGGCTGAACCCAACCTTGTGATCTCAAAGACCTGGCTGAATCCACCTTAGTGATCTTTTCTTCTTGGCTCAATTCGTCCTGGTGGTCTTTGATTCCTGGCTGAACCCGACCTGGTGGTCTCTGATTCCTGGCTGAACTCGTGCTGGTGCTATCAGAAACTTGGCTGAACCCACCTTAGTGATCCTTTCTTCTTGGCTCAACTCGAACGGATGGTCTCTGATTCCTGGCTGAACCCGACCTGGTGGTCTCTGATTCCTGGCTGAACCCGACTTGGTGATCTCCGAGACCTGGCTGTACTCACCCTGGGTGTCTCTGAGTATTGGTTAAACTCGACCTGGTGGTTTCCAATTTCTGGCTGTACCCCACCTGATCATCTCCTAGACTTGGAAGAACTCTGAAATGCTGTTACTAACAAATCAGAATGTATACATTGCCATATATAAGCCACCATCTTAATGTTTCTTCACAGGCCCTTCTGGTAAACCAGGAGCATTGCCCGGGTCACTCGGCTAGTTATTATATAATGACACTTAATGACCTAGCTTTTCCTGGCTTATTCCCAAATGAATATTTTCCAGTCGAATATAACTCTTACATCTTTAATTTATTATGCTATATGATTTCATTATCAATCATATAATTAATACTCATGTATGAATATTCAAATGATTATATCATTCAAACTATCATAATACATTTGTTTAATTTTAAAATATTTTTATTTTTTGAATAATATATTTTTTAGTACAGTTATAAATGGTATAATATATATAACGGATAATAATCTTAAAGCATTTTAATGAGAAAGCATTCATTTTGAAAAATACCAGGCGAAACCTGATATTAATTGTGAAAAATATTTGATTTTTAAAATATCATTATATTTTATTCATCTACACTCGAGTTAAAATTCCCTCGAATATATATATAAAATCCCGGGGTTGCTCACGTCATATGGCTTTTTAAAAAAATAATTTAGTTTGTTTCAAATAATACCTTGGCCAAACATATCCACCCCAGAGGAATCTTGACATATTTTAAAATATCTTCAAAGTCATTAGGATACTTAATGATTATTAATGAATACCATCATGATAATAAATATCATCTTCTTTAATATATTGTTGCGTTGTTTCTTCACAAAGAATAATTTACATGGGTAACAAGGATCTTTGAGACCTTATTTAAGTCTAATCAATAAAATAATCACAGAATGATGAAAAATAAAATAACAACAACAAAGAAAACAGCAGTTACAAACTTACCAACTACAGCACAGTGAAGGAAAGCAGGAGCAGAACAGAAGACCGAAGTTGGTAGAACCTTCTAGATTCTTCCACGAAGTGTTAAGCTTCGGTGTTAAACAGCAGTCTGATCTCTCGAGACAGCAGCTCGCGTTTGCTTGGAGCACACCATGTAGAAACCTTCTTCTTCTATGAGCTCCTCATACCTATACATGCCAGAGTAGATCTTTCTAGAACGCTTAGGTTGGTCAGCCAATAAAAAGCAGCCAGCACTTAGTCTTGCGCAATCCCCTTAAATTGACCAATCACTTGTTCTCCGATTTTCCTATATTATTCTAGAACGTTATAAGACATCCTATTCTGGAATTTGATTTATTTTTATTATACGTAACACAGTCCCCTCCTTTGGACTGATCATCCCGAATACTCCATTTTTCTGGAACAGCACTACTGAAGGGTGCTAACCAGTTGTAGTGCACCATTTTGGTTTAGATGTCGGGGTCTTATGAATTCGATAGATGACATCCTTGAGGCAGTTGATGATCTTGTAGGTTCCATCCCACTGATATTGAAGTTTAGGAGAAAGTCCTTTCTTCCGTTGAGGAGTATAGAGCAAAACTATTTCACCCTCTTTGAAAGTCTTGATGTTGTACCTGTCTTCGATTTTCTCACTGGAAAAAGGAAGCTTTTCTCTTGCCCACTGGTGAATGGTCAGCGTCCTTTCTTCCAGGTGAGATATATACTCATTAATTTATTTGAAGGTTTCTTCTGGACGACCAAGGAGCACATCACAAGGCATTCGGAGTCCCTTTCTCGCTGAACATTGTTTACGGTTTTTGCACCATTTTTCGACATCAGATCGACTTTCTGACCGACAAAATTTTCTCTAACTTTAGTCAATGTCTTTTCAAAGTTGTTTTGCATTGATATCAAATGTTCCTAATTATCACACCCCAACTGAATGGCTTCGCCCAGCTTCTTCCCGAGTGAATGTTTGGCAGATCAATATTATTTTTACAAATGCTATTTATATTGTGATTATATATATAATCTTAACTCTGAAAAATAGTTATTATGATTATAAAATTAACATATTTTTATTACTCTCATCATCATTTTATATTTTACATACAGCAGAACCTCCCTGTAAAGGACACCTAATTGCAGAGCCAAAGTGTCCTTTAGGGAGAGGTGTCCTCTTACCGGAGAGTCACTAAATTGTAAAAATGGTAATTTTGCGAATGAAATCTGTCCTTTGTAGAGAGGTTTTCGCTAAAGGGAGAGTCTACTGTATTTTAAATTTATTCAACTTTGAAATTATAATTAAATATATTCATAATAAAAATAATATTTTTAGTTGAGGAGAATCTGGGCTAAGCAGGGTCTAAATATAATTATAGAGAATAATATTTGATTTGAAACAGCATTTTATTTTATACATACACACTTAGGTAAAAATTCAATTGTTCGATAAAATAATCCATTGAATTAATATTAAAATAAAAACATAAAGCCTCCAGGGAAAAGTTTCTTTTAAAAATATTTTTAAAAGAAACTTTTCCCTGGAGGCTTTATGTTTTTATTTTAATAATTAAAAATTAACTTGGTTAAAAAACTGGGAGTTGCCTTTTCATTTAATTATTTATACCTAATTCTAAACAAATGGGTAATGGTTCTATTATTTTATGAGTGATACATCTGAAAAAAAAAAATTCTATTGTCATTGCGAGTGAGCTTGTTAAAAATTCTGAAATATTCTATAAAGTTGGATATTGGATGACATATGTAGTCATATAAAATATATCGTTAAGATCAGTTTTCCCCACTAATTTACATTTAGTAAATTAATAATATATCTGTGAAATATATAGACTTTTACGCGTACTTATTTTTAGCTCTATCAAAGTAAAACTTTACTAAGGCCCACAGAACTGACTGTCGTTCTACACCTGTTTATAGAACAGACCATTGTTCTGGTATTATTGTTATAATGTATTATATCAACAAACATAATTCAGCAATACATATTAGCATTCTATATACAGTTACGAGCGTCATGCGTGGCCTCTGTCACGGTTTGCTTTTTTTTTTTTTTTGGAATGGCGCCCTCCTATTGGTCGGCTACGATCACGCCACCTTTGCCCCCCCCCCATTTCTGTAACTATTGTGTTGGAGCGGGTCGCTCCTTAAATAAATGCATATATTAGTTAATAACCAAATGGAATCCTCTCTTTCTTTTTCCCAGTAAGAGACGCCTACGGAAGCCAACAGTACATAGACAGATAAAGCACATAGGCTATAGTTATTAACTAAAATATGCATTTATTTAAGGCGCCAATTTATAATTGTAACAAATAGTATTTGAATCAAAACATTCAATCGGGTAAAACACGGGCGTTGCCCGGGTCATTCGGCTAGCCACATTATATAAACCCAACATAAGTAATTCAGTCTAATATTTAGCTATTATCAATCTATGGGGTCAAATTACTTCATGTTTCTAAAAATCCTTTTGTCTCCAAATTGTTATATAGTTATTTTTGAATTATGTTTTTTTTTTGAGAATAGGATTTCAATGGTTTATATTTTAAATTGAATTTTTACCTATACACCTACTCTATAATTTATATATTTTTATTAGGAGTTTTGATTGGAAAGAGAGAAAGTTAAAAATAGTGTCACATCAGACCATTATTGTGTGTCACATCAGGAGACTAGTCATATCAGAATATTATACAGTGTCATATAAGAAAACTAGAGACATATCACATCAGAATCATAGAGTCACATTAGAAGATTGAAATCATATTAGAACATTATGTATTGCGTTATAACTGCAAACTAGATTCGCATCAGAACATTATATGTGTCATACCAGATTTATATATAGAGTAAATGTCATAAAAATAGAGTCACATCAGATAATTATAGTGTTTATATCAGATACTAGAGTTCATCAGAAGACTAGAATATGTAAGAAACCTAAAGAGTTCATAAGAAAACTAGAGTTTTTCAGAATTCTAGAAATACAGGGTGATCCAAAAGTCCCGCACAACTTTAAAAATTAATAACTCCGCGAATATTTGCGCTAGAGCAATGTGGTAAACACCATTGTGTTCAGGATACAATGGGATTTTTTATGGCAAATAATGAGATATTCTAAATTGATTTTAGTTAAAATTTTATTCGCTAGATGGCGCTCTACCAGAATCAGATATTCAGCGGCTAAATTGTTTGATAAATTGAAAAATATAACTGATCGACACGTATTTTTTCTTTTTGAATACCAGGAAAGAACCCTAATAATATCAAATGATAAATTAATAAAACACCATTTCGCCAAAAGTTAGAAGAAATGGTTAACGATTTTTAAATACAATCTGAGATATGTAAAATAGGTATATGCAAATTTAAACATGTAGCAAAAAAAAAAAAAGATATTTTAGATGCGGTTTGCTGGAATCCTCTCAGCTTTTTAAAAATTTCGAAAATAATAATTTTATATTTTTTAAAATTCAACTTTCTCTCAGTATCGATTATATTTATTAAAATTCATTTGAAAAATATTTATCTATCTCTGAATATTTATTTTACTCTGGAATGCCGTTGTTGTTTTTGTCGTGTCCAATAAAGAGCCTCAGATTGTCCATGCATCTCTCTATCACTGCAGCAGCAGCATTGTCCACTATCTTGGGTGTGTAAAGCAGCTGCTCTGGGTCTATGTCAATTTTCTGCAAGGCTGCGGGCATTAGAATATGTGGGTAGGTGTTAGTTCCACACCAAGACAGTTGTTGCATGTTCTATAGGTTCTTGTGCCATCTGGAAGTATTGTCATCCTTTATAATGTTTTGTTCTAAATCTTGTTATAGTTTTGTCAATTTTCTCTCGGAGTTTATTTCACATTTTGATCTTTTCTTATTTTTTATTTAATTATCTTGTATTTTGCAGAAGCATTAGCGTCAAATAATGACATTTGTTATTTCCTTTGGCTCAACTTTCTGGCTTCTTTTGCAAATTCAGCTGCCATTTCATTACTCCCGATCCAAACACTGGCAGGAATCCATTGTAGAATGCAGTTATTCTCCAATGATATCAGTTGAGTAAGTAACGAGTGTATTTTCTGTGTGATTATAGTATTGCCCTTCTGAATTGCTTCTAGATCGGATATGAAGTCGTTGTACGGTATATTATAATTCCTTCTGCTTGATGCAGGGATGGTTGGTTCAGGCATACATCAAGAGCTTTCCAGATAGCTGTCAGTTCACAAGTGAAGTTTGACGAAATCTTTCTTGCTCCTTCTTTGATTTTGATGTATGTTCCATCTTGCAGTATTATGTTAATTCCAGCCCCTCCATTACTTATGGTAAGGTCTGATGATCCATCTGTATATGCTGTTAAATAATTTATCTGATCGCATAAACCAATTGTGTCAAGTCCTTTCTTTTTAAGTATGTTTTTGTTCTCTTTTTTTATTGCAGGGTTCATTCAGGTTAAGATTGATGATTACATTTGATGGCAATGGTGTAGGAAATATTGGTTATTCTCGAATTTGAAATTCATTATGTTTCATTTTTATGCTCTTTCTAATATTGTTGTTGTACTGAAGTGTTGAAGATCTTTTGAGCCTTTCTTTTTGTGTCCAGTTTAAATAGGTTCTATGGGATATGTGTTCAGTTTCTTTAGTTTTTAAGCTATTGGTGAATTTTATTATTTTTAATTGTCTTCTGCTTTCAAGTAGGTCTAGACCACATTCTCTCTGAATTTTCTAATTGTTGGTATTTGAAATAGAACCAGTGATTAATTTGGCCGCTTTTGCTTGAACACTGTCTAGTCCTCTTTTTAGTGATGAACTTGAGGGAGCCCAAACAGGTGTTGCATATTCCATTATTGGCCTTATTAAGATGATATATGTTGTTCTGAGAATTTTGGGTTTTGCTCCCCAATTTGTTCTACATAGCCTTCTCAGAATGTTTAGGTTTCTGGTAGCTCTATTTGAGGTCCTAATTATGTGTTCTGTAAATCGCAATTCCTCATCAAGTATCACACCTAGGTAATTTGCAGATCAAATTTTATCAATTATATGATTGTTTATGCTTATTTTGGAGTTGAATTCATGCCTTTTTTCCTGTCAGTGAAGGAGACCTATAGGTTTGTGTTTATTGGGTTTATTGTCATTTTGAGTTTCATTGCCCACTTCTCCAGTCCTCTCATTGATGTGTTCAGTATTTTTCTGATATTTCTGTACTGCTACTTGTGTGCCTTATGGCTATATAATCTGCATAACAGGCAACTTTTGTGTCTTCAGTGAGGATGGATGTTGTTAAGGTTGTGTCGTAATTAGATGTACAACAACTCAAACTTGACCATGACTCTTTTTTAGCTCTTATTCTTTTCGTTTGGCCAACAACAAATGTCCAATTTATATACACATATATTTTTTACATAATGAGGCTTTAAATAATACAAAAAATATTCTTCTATTTACATAAACAACAGTTAATATATAGCGAGATGAGTAGAGGACTGAGCACAGATCCCTGAGGTACACCAGCCCATGTTCTTCGGTCCTTGGAAAATGTTCCATTGACCCGAAACTTTATCCTTCTTCCCCTTAAGAAGTCTGTAATCCAGATTATGGTTTTTCCTCTTACTCCGATGTTGTGCAGCCTTTCAAATAATTTCTACACTCGATAAAAAGCTGAGGTCTTATCCAGGAATACGGCCGTTGTCTTCTTTGGCGGTTTTTCCTAGAAATCTATTATTGATTGACAGAAGTAGAACAGTTTATCAATTGTACAGTGTCTGGATCTTTAGGCAGTTTGGTAGTAGTTTATTTTATTATTGTTAGTGAGCCAGACTATGAGCCTAGAGTGGATAATTCATTCTGTTATTTTACAAAGTATGCTGGTGAGATCAATTGGCCGATAGTTCTTGTATTCCTTGGCATCTTTGTTTGGTTTCAGTATTGGCACTATAATTGATATCTTCCAATTCTTTGGTAGTTTACCAGTTTGCCATGAAATGTTCAGCATTTGTAGGAGTTGATTTTTAGCTTTGTCTCCAAAGTGTTTAATCATTTAACCAAAAATTAGACTATCTCCTGGTGACCTCTTGGATTTAACTTTTCTATTGATGAGTTTAGCTCATTCAGTGTGAAGTCTCTCGAGTAAATATCTTGTTGATAGTAATTTCTTGCTTGTTTAACTAACCTGTTTATATTATTTTTTAGAGTCCTGCCTTCATTTGTATAGCTGAGTCTGGAAGTTCTTGAAAAATATTCAGCAATTATTTCAGCCATCTGTTTGTTTGTTCTCGCTATTCATATCGGTTAGAGTATTGGAGGATCAGTGTTGGTTTTGATTGTTTTATAACACTAATTATATTCCAGTGACGGCTTTCCTTTTTTGGATCCATTTTTTTTCGCAGAATTCTGCCCATTTTTCTCTCTCTCTCTCTTGTTTGAATATTCAAATTTCTTGTTCTATTTTGTGACTAATTTCAATGAGTTCCTTTATGATTTCATCTGTTTTATTTGTTTTAAAAGGTTCATTGATATTGTCTCTCTCTGCAATCATTGCCTCGATATTGTGGTCCTTCCAGTAAAGTATTCACAAGTCTTTACGTCTACCTCTAGGTATCGATACTTTTGCAGCTTGGGATATGTTCGAAGAGAATTTTTCCAATTTTTTGTCAATCGTTCTGTGATTTAATTCTTCGTTGCACAGTTCTTCAAGCTTTTCTGTGAATTTTTTCCAGTGTTCTTTATTCTGTTGGAAATTCTCAATTTTGAATTTTAGGGTTGTTAAAATTGGTCTGTGGTCACTGATTGCACTTTTCAGAATTTTCCATTGTGTTGTGGGTGCGATGTTGTAATTTATCGCTGTGATGTCTATTGCGGATTCTGTGCCTGTGGACTTGGATAGATAGGTGTTCTTTTCGTTATTTAACGGTGTAAGGTCGAGGTCGGTTAGCATGTCCTCAGCCTGCTGACCTTTGTTATCCTGGACAGGTGATCCCCAAGTTGGTCTTTCGGCGTTAAAATCACCAAGTATGATTGCGATATCCGAAGACGCTTCACTTAATGTCTCTATCAGGCCTGTATTGATGCTTGTATTATCGTGGTGATAAACATTTATGATTGGAATTGTTTTATCTGTAAGATAGATTTCTATTGACTGAGCTTCTGTCGTGATTTCTCTAGGCTTACTCTGATTATAGGCGATTTCCTTAAATTTGATTTCTAAGGTTTTAATCAAAACGGCAAGTCCTCCTCCGAATTTTCCCGGTCTGTCCTTTCGTAGTGTTGTATAATATTTGATATTGAATCTCAGATTCTGATTCAATTTTGTCTCCTGAGGACAAGAAATATGTACATTGTTGTCACAGAGAAGACAAGTCAGCTCTTTATTTTCCTCTGGGTACCATTTATATTGAGTTGTAGTAGATTGAATTGTGTCCTCGTAGTAGATTTCTCATCATGAGATCGAGCTGTAGCTCCTGACGCGGCGGTTACCCCGGACGCGGTAGCATTACTGGAGATATCAGTTTTGCTCTTCATTTGAAAATGGGTGCCGTTGCAACGTTAGTCATCTTGGAAACGAACCAGAATTTGGTCAAATATTCCAAGGGTCCAGGGGGAACCGCAAGGAGGTGTGGCCAGACTTCCCCCCTTCCCCCAGGATAAAGCACTCTTGGTGAATTTTTTAAATTGTGATTCAGAATCTGCCACTGAAGCTTTACGAGCGTTTCGTTCCTTTAAAGATATTCGAAGCGGTAAAGGACCCATGAGTTGCTACTCTCTAAAGCGATTCATAAAAAGTTTTAGGAAACTGGATCTCTGGAAGCAAAACCTCGGAGTGGAAGACCATCGACATGCAAGTCAGTGGCTGTTACGGTTTTTCAGAATGCTGAAGCTATTGAAACGTTATCCACGTATGGAGAAGTAAGTGCTAGACAAGTTTCTCGACAAACAGGGATTTCGTATGGAACAGTTTGGAGAGAACACACATTTAGGATTTTTCTATAAAAATACCCTAACAAAATTCAAAGTTTTCACGAGTTGAAAGTGTGCGATTTTGAGAAGCGTCAAGAATTCGCTGCATGGGTTTTCCGGCATTTTGATATTGATGAAAACTGGCTGTCAAATGTTCTAAGAACAGATGATGCTCACTTTTATCTAAAGGAGGAATTTAACATTCAAATCTGCCTCATTTTGGCAACAGAAAACCCTAGGATTTTTACAGAAATACCACTTCATCAGCACAGAGTTACAGTTTTGTGTGGGTTCACTTCTTCTTTTATTATTGGGCCATTTTTCTTTGAAAAAATCAATGGAAGAATTTAAAAAACCGTTTTTCTAACTGGTGAACGTTATGTTCAACTTTTGAGAGAAAAGGGTATTCCCATATTGCAAGACAGAAAAGCACTAAGCGAAATAACATTCATGCAAGATGGAGGACCTCCTCATATCTCCCGCGGTGCCAAACAATTGCTGAAGGATACGTTCGGTGAAATTCGTTGATAAATCGCCTCTTTATATACCAGTGGCCTCCAATATCACCAGACTTGACGCCTTACAATTTCGGTTATGGGGGTACATTAAGTCTCGTTTTTATCGATGCCGGCCTACCACATTGGCCATGTTGAAGGCTTCTATCAGATGGCACGTTTTATAAATTTCAACTATTTAATTGTGACCATTCTGTCATCTATCGTCTGCAGGCGGTGTTTGAGAATGAAGGGCGCCACATTGAGCAAGGATTGTGACCTAATACAAGAGAGAAGGCAGTTACCTCATGGGTTATATTTTGCAGCTCTTTGTTTTGGGTTATGGAATAATAAATTCTGTCCTCACATCTTGAATCATTTTTTTCTGTGAACAGTAATTTTTTGTTTGTCATTTGCCCACATCTTATATCATGTCGTGCAGGCCAAAGTGTTATAACTTCTCGAATAACACTGGTATACACAATTTTATCCCTTATGTTTAGTTTATCGCTTTTCGCTCATTAGAAGAAATAGCATAAGGAATATTCTCTGTATCCCCCCCCCCCCCCAACTTTAGAAATTTTGCGCAAAAAATAATACAAAATGATTTTACTACCACGTTTTTCAACGCAATAGGTCGATTTAAAAATGATTTTTTTTGAGGGGATACATTTTCAAAATTATGTACAGTAAAATAAACAATGATAACATTTGACAAACCCATAGGATATTTGGAATAAAGTACGACAAATATATTTTGTCACTCCCCTCTATATTTCATTTTTGGATCATGACAAATATCCAGTTAAATAGTCAAGTGTCGCCAATTAGTCAAGAAACTATACATTCCTTATAGCACGAAATCCTATTAGTAGTGCCATCATAAATTTTGGTACTATATTAACATTTCAAAAATCGTGTATTGATATCAGTAGTTATTTTCAAACATTCAATCTATTTCAAAAAACTCCATCTAAAATATAAATATTTTTTGCTACATGTTTTAATTTGCATATATGTAATGATTTAAGACCATGGACTTGTTGTAAATAGTCCAGATATCTACTACCACATGTTCCACCACGTGACTGTATATAACTTCTTATTTACTGCAAATAGAAAGCCTCAACTAACATCAATCTGTACCGCGTAAGAATCTAATAAAGTATAGCAACTGCACAGATAGAAGGAATGGAGACTAACAGGAGAAAATTAAGGTTAAAACTAATCAGGCTTAGGTGAGAATAGAAGAAGGCCTAGAAAAACCCAGTCCAACTTTTACGAGGTCGTGGCCCTCCTGGATAATAAAACTTTCCCCCTGTTTACGTCAGAAAAGGGCAGCGACCTGTTCGGACCCGCTCAGCTATAAAAAGGAGGTCCCGATCCTCAGTTAGCCAGTCTTTAGTTAGTCGTCGTTCCAGTCCCAGTGCACCGGACGCTCCGATCCCAGGTAAACCCTTTCCTGCCAGAATTCTCCTCATCCCATTCCTTCTTGACGTCAGACGCTTCTTAGTGGAATCTCTGTTTGCTTATTTCACCTTTGGCCCAGCTGTGTCGCCTTCCACCACGACTGCACGGTAGAGTTGACATCGAGGTTCGTCTAGCATCAGGTAACACTGGTCCCAGAGGTCCCAAGATATCACAGACTCCCCCGTCCGAAGAGCCGACAGGATTGTGGACGCCAAGGTACAAGTAAGCAAGTAGACCACTGTCTGTACAGAAAGATGGAACAGGGAAGCGAGGAGGATTCAAAGGAGCCCATGAAGTCCGATCCCGACTACGAAAGTGGCGAAAACACCACTTTTCCAAAGAAAGAAACCACCCTCGGTAGGACGCAGGAAATCGCCCCCAACCAGCAGGACGCCACGCCCCCGCCGCCGGTATCAGATGTCCTGGGGAGGTTGACCAGGACGCTACATCAGCTTTCTGCCGTGACCGGACTATCGCGAGATGTGAAGCTACCGCGCTACGATGGTTCGTACGAGGCGCAGAGCTTCTTCACCAACTACGACGCCCAAGCAGATTGGGCCCAACTACAATACTCTACAAGACTGAGAAAGCCACCAGACCTCCTGCAAGCACCCCTCCGAGTTACCAACACGCGAGCGTATGTTACATGCTCCCCCGACCATCTCTAAACCACGAGCCCAGCGCAAGCAGTGAACTCTTAACTGTCCCAAGGAACCTCCAACCATGGCACAAGACCAGGACTGTCCCGACATACAAGTCAGCACAACAGTAGGTTCCTCCATACATAATTTTTGTTGAACAATTGCTCGTTCGAGCTGAACTATCCAATAATGTAAACCTACCTCTACTACTTGATACAGGAGCATCTATCGATATAATTAGGCAGAATACTTTTAAAATAATAGAAACCAGTTTGCAAAATAGAATATCTACCCACTTAATTATTTACGCCATAGCTAACAATATTTTCACCTTAGGTTATATCTTTTTAAACGTAAAAACAGTTAACATAACGCAGAGCCTAAAATTCCATATCGTAGATACACCCTTGCCTTTTGGCATTTTATTCCTTAATTCCATAAAACGATTTCTACTAATTATAAACTGTTCTCAGCTACTCCTGTATCAAGATAATGGACCTCTACCAACTACCTTATACAAATTCACCTCGTGCAAGCAACACGTGTCCCATGGACAGGTTAATACAACTGTCCCATTTACTAAATTTTCCCCTCCTGGAACGGGTTGCTCACACGTGGTGAACTCCAACACTCTTATTTAACCTCATTATAATGTCCCTAATCCCATTTTCAACGCCCCTATGTTCTTTTCTTTCATATCTTTGGACACAAGTAACCTAGGTCACTGTCCCTTTAATTTACACAAGGTACTGCATCAATTTGCACCCGTTTTCGCCGCCAATAAATACGACGTCCCTAGGCTTAAAATACCTCCCGTAAAAATCAATACTACTTCGGACAAGGTCATTGCCTTACGTCCTTATCGCGTACCCCTAAATGACCAACTTGAAATACAAACACAAATCGAACAAATGCTTGAACACACAGGATAATTACAACTTCTGTATCTCCCTATGTCAATCCCATAACGCTTGTCACCAAACGTGACAAATCAAAACGCTTTTGTGTTTACAATTATAGAAATAATATCTCCGAACGTAGTCCCAATTAACAGACCCAAACGACCCCTAAATTAAAAAAAAAAAAAAAAATGTCACGAATACATAGCCATCAGAAAACCAGGCAAGAACCGCGTTTACAAAGCAAGCTGCCCCCACAAGGGGCCTCTGACCCAAATAAATATGCCCGCCACCGCCGGAACTCGCTAATAATAAATTCGAAGGGAGATGGACAAACAAACAGCCGACATCTTGTTACGGCCCGTCGCCACCCCGTGTTCTCTAATGAACTTTCACCAGCTATGAAATCAAACATTAGTGCATGCCTTTTACTATATACCGTTCTAAACCCCAGGTCTAGATTCTCTCGCCCTCGATTAACTTGTCCACTTAACATCGACACTTAGAACCAAGGACAACATTTTACCTAAAAATCACACACACCCACACATGTTTAAAAAAAAAAACAACAACAACAACAACCCTTTATGGGTTAGAATAGATCGCCGTGTTTCTCCTGCACACACAGAATAAATGCCGCTTTAGGAAGAATCACGTTTTCACCTAAACGTGGCGCAGGGAACAAAAAATCGACAACATTAGGACTCAGTAAGTTTCACAGTTGGAAACAATGTGATCCACGAGTCGAGTCAAACATAAAACAAATTCGATAAGTTAGATCAACTCATGCCACCAAGACCAAAGATATCGCGATCGAGGACAATTTAAAGCTCTCTCTACCCATTCTAAAAAACAGGAATATACATTTGGCCTACAACTTTCCATTCTTTCACGATATATAATTTCTATGTATAATCTTACTTGCTCTTCTTTCTCGATGAACATTTTTTAAAATATCCTTTATCTAATCAATATCTAGTTCTTATAAGTTTTTTTTACGTCAACCAATCAGTTTAGATTATTGTCATTTTATTTTATTTTTCTTTACCAAAACTTATTTACTTTTGCTTTATGACTCTATTCTATAATCAACTTTATATTTTATCTTTCATATCTAATAATCTCAAGTTTATATTTCATGTTTATATATCACTAATTTGCATTTTGTCATTTTATATTTTCTCTCACTTTATAAATTAGATGTTATTTACATTGTTTCATCTTCCGCTACCATGTCAATGCTATCGAGTATATTACTGCTTATTTTTTTTTCATTTAATATTTTCACTTTCTATTACCCCTTATATACTGCTATAGTGTGTTAATCTTTGTATTATGTTATCACTATTTTTACTTTTTTTCAAAGATTACTTTACATTTAACTTCGCAATTCTATTTCGATTTTTCAAATCCTTTAACGCTATATGCAAAGCCTTAATCTCGCAATTTTATATCTCAATTATATATTCTTTCATAATCAAACTAGAAATCATGATCTAAAATCAGGGCAATTTTCAATAACCTCTTAATCAACCACTTTAAAGGTTACTTCTTAATAAATACTAACCCTTTTCCGTAGGAACTTTTAACTCCTTCGCAGGCTAGACTTGACCTACTTTGATTTCGTAATTAACAATATTGACACACCGTCCCCCATATTTACCTTTCCCAACTTCTGGCTTGGATTCGTGCAAATTGTATTTTTTTTTTAATATATTCCAGGGCACTCTCATGCCACACGCTGGCACATCTTTTTTTTTTATTTTACTCTTTTTCTCGCTAAGCCCCTGACAACTCCAATTAAAACTTTGATTTCTGGTCACTGATCTTCGCCCTCATTTATCCTGCATGCGTACGTCTTAACGACTAATCACTAAAACCCATAACAATCACCCTTATCTTACTTTTCGATTGTGATACTGTAACTTTATTCGGTCCTTAAATTTACATGTGAAACATGGCCTAGGTTCTCCGCGCCGTGCACATTAAATGGTTTGGGACTTGAGTCAAAGTGACATTGCCTCAACCATGTAATAACTAACCCCTCAACCCTTTCTAACGCCCATCACGAAGAGATCATGATTTTCCCATCAAATCATTTATATCTTTACCTATCATAATTATATGTTCTCTATTAATTCTTTTATTCCTATTTTTGTTTTACTTGTATGTTTAGTATTAGTTGTTTATGCTTTATTATCTCTTATGGATACAGAAATCAACCCCATGTTATATACCAACTCACTTTAATTAATTTTAAAAAAATTACTTCCTTAATAACAGTCTTCCTATTCCGCTCTCTTAAATCCCTCCATATGAACCCTCTCACATCCGGGGCCATCTGTGATGATTTAAGACCATGGACTTGTTGTAAATAGTCCAGATATCTACTACCACATGTTCCACCACGTGACTGTATATAACTTCTTATTTACTGCAAATAGAAAGCCTCAACTAACATCAATCTGTACCGCGTAAGAATCTAATAAAGTATAGCAACTGCACAGATAGAAGGAATGGAGACTAACAGGAGAAAATTAAGGTTAAAACTAATCAGGCTTAGGTGAGAATAGAAGAAGGCCTAGCAAAACCCAGTCCAACTTTTACGAGGTCGTGGCCCTCCTGGATAATAAAACTTTCCCCCCTGTTTACGTCAGAAAAGGGCAGCGACCTGTTCGGACCCGCTCAGCTATAAAAAGGAGGTCCCGATCCTCAGTTAGCCAGTCTTTAGTTAGTCGTCGTTCCAGTCCCAGTGCACCGGACGCTCCGATCCCAGGTAAACCCTTTCCTGCCAGAATTCTCCTCATCCCATTCCTTCTTGACGTCAGACGCTTCTTAGTGGAATCTCTGTTTGCTTATTTCACCTTTGGCCCAGCTGTGTCGCCTTCCACCACGACTGCACGGTAGAGTTGACATCGAGGTTCGTCTAGCATCAGGTAACACTGGTCCCAGAGGTCCCAAGATATCACATATACCTATTTTACATATCTCAGATTGTATTTAAAAATCGTCAACCAATTCTTCTAACTTTTGGCGAAATGGTGTTTTATTAATTTATCATTTGATATTATTAGGGTTCTTTCCTGGTATTCAAAAAGGAAAAATACGTGTCGTTCAGTTATATTTTTCAATTTATCAAACAATTTGGCCGCTGAATCTCTGATTCCGGTAGAGCGCCATATAGCGAATAAAGTTGTAACTAAAATCAATTTCGAATTTTTCATTATTTGCCATAAAAAAATCCCATTGCATCCTGAACACAATGGTGTTTACCGCATTGCTCTAGCGCAAATATTCGCGGAGTTATTAATTTTTAAAGTTGTGCGGGACTTTTGGATCACCCTGTATATCAGAACCCCATAAGGTGCTATAAGAGGAAACTAGAGTGACATAAAATTATTATAGTATTTTATATCAGAAAACTAGAGTTCATCAGAGGACTAGAGTTTGTCAAAAGACTGGAGATATATCAAAACACTTTAAGGTGCCATATCAGAAGACTGAATGACATCAGAAATCTAGAGTGACATCCTGAGAATAGAGTCAAAAAATTCGAATAGAAATTCGTTGATTCATTGGTCAACAATTATAAAGTCCATAGAGATTTAACCACAATAATTCGATACGCCAAGCGAAATGGATGCGACCAAATCAAAGCGGTAAATTCTCTCTGTATTACATTTTATTGAACGAAGACAACTTAGAAGAGGTGGTATTGTGGCAAAACTTAAACGAGAATTTTAGCATATAGCATTCATTCGATCTCATGTTTATACATAAATATTAAGAAATATGTTGCATTTTTGGAATCCTGGGTTGTATATTCGCCCGGAGCAAATTTATCGACTTATGATTCCGCGATTTTTATACTTTTTTGGAATATATTTGTACCAATACACTGTTTACTTCAGGGTTCACCCCTCACATACATACAGTATATAATTCTAGGGCAGTGTGTTTTCCTTTAAAAGGAATAGTCTAGGGGGACATATTTACAAGAGATGAAATTTGTAAATTTACAGGTCTTGCTAAGAGAATGTTTACATGTGTTGGATCTTAGTACAATTGGATAGAAAGGAAGAAATAAGTGAAGTTGTGTTTGAATGGATTATACTCTTCTTGATTCGCGAAATAGACACCTTAGTTATCTTCACATTTTACAGAGCAAACTACACACTGACAAGTCCTTTTAAACATCTTCTTTATCAATTTGTATATTAAAAATGTTTATTAAATATTATTTATACATAAAAATATTCCCATTTTTATAATATACATTTTGGTATTTGTTCTTTTCTTATCAATTTTTTTTTAAATAAATTCAAATATGATTCTATATATTGACTAGCCGAATGACCCGGGCAACGCCCAGGTTTTTACCCGATTAAATGTTTTTATTCAAATACTATTCGTTACAATTATAAATTGGCACCGTGGATGTCACTTTTGTGAAACGTCCCGCTCCAAACTTTGTGTGTTTTTAAAATATAAAAATAAAAATGTAAATTTTCACAACGATATTTGAAAATTATATTATTTTGATTTTCGAATACTATTCGTTACAATTATAAATTGGCGCCGTGGATGTCACTCTTGTGAAACGTCCCGCTCCAAACTTTGTGTCTGAGAAGCGATATTTTTATAGAAAGATGATCTGGCTTTTGTTTTCTGCTCGAATGAATGTTTTTCTGTTAGAATTTTGTTCCTGCATACTAAAAATGAACTGGTTTCACCCGTTGTATCTGCCTTTTGGAATTTTTCCCGATATAATTTTGCATCTGATAATCAAACACGATGCAGTAATATTGTCATCATCATTTTCTGACTGAAAAACAACTATTTTTGCCCAGAACCTGTCAATTTCAACTTTTCTTGGTTAAAAATCCGATAAATATCTTTTCCAGATTTTTCTCTATGTCCTATTAAAACACGTTTTACATGTACATTAGGTCAGCTGACATTACCTCCCATCTTCACCGCTAGAGGCGCTGCTTGCGAGCGAAAGGGAAAATTTGCAACGCAATTTGCAAATAACTCGAAGAATATTCGGGATAGAGACCTGAAATTTTCACTATAAGTTTTTCCAGATTCTACTCTATATACTGTTAAAATTTCAGTCAGATTAGTTACGTATTGTGGACGTGTATAGCCGACATAGGAACAAACACACATACATACATACACTGAATTTTATATATATAGGGATATATTCAATATTTTTTGTATCGTAAATATTCAACCTACAAGAGGTTTTATTTATTTCACTACTTCAAGACAAAATAACAGTGTAATGTTATGTCTTTATATGTAGGTGGTATATAATGGTGGCGTTATCCTGTCCAAGTATCAGGACAAATAGGTCTATGTTCTCTGTGCACAATCTCGGCTAACTAAAGTCCTCTATCAAGTCCTCTTCTGGGTTGATGTTCTCCATGAAGATGGCTGCAAGGATAGCTGGGTAGCTAAATATGTGACCTTGTGTAACCTGGGTGTTGTCTCAGTTATTTCAGTGTTTGTAGGATCTTGGAATGCCTGATTATATTTTAATCTCTTTGAAATGTCCTGTTCTTATTCTGGCAATCGTTGTCGATAATTATCTATTAAACCTAGCTTTAATTGGAAATAGGAGTATTGTTTTCCCCTTAGTATTTGCATGTTTGAAGGTTATTGAATTGGTTTGTTCTGTTTGCTTCCTGATAAGGCTCAAATTGGATTATAGATTATAAACATAAGGTAATAAGACTAAATCCAAATCAATAAATAGTGTGTGACGTTTCGGTAACAGCGCTGTTACCGAAACGTCACACACTATTTATTTATTTGGATTTGGTCTTATTACCTTGTGTTTTCTTCCTGTTTTCGCCATGCAATCAGTTCTCTCATTGTCATTTATACCAACATGAGCGGGTATTCATTGCATGATGTACTGTTTGTCTATTGAGGGTAAGCTAGTTATAGATTTCAAGTAAATGGTAAGTTATCTTCCGTCTGTTTATTGCTTGTAGGGATTCTTTTGATTACGAAAGAATAAAGATCCCAAGAGGTTTAGTTTCTTCGGAAGAAAGGTAGAGAATCAGGCTTCTTCAATAGCAATCAGCTTTGTTGTGTAGTTTGTGGGTTGTTTCACTATATTGATAGTTCAAATTAGATCAATATTATCTGGTAGTAGAAGAACAATGTCTTTTCTTCCATATTTCAATGTTTCATCAGAGGAACCATCTTTATAATATATTGCAATATCCTCTTGTTTTAATGAATTTATTAAATTTAGAGCCTTTTATTATAGGCTGTTGAGAAGGTATCCCTTTTTTAACAGGGCTCAATGAGGTTTAGGGATAATGTGGGTTTTGGGGAAAAAATTGATGTCGTTTCTGGTAGAGAGCTCATAATAAGTTGTGTTTTGATATTCTGATTTCTTATCTCATTGTCTTGTTGTGACAGTGAGGAGCGATGTAATCTAGTTTTCTTTTCCACAATTTTTTTTTTTTGTTGGGAGATATAATTTTACTACAGCTTCTAATATTGTCTGTGAATATTATATTTGAGAGACGTCTTCTTTATTAAATATTTCAAAGTTAACATTATATTTTACAGCTTTTGTTTGTTGAGAAACTCCGACAATAACCAGCTTTGCATATTTTGCTTGAATTCAGTTTAGTTAGTCCTTTTTATAAAATTCGATAAATAAAATCAGATCCCCACAGAGAAGACATGACCTTGTGTCTGATCACATGGTACAGAATTCCAGGTCGTCATCAAAAATAACCTTCTTAGACATCATGAATCAGTCTTGGAATGAAGGAAAGGTACCAACAACCTGGAAAACATCATCTATAGTATCAGTCCTAAATAAGGACATTTTATTCTGTGAAAACTATTAAAAAATCGCTAACTAGTATTCTCAGCAAGAACATTATTCATAGACAGCTCTTGACTTGGTTTATAGAAAACCATAAACTGAACTGGTATCAAACCATAAACTAAACAAATAATAGTGTAAAATGGGTCAGCTCTAACACTTTACCCAATCTGTGATAGCCAGGTTTCAGGAAATAAATAAATATAAAACTATCACTATCTTCCTTGACATGCCGTCAGCTTTCGAGATTCTAGATATACAAACTAATCAAAATATCACGCATTAATTAAAAATAAGAGGATGATTTTTTAATCTGGATATCTGACTTCCTAAGAAAAAAAGTATTCCGCGGGTATAATACAATAGAACAAAGTAAAAAATAACCGGAATATGAAGTGGGATGTGATTAGTATTAAGTCTATTGCTCTTCCAACTCTACACTTTCAACAAACAGTTAGAAGTCCTATTGAAGCGTATTACAATTATTACAATAATTTATTTTATTTTTCCTCAGCCATACAAATGATCAGTTAAAAGAGGGAAGGTATTGAAAAGGATTGTGGAGGGAAAATTTGGTCATTTCAAGTATCTGAGGTTGGTCCCATTAAAGCCAGCTTGGCGGAGGCCAGGTACATGCTGAAAGTGGGAAGGTATCAAAGAGGATTGATGAGGAAAAATTGGCCATTTCCAATATCTCAGGTTGGTCCCATTTAAGCCAGCTTGTTGGAGGCCAGGTACATGCTGAGAGTGGGAAGGTATTAAAAAGGATGAAAGAAGATTTGTCCATTTCCAGAATCTTGGGTTGGTCCCTTTGAAGCTAGTTTGTGCGATAAACGATGCCAGGTCATAACCTTAGAAAGGTGGCGAAGGTTTCTATTTCCAGAAGACAAGAGAAAGATGATTTGGGAAACCAAGTCCAAACGAAAGGGCCCGAGCTGCAACCTGGCTAAAAAACTCTCGAAGACGCCTGTGAGTGACTGGTCGACCCTACTGAGCTATACCATAAAGGCGGGCGTGAGGGGCCATACCATATAGCCGCTCGGTGCATGGAGAATACATCATTCCTTTGGCTGGGTGACTGGAGGAGGAAACCGGGATACAAGGACCACAGGAGTCTATATCATTCCTGGCTCTGCTTCGCAGGGCCGAATCTCTTATCTGTCAACAAACAGCTTATTCCTGATACAAAAGTATCCATCTACGTAGATGATAGATAGAAATCTATTATTATATTGAGAATTCTGAGCACAATTTGAATAACTCACAAATTTCATCGAAACTTGGGATAGTAAACTAGAGCTACAACTCAACCCAAATAGAACAAAATTTAGCACTTTAACTACAGACAGAAAAAAAAGAAATAAAAGTATAGCTAAATTATTCGTAAATAGTAATCTACTTGAAATAAACCAAAATATTTGGGAGTAACTTCAGATTCAGAACTACCTTTCACAAAACATTTGTGTATAGTATTATTTTTTGATTATCCCTCGTACACGTGGTACAGGTCACGGTAATCATGGTGGGTGTATAGTTTTAAGTGTTTGGAATAGGTAAACAACTTTTATAGATTGTTTATGACCTTATATGATAACTCCATATTGAGGTGGTATTTATTCCTTTTAATGTCGAGATTTGCTAAAACGCTCATTGAAGCAGCGTATAATACTCTTAAACTAAGAAAAAACAAACAAATAAAAAACAACATAAACAGATGGTGGAACGCGGACTTGACACGCCTTGAGAGCTATTGTAAATACCTCCATAACTCCTATTATCGGGCGAAAAATCCCTCTATCCATATTCAACAACAGTATAAAAGTGCAAGAAACAAATACGTCAGGGAAATAAATAAGGCTAAAATAATGTCTTGGAGGTTTTTCTTAGAGGACATCAAATCAAAAAACCCATATGGAAATTTATACAGGGTATACAAAAATATTAAAAACGGTTCTAACCGAAAGGGCATTTTGGAAATCTTAGAAGTGAATAAAGATGAAGAACGATTCCAGAAGACACAGTAGAACTTTTGAACAACCTTTTCCCCGATGATAGTGATAATGAAGACACAACCTTCCACAAAAACATAAGGAACTATACTTTAGGATTTCATAATAAAGAAAATATAATAATAACGCCCAATGAAGTAAATGGAATAATTGATGAGCTAAACTCAAAGAAAACGCCTGGAATTGATGATATTTCTAACAATATGATAAAACATACTAAACAACTAATAGTTCCAATACTGGTGAAACTTTTTCAAAAATGCTCAGATTTAAATTATTATCCGAATGAATGGAAAAAATCTGAGGTAATAATTATTCCCAAACCAGGTAAAACAGACATGAAAATTTATAAAAGCTACAGACCCATTTGTCTCAACTCAAACATTTCCAAAATATTTGAAAAAATAATTAACAACAAACTAATAAAATTTTATGAAGACTCAAATCTGCTTAACAATCGTCAACATGGATTTAGAAGATCAAGATCTACTATCTCTGCATTAAATGAAATTGTCAAAATAGCTCTAGAACATAAAAACAAAGAATATACAGCTATAATCGCAGTTGATATAAGTGGAGCGTTCGACAATGCATGGTGGCCGATGGTGCTAAAAAGACTAGATGAGGACAACGTTCAAGCTTCAATAATATAACTACTACAATCTTTTCTTAATAATAGAAGAGTGAGATTTAGATACTCATCAAATGAAACCCACAAAAAATTAAGCAAGGGATGTCCACAGGGTGGGCCTATATCCCCTACAATATGGAATATTATTCTAAACGATTTATTGAATAACTATTCAGAATCAAACAGTGAAATCATTGCTTATGCGGATGATTTAACTGTGATAATTTGGGGAAACAACTTGACAGAACTTCGGAATACAACAGGAAAGGTCATGGGGAGAATATTAGACTGGTGTGGGAACAATAAGTTGACCGTATCTGAAGAGAAAACGAAAATCTTATACTTGTTTAATAGCAAAATAGCTGCAAAAAATCCTAACACTATCACTGCCAATCGGGTAGAAAAACTGAAGATTATGGGAATAACTTTTAAAAATCATAGAAATAAAAACAAATTGGATTTTGTGCCCCATATTGATGAGATTATTACTAAGACAAATAGAGCTAGTGGATACCTAATTGGATTAACCGGGAAAGCATGGGAACTGGACAGTAAAAGAAGAATAGAACTCTATAAGACACTGTTTCGAAGTTCACTAACTTATGGTTCCACGATCTGGTACAACTTTATACCCAAAAAAGTCAAAGATAAATTAAATTCTCTGCAGTACAAAATTTTGAAGCACAGTACACAGGTTTATAATTCAACATCTTCAAACTGTACTCATATTGTTGCTAGAACACCAAAGCTCACGGATTTTATTGAAACAAATATACTAAAAATGAATATTGGATACAAAAAACAGATCCAACTAAAAGAAAAATGATATCTAATTTTATAAACCAGAAATTTGAGGAATACTATGGAGGTGCCAATGATAATTTCAAGGGATTCTTTGATACTTCAAGAATTCCTAACTATGTTCAACCCAACTTCTATAACGTTCAATTTTTTACTGGACATGGTGACTTCAACACATATTTGTTTAGAATTGGCAAAATTGGTTCACCTGCATGCACTTGTGGAAACGAACAATAAACCCCTGAACATCTTCTGATAGACTGTCCATTAATTTCTGATCTAAGGGAAGAAAACCAACTTTACCTGACTAATACAAAACAAGCTGCTTGCGCAATAAAGACCAATGCATCAAGTTTAATAGATTCTGCAGGATGTATATTTTGAGGCGAAAGCGTTGACTGTACATATTTCAAGCTACCACTTATAATTGCTATATGTAAAATTTGACATTGTGTTGTGTGTGAACGTTTAATTTTAATGATTTCCAATGTTCAATTGTATTAATTGTATATAATTTAAAATATACACGCAATTATCCAAATTGTGGATATGGCGTGTCTCTCCCAACTGTTAAATAAAATAAATGGCTGTTTAATCTTGATTTGAAGTATGACAGGATTGTTCTGGGATGTCTCCTGTTGATACTGTTCTTATTTTTCTATATGAGGGATTCGATGATTACTGACTTGGACGGTATATTACAGTAGTGGCAGGTTGGGATTTCTAGATTGAATGTATGGCCTGTATTCGTGGTATGTTGGTATATTAGGAATCTTAGGTCTTTGGTTAGGCATCAGGCGGCATTTTATATATGTTCTCCTGTAGAAGGGCATAGATGCCCGAAAGCTTGAGAACACTCGAATAAAATAAAAATAAGCTTATCTCCAGAAACCTTTTATTTATTTAATTAATGTCCAGGAGATATGAATCAATTGCTACATATAAGTAGATAATTGAGGTTTAATCATTGATAAAGCAAATTAACTATTCATTATTTCCTTAACGCTGGTTACTGTGCGTACATAAATGTCGCTAACTACCTAGAAAAATATTTTTTTGAAGAAAATATGTCAGAATAATTTTATTAAGAAGAGTGACAGAGAGCGAATCTAAAAAAAGGAAAATAAGTACATGTAGATGACAATTTCCGAACCTTTACTTCAAGATTAAAAAATTGATAGCTTTATATAGAGAGTAAATAGCCTTCAGGAATGATCGCATTATACTATGTTTAACTGCATTAGATATTTATAAATAAAATGTAGCAAATACGTTCACCTGTGTATAGAATATAGGAAAATATAAAAAGAGAGATTAAGAGGAACGTGGTAAGTTTCTTTATTAAGCAGTATACGAGCTTTCGGACGTCAGCCGTCCTTCATCAGGTATTGACATGAATGAGAAGGAGATGCTATATTTATAAGCGACAGTTTAGCATAAAAAATATTAAACAAGAAATAAAAGATTAAAAAGATTTGAGATTTGCATGCCAGTAATAAAAATATTTAAAAGTGTACAATATATAGATTTAAGAAAATCTGCATACCTAGGATGAAGGGAAAAAGGCGGAAAACTAGAGGCGAAGACAAAAGCAAGAATAAAAATAAAAATAAGAATATAAACGAGAATATAAAAAACAGCGGAATAAAGATAAAGTTAAAAGTTACGAAGGAGGTGTATCTGTTGGTATAGAATAAAAAGCAGAATATTGGGGCGGGAGGTCAATCTTTCTGTTGAGGCTGGGTGTAGTATTGGAGACAAGGGCTTCGAGAACTAAGCGTTGGTATTTATTTGCTATATCGCTATAAACGGGGGTTGTATTGTCGAGATTGAAGGAATGTCCGGATTCGGCGATATATTGGTATATGAGCGATTTTTTGTCTTTCGAGCGGATGTTGCGGGCGTGTTCACTGGCTCTGATGGCGATTGTTCGGCCTGTTTCTCCAATATAGCATAAATCGCAATCATTACAAGGAATTTTGTAAACGGCGTTAGAAAGGGATTGGGGGTTACGTTTGGCGGAGCTTTTTGTGATTGGATGTCGTAGGAAGGTGTAAAGGGAAGGTGTGCACTTGTAAAGAGTGCGAATGCCGAATTTACGTAAAAAGGAACCAATACCGGAATTCGTGGTGGAGTATGGGAGGACGCAGGTGCTTTTAAATAAAGGAGGTGTGGTTCTTTTTTGATTGGGTGTGAAAAAATGTCGGTTGATAAAACTGCGTGGATAGCCCGCGGACAAGAGATGCGAGTAGACCGTGCGCCTCTCGATATTTTTAAAGAAAGGGAGAGAACAGTGGGTGTAGATACGTTTGGAAAGAGTTCGGACGGTGGTGATCTTATGGGAGACGGGGGCGTGGGATGAAAAATGTAGGTACGAGGGGGTAAAGCCGGGTTTGTGAAAGACCGTTGTGTGGAATTTATCGTCGGTGTTAATAATTAAAATGTCTAAAAATGGAATACAGTTAGAGCGGGACGGGTTGTGTGTAAAAAGTAGATCCGGATGGTAAGAGTTTAAAGCGGTGAGAATGGGTAAATGATCGGTATATCGGTGTAGGCAGAAGATGTCGTCTACGTAACGTAACCAAGTAACGACCCCCAAATGATCTTTGGACACCAGCCATTGGTCCAGCCCTAGCATGACAATTTCCGCTGCGATTGTGGAGAGAGGACTGCCCATAGGGGAGCCTCGTATCTGTAGAAAGGAACGGCTGTTGAATTCGAGGGTATTCATGCCAAGACAGATAGTAAACAGATCTATTATTGATTTTTGGTCTTTGCTAGAGAATGTAGAGAAGGCAAGGAGTGAACTAAGACCGTCTGTAATCAAAGAGTGCGGAAGGCATAGGAAAAGGGATGTTACGTCGAAGGTGGACATGATAAGTTTATCAGGCTGGGGAATACTCTTTAATTTGGTTAGAAATTCGGTAGAATCTTGAACTGAAAAGAGGTTGTGTACCTTAACGAGAGGTTTAAGGAGGTTAGTGAGATATTTAGCTAAGTGTAGTGCAGGGGAGAGGTGGTAGGCTACAATGGGCCTAAGGGGAATGTGGGGCTTATGGGTCTTAGGGAGGCCGTATATGTAGGGGACGCCGGTAAGGTTGGAGGTGAATCGCTGGAATTGCTTTCAATAGAATATAGGGTGAGCGTGTCTAATCACTTCTGAAAATTATAAAATATTCAGCATTCTGGGAGCTACATTAACGGTTTTACTAGATGATAAAAAAGGAGAGAAAAATGTTTCTTTAATAAACGGATTCGATACAAGCTTTCGGGCTGTCAAGCCCTTCGACAGGTACAATCATTGTACCTGTCGAAGGGCTTGACAGCCCGAAAGCTTGTATCGAATCCGTTTATTAAAGAAACATTTTCTCTCCTTTTTTATCATCTAGTATAACCATAAAATAGAAATTTCTTATTAGTCCTTTCACATTAACGGTTTATAAGCAATAATGAGGTTTCTCCCTGTTGTAATGTTTGTAAAAAATGGTTCAAGTCGGGAAACGTTCGTTAAAACGAGGTTTGATGTACAATATATATGCAGAAATACGTTAAGATATATATTAAGCGAAACAATGTGTTCATAAAATTTTTCTAATTGGCCAAAGAGGATTTTGGTCGGCGATGTAGCAGCGCAAATATAGTTGCACACATTTCCAATGTGTTTTGCTCTTTTTCAAATAGACGTGAGGACTGTGAAAAATTAAATAATAGTCTTTGTAATTACAAATAAGGCCCAGGTAGATTATCAGAGACGGATGGCCTAAACTCACTACCTTTTTTTGCCAACATACGTACCTTTCCCCTTTTAAAAAGTTCACATTATTGTGGGAATTATATATGTACTATGATATAATAACAAAACAATATCTATATAGATCTACAATTATTTGGTCTGTTACAGACGAGGCTTTTTTAAGCCCAAGAAACTTGGAAAGCGACTTCTGCGCTTGTAAGTATATTTAATATTTGTTTGTCAATAATATTGTCAGGTGGAAAATTAGAAAAGACAAACTTCAGGATGTCACAGCAACTTATTTAAGGCGAGAACAAGCTATGAATGATTCAAAAAATAGATAATCAATGAGGGAAGTTCATAGAGTAGCAAAATATAAACATCAAAATGATACTTTGTTAATAAAAAATTGAATACTTTACTACAGTATTAATAATAAGAAAGTTATGGATTCATACAAAAAAACGATTCATATGAAATTCTAGTGAACAAGGTTTCAGCATCAGCCACCTACTAGTATTTTAAAAAAATAATTAAATAATTTCCTAATATAAAATTTTAAAATGGCAAATGTATACAATATCGAACATTCTGTAATAATATGAATAATTTAACCTTTTTAAGAGTTAAGAATAATTTTCGAACATAATGAGAAATGATATGGCGCCGAATTTTAATTCTAAAAATAATATTAAAAACAAGATCAGTGTTGAGTAAATTATATTTAGGCTTCTAGTAACGCCATTGTGTTACCACTATCGGGCTAGAGTACGTAATACATTGAGTAGTGGCATTTACTATCTTACTCTGGTTATTTTGTATATCAATGCTGTTTCAAAAGTGTCTCACTTATATCATTATTTGGTCATGGATATTCGGATTGATATGCTCATTTTGAAGAGTAAATGCGAGAGAATGGATATTTAATACTGTTACAATGGCGATTTACAAAAGTGAAGTTTCGGTGGGTACGTTAGGACTTTATTTAAGTTAAATTAATAAAATATTATACAAAAAAAAAGAAAAGCAACATGAAAATACAGCCGTCTTGAACCCTCCAACTGCAGCACAGAAAAAGAAAACGAACAGGACAAGAGACAGAAGTTGGTAGAACCTTCCAGAATCTCCAATGAAATACATCAGCTTCGGTGGTAAGCAGCAGCATAAACTTGAGACAGCCACTAGCGCTTGCTTAGAGCACATCCGTAGCTTCGTTCTTCTTCTTCTGCACGAGCTCCTTATATATCCCTCAGTGAATCCCTGCAGAACTATTTAACAATTAGATGGTATTGGAGCAATTTAATATTCGAACGGTTCGAGACAGGATTCGAATAAGACCCGACAGATTGTTCCGCCATTGTTAGAGATTCTAGAAAAAGAAAAGAAGGATTAACAGATACCTTGTACTGGTACTCCAATCTGTATTTTAGAGTGTATAGGGCAGAGCAAATAACTATGGTACATTGGGAATACGAGTTAAAAAGGGTGAATTCACCTAAACAAGAACTATATATTTCTATACAGTGTAAGAAGGAACTATTTTCTACATTATGGCTTAGAAGCTATTTCTCTGTGAAGGATAAAAAGAAAGAGAACCCGACAGATTAACGTGGGCGTGAATAATTTACTATATTGACAAATAATGCAACTGGCCAAATAGGCAGAAATTCACTGAGATTTAATTGTGCATGAATGTTCTCCGATTTTCCAGAGGATGGAACAGCTGGACAAATGAGTTGAATATTTACTCTGTGAATGAATATATTACCACCCCGCGCGCGTTCGACAACACCAGCAGTTATATATAAAGAACATGGCGTGGTGGTGTTTCCAGTTTTGCGCGATGCTGGCCCGGATGGTGTGTCCGGAGCCAGCCGGAGGAGGGGGAGCAGGGCAGGTTAGTTTTCCAAACCTTTTAACTTCTAATTGACTAAGTTTACAAGAGATATAATATGGCCAAACACAAATGTGTTTTATATATCCCAAGTATACATGGTATAGGCCATGATTTACTGTAAATACACCACATGTCTACACATTTAAAAATTAGGGCCATTTTTGTCCTTACAAGGTTCCAGAGCACCGTTTCTTATTTGCAATCACTGATGGGGTTGTTCTTGTGCAAGAATCGGGGCCATTGAAGCAGAAAAGCGCTCACTGCAAAATTCGATCCCTTTGTGGTTACCGAAAGTCGACAGCATATATAACTCCTTCACCAAAACCCGGGTTGACTATTGTCAGTATGAAGACTAGATTCTAGGGGAATAGAAGGGCCCTAGAAAAGAGGAGATTTACTACAGTAAAAATACTTGGCTCTAAGAGCAATTGATGAATAGATAAATCTGGGTAAAGGAGACTTCGTCAGAAATGAATTATCATCATTGGAAAAAAAAAAAAGACTTCATATCACTAGTTTTCTAAATTGTTAATAAATTTATACATTTTCACCATTCAGTGATAGGATTTTCAATTTTAATTATCAACTTTCTTAAACTATATTAATAATATCCATAGAGTATTTTATAAAATATTACCGCAATTGACACTATCTAAAAGAATCCCCCCCACTGACTGATACTCAAATATTGAAAATATTAAATTGAACAAAGAATATTTTACAATGAGATAAAAAATAATGAATAACCTCCAGGTTTTATAAAAAAACACACATATATAGAACCACCAACATAACTACAAACAATGAAGAAGAATAAAACATATATTGTGCACTGCCATACTATTATGGCATTGAAAGAATTACAAGAATACCCCTTTTCTCTTAAAATATACAAACACAAAACCCAATACAAGACCAGAGCATATTTAAAGGAATTTTTTCGCCATCCTAACGCTGAAAATCCAAGCAATCAAGACTTCAAATCAATCATAGTTGATCTCATATCAGGTAAATAATGCCCTGCATCTTAAATCGGAGAAACCGGCAAATATCAGGAAGTAGGAGTAAACTACAAACAGGCTTTAAAAAACCATAGCCCATTTTCCCTTTTGTTGGATCGCGCGCTTAAACAGGACCATACGCCAAGTTTGAAAAAATATGAAATTAAATACAATAATATTCAGGATGAACACTCAAGACTATTTTTAGATATTTGGACATCAATGAAGGATAGAAACAGTTTCATTAGAAAAACCGACACCCTTCCGTTATATTTACAATATTTATACAATAATAATAATAATAATATTTACAGAGAGAGTATAAATCTACATACCATCTTAGCATATTCTTTATGGGTCTCTCTCTCTTTTATTATTATTTAATTTTAAAAATATACATACCAGTGTTTATTTATATAAAGTTGTGTGTATAAATTTGAAATTTTAGAGAAAACAAACAGAATGAAAAAAAAAAAAAAAAAACGAACCATGAAAGACCTCCTTGCACTAGAAGTTCCCCTGTACATAACCATCCCCCACAGTATATTTTAAATATGATGACCTAGGTTGCTCTTTTTGAGCGGCACCTAATAAAGTTATTTGGAACTGGAACTGGAGAAAACAAACAAGAGTCGGTGGACGAGTGGGTAACACCCTCGATTCTCGACAGTCATGAACCGGGATTGAATCCCGCATTAACATTTTGTTTAATAGGTGAATAACCTTCACATGTTATTCATTGTTACTATTATCATAAACTAGGTTGCTTTTGTTGAGCGGTACCTAATAAAGGGATTTTGGAACATGGGAGTAAACAAACATGAGAAGTCGTTGGCCGGCTGTATAAACCGTCTGTTTCCGACAGCCATGAACCAAGATCGATTCCACATTGGACACTTTTTTTGTGAAGAACCTGTTTAAATTATTCATTGTGAATAACATAAGCAAGTTGCTCTTTTTCAGCAATAGATAGCCATTCATTTTTGAAAACTCATCAATGTTCGAAAGAGTATGTATCTCTGAAAGAGAGCTGATAGAACAAAACGGACATTTCTGGATTCAGCACATCAAATTCAAAAGAAACATGTCTCAAATCTTCGGCAACAAAATATGTGCTGGCCAATGTTATTGGTTATTTATCTCCCGAGCACTCTCAATTTTGTCCATTTAAAAGAGTGTTCACTTCTATTGAAGATTTCAAATGAAGATTTCAAAAAGGTGTTTGAAAAGACCAATAAGGTTTACTTTACAT
>CP092868.1:94887680-94898751 GCA_030710605.1 Cordylochernes scorpioides
GAAAGCAAGTTAAATGAACGCCTTTAAAAAGAATATGAAAGTTCATTATGCAAATACCTAACATGAAAATGTTGATATTCTAGAGCATGTGTACGGTGTAGTGTAATGTAGTGATCAGAGTGTATTGTATCCAGCCCCCACGCCGTCTACGCTGTCCCTGACGGCGTGGCCTGTCCCAGCTGGATGACCAGCTACGACCCCGACCAGCTGGAAGGGTGGGTACTCGGTCTCTCTATATTGACATTCACCTGCTCCGCCCTGACTAGAAGTCTATAGGCACATTCATGATCTCAGTAAACAGCCTGTCAACAGATGCGACTACCTTGAATTGTCGCCAACTATGATAACGGTCGATTTTTTACACTAACAAAATTTGTTATAAATATAAGCAATACTTTGTTTACGTGCTGATATTTATGTTTTTGAAAGTCAATTCGGGCAAAAGTGCATCGTAAATAGATGTCAAGGGAAGAGATCTTGAGCTCGAAAGCTTACGTTGGACTTTATACACATGTCAATAAAATGATCAGTGTTTCTGACAGTGAACTTCAATCACTTTTACTCAAAAATCATCAAATCCACAAATTATAATTTACGTCAGTCTGTGTATATAGTTTTGGTTCATTGAATCTGCTACTTTTCCCATTTGCGGCAGTTAATCACGTTTAGAGTTTGTATAAGGCCCCCTCTGTCAGCAAACAAGATCCCAAATTCTTCAGTCCTCTCATAAACAGCTCATAAAACAGGTATTTATGTTTGGAAGAGGTCTTTCTGAGATCTAGAACAGATTTAACATTGCGATTTATGCATTTCTCTATGAGCTTTCTGATTAGATAACATGTGAGTTTTGTTTATCTGTTATATATATATGATACAGAAAGAAGAGTTGACGTCCTGGTGTGTTCCAGGGACTTCGGCCGGGTTTATTTTATCCCGGAAGGAGTGGCCGCCCCTTCGTGGGCTGTCTACTACGAGCCGTGGCAGCTCAGGGAGTAAGTAACCTCTTCCTGATATCTATTGACCCACCGAGAAATTCATTATTTTTCTGGGACATTCGATTTTAGAAAGATTATACCAAAACATTAGAAGATTTATTGTTTCTAAAACAATTTTATTGTCACTTATACCTTATAAAGGTCATGTTTAAGAATCTTAAAGCTTTTTGGGAATAATTGTATTTGCTGTTAAACAACTCTATTTCTTCCAATAAGAATACTTCACCAGACGAACTCGACATTTGTAACGCAGGTTTTTTGGATGAATTATAGTACTACAATTGTATATTAGAAATACAATATTTTGGCGGATTTGAAAATATGTGTTCTGTCTAATAATAAACAATAGTTGCATTCTGTATTGATAGAAGTAGTTGTAACATGTTCCGGCGTGTGCTCCAGTTTTCCTGAGGAGTGGGACCGCCCGGCTCCCAGCGAGAAGGTCCCCCGGTCCTCCGTCTTCGGAGGGAGGGACCGCGAGGTGGACCTCGAGGAGGAGGTGGCACTCCAGTAAGTAGCCGTTTCACTTAACTTGGAATTATTAAAATACATGTTTCTAACACCTTGCCACATCTTATATTTATTTCTGAAGAGTACAAAGATGTCTGACCAAAACGCTAATAAAAACTGCAGCTAAAATATATTTAGAAAAATGGATGAAATTAAGAAGGTGTAAGATATAGTTGTGTTACAAGTATTTGTCTATTTGTATTACAAATACTTTTATATAGGATTGAAGAAAGCTTTGGTTTCGACAAAGTCGAAACTTTCTAGTCAAAATACACACAAAACTCTTTCAACCTGTAAATACTTATTTGAAAAATCTGCAGAAACAGATCAGTTGGCATGAGTTGCCATATTATCATCATGTATTACTAGATGGAGGTTGCCTACCACAAACACTACAAATTCCTAGTTGAGCCATGTATTCCCTAAATGGTGCTGCACTGGGCTTATACCCGGGGTAAGCTTGGTAGAATTCCTTCTATTTGAATAGTGTCTGCTCTCTCTCATGTAGTTTACTGAGGCATTTCATATGTTTTTAAACTCGTGTAGTGTCCTCTCTCTATCTATGAAGATATGCCCTATATTTTGGGACATGGGAACTGCTCCACCCTGCTTCTCTATCTGCAACTCAGAATGGCTTGATTTAACCAGTTCTAGGTACCTAGGCCTTTATTATTTGATATGTTTTCCTGTTGAGGACGGCCAATTATCGACAACCAGGGCCTAAGATCGAAACTCTCTTCGCTCACGCGATCAGTTAATTTTACTCAATACAATTCTTGTTGGGTCTCAATTTATTTATAAGTCAATAATAAAAATGTGAGGAAGTAATCGTAAAGATGCAAAAAAAAAAATGCGACAGTAATATGTACTATTAGAATAACGCTAAAGACTCTATTGTAAAATTCAAGGATTCATGTGATGTGCAGGAAGGCAATTTTGGCCTCTCTGGAGTGTGCCTAAAGCCTCCGGAGCCGCCTCGAGACTCCAGGAAGATAGCAATGTCCGGTTCCTGGACAAACCTTCCGTTCTAGTATTGGGAAGGAGCGCAAGGAACAACTTCTGACAGTTCCAAAGGGACATCGGGTCCCAACTGGTGTGGCAACTGTGATTGGATGCCGTCTAAGAAGAGGTGTATATCAGGAGGCAATCCGTAAATGAATACGATCTAACCAGCTTCCATCTGCACGTTTCTCCTGGCTGAAGAACTGCGAGTATGGTTCTTTCGGGGAACGGACCGTCATTGTCTACCAAGTTATCTGGTCTTTTGGAAGGTCTTCCTGCTGAACATGGCAATCTTGATTGAAGAAAAAGATTGAATGCCTTAGTATATGCCTGGCGGGGTGTATTTGGACATCCAGCTCTAATTTGAACATTCCAAGATTATGACCTCAAACAAGTTACCAACCGTAAACTCATTTTATTTCAATGTTCTAGAGTGAAGCTTGAAATAAAAATATATGTATTCAAATGTTAGACCTTTCTGAACCAAAATCATGTTTGAAAATTCATCTTCTTATTTCTAAGTGCTTGCTCAACCAGAAGGGCTGATCTCTCAATCCTGGCTCAACAAAACTTGTTGGTGTCTGTGTCCCTACTGACCTGAATATCTAGCCCCGGACACACATGGGTGACCTCGTTATGGAAACTAGTAGTCCTGGCTGAATTCGACTTGTTTAGCTACAAGTTCTGGCTGGATCAGACCTGGTGACCTTCGAGTCCTTGCTAAACTTGCCCTGGTGTTCTTAGATCCTTTTATGAACTTGATCTGATGGTCTCCAAGTCCTGGCTGAACACCACCCTGGAGATCTACGAGTCTTAGCTGAACACCACCCTGGAGAATTCCCAGTCTTGGCTGAACTCGCCCTGGTGATCTCCGAGTCATTACTGAACTCTCCCTGGTGGTCTTTGAGTCTTTCATGAATTTGCCTTGATGGTGTCCGAGTCCTGGTGAACAATACCCTGGATCTCCAGGTCTTGGCTTAACTTGCACTGGTGATATCCGAGTCCTGGTTCAACACCACCCTGGTGATCTCCGAGTCCTGGCTGAGATTGCCCTGGTGATCTTGATAAACGTGCCTCGATGGTCTCGGAGTCTTGGCTGAACACCACTCTGGTGATATCCGAGTCTTGGTTGAACTCGCCCTGGTGATCTCCGAGTCTTAGCTGGACTCGCCCCCTGGTGGTCTTTGAGTCTTTTAAGAACTTGCCTTGATGGTCTCCGAGTCCTGGCTGAACAATACCCTGGAGATCTACAAGTCTTAACTGAACACCCCCCTGAGGATCTCCGAGTCTTGACTGAACCCTCCCTGGTAGTCTTGAGTCTTTTATGAGCTTGCCTTGATGGTCTCTGAGTCTTGGCTGAACTCTCCCTGGTGATCTCCGAGTCCTGTTTCAACACCATCCTGGAAATTTTAAAGTCTTAGCTGAACTCGCCCTAGTGATCTCCGAGTCTTCGCTGAACTTGACCTGGTGATCTCCGAGTAATGGCTGAACTCTCCTTGGTGGTCTTTATGAACGAGCCTCGATGGTCTCGGAGTCCTGGCTGAACACCACTCTGGTGATCTCCGAGTCCTGGCTGAAAACCACTCTGGTGATCTCCGAGTCCTGGCTGAACTCGCCCTTGTGATCTCCGAGTCTTGGCTGAACTCGCCCCGGTGATCTCCGAGTTTTGGATGAACACTACCCTGATGATCTCTGAGTATTGGCTGAACTCAACTCAGTGATCTCCGAGTATTGGCTGAACACCACTCTGGTGATCTCCGAGTCCTGGCTGAACTCGCCCTTGTGATCTCCGAGTCTTGGCTGAACTCGCCCCGGTGATCTCCGAGTTTTGGATGAACACTACCCTGATGATCTCCGAGCATTGGCTGAACTCAACTCGGTGATCTCCGAGTATTGGCTGAACTCAACTCAGTGATCTCCGAGTATTGGCTGAACTCAACTCAGTTATCTCCGAGTATTGGCTGAACTCAACTCAGTGATCTCCGAGTATTGGCTGAACTCAACTCAGTTATCTCCGAGTCCTGGCTGACTCGCCCTGGTGATTTCTGAATCTTGGCTGAATCAGTCCAGGTGGTCTCTGATTCCTGGCTGAACCCGACCTGGTGGTGTCCGAGTTCTGGCTAAACTCAAACTGAATTTATTGTCTTCAAGTCAAGAATGAGTCTGACATGATTTTCTCAGAGTACTAACTGAAATTGACTGTCATGGCTCAGAATTATGTCTGAACATAACCTGGTGGTCTTTGATTCCTTGTAGGACTCGACCCAGTGATCCCAGTTTCCTGGCTGAACTCGTCCTCAGTGTCTGCGCTGAATTCGATCTTTGTAAATTGTCCTTTGAGTCTTAGACTCGCTTAATAATATCAGGGAATTCACACCTTACATCCTCTCCTCTCATACAATATTTTCTTTTAGTTAACTTAGAAGAATAATTTGGAAAGTGGTAAAATAAATTCTTCAAAATTACATTATAAGGAATAAATTTATTCACCCTCATGGGAAGTAGTCACAAAAGGATATCTTGGGATAAAGACAACTATTGCAAAAAAATCTCTAAACGAAATATACACAATTTTAACATATGCAAATTCGTCTTCGAAATGAAAGTGTTTACATACCTGTTAGAAGTATTTACGAAAAATAAATAAAGATGCAGTAAATATTCCCATGAGAAGATATATATATATATTATATTATATTAAAAAAAAAGATGATTTTCTGTTTGAATTTAGATCATGTTGAGGATTATTGTAATGGTGATGCAGTCGTGGCTAAAATCTTGAAAGAATAATAATAAATATGGTTTTGATTAGATATTACTTTATTTGAGCTCAGAAATATATATAAATACATAATTTGGTAAAAGTAATGCCTGGCTTAAGGCGTAAGAATAAAAAAATGAAAAGCGTATTTACATAATGTACAAATGTTTTGGGTCGGCCAACGGGGAAGAACAACAGTATCAATTAATCCGCCTTCTACATGCTAGTCTGGAAGCATTTTAAGGCACAATTGAACACAGGGACAACACATGCGAACAGCCCGCTGCATCTGGTAACAGCGCGCCGCTTGCGAGGGAACCAAGGAAGCGCCAAACACACCTAGAGCTCCAAAGCACCCAAGGCTTCAAAAATAGGTGATCATCAGCGATCAGGAGTCTGGCTAGAATCTTTCGAGCTCCCGTTGGAACTATCGGGGAAGAACAACAATCGGTTTTATATAGGGTAGGCGTGACCTCTGGCGGTCGATTTAACAGAATATTTGTATCTATGAAATATATTTTTAAATAAAATAATATTTTAATATAACATTTTAAATAATGCCTTCATATAATATTTCCCCCCTGTGAAAAGAATAATATGGGCAGAGAGAAAGTGAAAAAAAAAAAGTTAAAAAAAAAGATAAAATGATGATAAAGAGAATAAAGTGAGAGGTGATATTCCATGATCATATTGGCTTGTTGTGAGCCAATAGATTAGAAAAGACATGAGAAAAATGATATGTGCAATAATTATTAAATGTTGGCTGATAAAGAATGAAAATGTGGCAGAGCGAAAAAAATAAATTGGTGTTCCATCATCGTATTGGCTTATGGTGAACCAATAGATAGGGAAGATAAATAAGAAAAATTGACACATTATAAGAATGAAGAAAGAAAATAAAATGCATGATTATTAAAAGTTAGAAATAAAAGAATGATATCCCTTGATCATATTGGCTTGTTGTGAGCCAATAGATTGGGAAAAACATGAGAAAATGACATTATTACAAATAAGAAAAATGCATGATATTTACAAAAGTATATAAATGAAAAATGATGAATAACATTGAAAACAATATGAAAATTACATTAGTAAAAGATAGGTGGAAACATTTGATGATTATAAGAAGAAGGGCATTTGTGAAAAGCATGAAGTTGGGACAAAGTCTATGTACAAAAGGCAAATTTGAAAACAAGGAATGGACATGTAAATATAAATGAAATTAATGGTAAGAATAAAAAATGGGCATTGAAAAAAAGAATCAAGGTGAACAAAAATGAGTTAAAATTTACATATGTTGGTCTCGCTAAATTTACATATTGGCTAGGTACGCTTTCAGATATTAACACAGAAAATAAGCAATAGGGGTAAAAATGAAAATTTTTGAAAATAATAACATATTAAGAAATTAAATTAAATAAGAAACTATCAAAATATTAAAAGTTAGGGAATTTAAACACAAGATGGAAATAGAATGCATAGTGGTCATATGATAAGCAATAGGGAATTTTGAACATATTGAAAAATAAAAATTGAAAAATATGAAAAAAACATTAAAGTTTAGCTAATTTTTTAATAAAGAAATTGAATGTGAGAAATATGTTAATTTGTTGTTGTTGTCCTCCCGGCCGACTGCTTTACATATGGGGTTGTGTTAAAAATTGATTTAGCCTAAAATGCAAAGGTTTAAAGGTAAAACATTGAATGAGAAATATATAGTAATATATATAATATATAGTAATATATATAATATATATATATATATTAGATAATAAAAGGCATATATTGGATTTTATAAAATATTTATTTTGCCAATATTTCGGCTGGCTGAACGCCAACCTTTATCGAGGCATTACATTTTTGTATACACAAACTCAGCGCCGCATAGTCCGCACTATGCGGCGCTGAGTTTGTGTATACAAAAATGTAATGCCTCGATAAAGGTTGGCGTTCAGCCAGCCGAAATATTGGCAAAATAAATATTTTATAAAATCCAATATATGCCTTTTATTATCTAATGAATTAAATATGGATTGCTCTATTTTCAAAACAAAAAAAAATATATATGTAATGTGGTGAGGTCTGGTAGCTCTCTTGTAGAATCCTGTCAACTAACTTTGTGATGATGAAGTGTTGACTCTCGCTATACTGTGTTGACCGAGAGGAACAGTCAGGATGGGGAGTTTTCCAGTACCTCTCTGCACCTTGTAAGTCCTTTAAAAGTTCTCACAGAGTACAGGCAGTCGTGGTCGAGGCAGAGTGGAAAGCTTGGGAATGTCCACACAAAAAACGAAGATACCGTTGCACTAAGAAAGTTCCGTGAACAGATAAAAGTTGAGCTAGGAGCGAAAGATGGGGAGATAGAAGTTTATTACTGATCTACATGATGGATGAGATGGACCTGAGGTACAACCGACGTGGGCTCGCACAGATGCTGAACTAACTGTATTTTTAGCTAGGCCGGGGGCTTTATGTACCGTTTCTGAGAAAGGGGGTTTTGTATGTCACCAGATGTGAGAGGGGGTCGTCTGGTCATTCTACTGGCGCCGTTGCAGTTTCCATTTTTAGACCTTGTTGTGGGAATTCTAAATCTATCTCGATTTTAGACGTTATGACTTATATCTCTTGCTTAGCTCAACTCTTAATCTATTACAGAGTTTTATTTATTATCCTCAGTTTGTACACATTACATATGATGATGTAATGACACATGTCAATCATGCATATAACCATTTACAGATGTGTTTCTACTATACAACATTAAAATCTTGTTATAAGTTATATACAATATGGGATTGTTGGTTTAAATTACCATAGATGGGCCCCGGGAGTGAAAGGGTTTATCCGGGTTTAAGCGGGTAAAGCCTCTCTAACACAGGTAAGTAATTAAAATTTCTTTTAATTAATTTAAACTGTGAGGGTTAAAAAGGGCTATAACAAGATGATTTGTTTGGATATATAAAAGTGAAATAAAAATGACATTTTTGTTTGATTAAAAAAAAAGATGATTAAAATAAAATGATTACATAAAAATTCACATTCTAAGAGAATATTGGCGGGCGTTGGAAAGGGTTAGTAGTTGAAGAATATGCAATTGTTAGGAGTGCACATGTAAACCAAATACTTAGATCAAGGTGCAAAGCGAGGAAATAGACTTGAGCGTCTTCCTTGGCAATGTTTCACTTGCGATCCTATATAAGGGTTACAGTGCTTTGTCACAACTTTAGGGTTATTGTATTGGGTTAAAAGTTGTTGAAGAAAAGTTGCTTATTAGTATGATTGAGAAAGGAGTGAAATAGAGCCATGCGATAAGTAGAATTGTAGCGACAGTAGGTGATCTGACTTGACATGATATCAATGGTTGATTGTGGTCCGCTAAATGTGAAAAAAATTTGAAAGTTGAAAAAAGTGAACGCGGATAATTGAAATAAACTTTTGAAGCGTGTTCAGGCCAGAAGTTGAGATTCGTAAATCTGGGGAACTGTGTTCAAAGAGTTTGTTGAAATACGAAATAAATAAAAATAATTGTCAAGCAGTACTGTCGTTTTTCTACGATGGTTTGAAGCAATGGCTGAAAAGATAGTAATAATAAAGTTTAGGGAATTGGTTAAAGAATATGATTGTTGAAAACGATTGTTGTAGATGCCCGATAGTTGATGATAAACATTGTCATATAATAAAGTTATTTAAACAAATTTAAAATATAGTGAATAGAAATATAGAAATATGATTGCGGGTACAAAAAGTGTAAGTGGACAAAATTAAACATGTAATATATAAAATATATAATAAATAATAAAATAAAAATAATTTTTGAAACAATTAGATGTTTTGCAACACTAAAATAATATCATGAAAAATAAAAGTAAATTTGTTTAAAGTTTTTTTTTTTTGAAAATCATGTTGGATTAAAAATTTGATTATATAATTGAAAGATAAAAATAAAAATAATTATTCAAGATTTTATACAAATAACAATATAATTAAAGATTATTATAATGATCAGATAAATGTTAAGTAGTGGAAAATTGAACAATATTCTCGTTTATCCAAAAAGGTGATATGTAGAGAATGATTTCTCTTTTGCGTCATAAAGTCTATATAAGACTTAACCAAATTGTTTTAATTGGTGATAACAATTAACATGTAAAATGTTTAATGTATGTTGTGTTGTGATTAAGGGGTTGGTGAGATTTGTAAGAAAACCTAAATGGTTAGTGTGAAACATGTGTTTTAAAAAAATGGCGCATATGAAGATAGTGGTCAATAACATCTGCCTTGAGCGGGGACATGTAACTGAAATAGATTCGAGTGATCCTATTGCTGGCGGTCACTCCTCCTGTTTTTCACGGGATCGTCGTGGGTGGTCAATCATGGGGGATGTTTGTTATTTTTGTCGTTTACTTGAAACTGATTTTCTCTCTTTTGTTGAAGTTGGCAATTTTCTTGCCTATTTGAAAATATAGTTTTCTCGATGTTCGTAAGTGGTTGTGTTTTCGAAGTTGTTTAGACTCAGAAAAAATGTTATTTTGTGATGTCAGGTCTAGATGTGTGGTGAAAGTGCGACTTTCGACGTGGACACGCTTTGGGGTGAGATGTCACAGGCGTGAAGGCGTCTTTGGCCTGAAAAGTGAAATATTTTGTGGTGTGGCACTGTGACACGAAGTGAAAATTTGCGAATGAAAAGGTGTCACGTGAAGTCGATGTTTTGGCACAAAATCTAACTTGTTTCACCATGAATAACAAATTTAATAGTCATGGGTGGTGGTTGCACGAACATGTATCGAGAATATTTATATTGTTAGTGGATATGGCACGTTTAATACGAAATATTTTGAGTGTTTAGTGGGCGATATGGAGCTTGTGTGGCTCGAAATTGGATTTGTGTTAAGTCGCGCACTAAAAATTGTTACCAATTGGAGATAGTGATGTGTGGGGATGTTGTAACGTTTGTTGAGAGAGATTTGTTGATGATTAAATATGCATGTAAAAGGAAAAGACGAGGGAGTGTATTTATCCTCGAATATTAACGATTGTAATCGTTTTGGAAGGCTGTGACTTTATTTAGCTACTGGCGTGGTAGTTGATGGGATTTTATTTTAAACTTGTTTTGGGAAATATAGTTGTTTTTCCTAGTGGTGTTTTTGAAGATTGTCTCTCAGGAGAGAAATCACAAAATATTTCTGAAATTAAAAAATGCGTTTCACCTATGTTAATTTATATTTAAAATTTAAATATATTTCTTAAATAGTTGATTATGGTAACTGAAATGATCCTTTTAAAAGGGCACTGTCGTGATAGTGACAAGAATATTTTGAATTGTGGCGTTTACATAAGATGGTAATAACGACAATGATTTTAACATTTGATTAACATTTGAGCATTTGATTAAGATATTGCTATTTTGGTATGAAAATAAGATATTATGAAAACAAAAAAAAAGGTTTAGAGTTATGATGAATTAGAAATTTTGTAAAAACAAAAATAAGTATAGAATTATAATATGATAATATAATATAAAAATATATTTTTTTTCAAGTTGTATATTTTGATAATGCCATTTTAGGTGAATTTAGGAAAGGCATGTAAGATTAGTAAATTGGTAAAAATGCGTGATGGGCGTTTTTTTAAGTAAAATTCATAGTAATAACTTGAAATTTATAATCTGATTAAAAATTAAAGTAAATTTGATAAATGATAGTGTGAAAGTTTTTAAAAATTGAATAAAAATGATATAAAAAGGTAAAATTTGATTTCAAAATGCTTAAAGTGAAAATATAAATACAAAATTTATGGTAAATTA
>CP092868.1:94898851-94926069 GCA_030710605.1 Cordylochernes scorpioides
AATTGAGATAATCTATATATGATGAAAAGAATAAAAAGATAGTTTAATTCATTTGGAGCGAATTGTCGAAATTTCAAGATCTAACTTGTTAAAACTGAATTTGTTTTATTGGAACGTCAAAACATGTTTCAATGGGAAGTTATTTCAAAATACTTCTAAAAATGTTTATATTGTTATTCTTATTTTCTAAATCTGTGTGTGGGGCTCATGAACCATTTATCAAAGTGATGCATAAGGGTAGAATTCAACGAAAAGGAAAAAAATGGCTTGAATTTTGCCTTCTCTAAAAAAAACAGTGTTCTGTGACGATTATACCTTTCGATACCATCTTATAGTCAAATAGGGAGAACGTCGGTTATAACTTGTTAAAGAATTACTAAACATGGAAGTTTTAAATATTACTTATACATATAATGAAGCTATATTTTAAAGTGATGGTTAAGGAATAATTTTATTTTGCATATTCATTATTACAGGATGGCAAATTTAGACGAATTACAAAGAGGTCAAGGACGCCGCACAACTATTTTTATATACTTGATTAAAGGAAGTTTTTGGGAAATCCCTACTTCAGCTAACTAAACGTATAAAGAAGACAAGAGGGAGAGATGAGATTGAAAACTACTTTACTTCAATGTTTATATAAGGTTAAATACAGAATAAATATAAATATGAGAGAGAGATTATGTAGCATTTTTTAAAAATGAATTTATTTCTATACAGGACAAAATAATTTGAAAATTCACATAATTTAATAAATTTAAATAGATTACAATTTAACTATTAACAGGTTAATGCATTCAATGAATAGGAAAAATAGAATAATAATTATTTTATTTGCATGTTTAAAGTTTTGTTTCTTATAAGATAGGAGGGGATTGTATTGTGATCAGAAACTATAAATATTTTGGGAGTTATTTTTCGTAACCACAGACACAGAATAAAATTGATTTTGGACCACACGCTGACAATATAATTAACAGGGCTATGAAATTTTAAAATGCGCTATTTTCATTATATGCACGTACTTGGGGAATTGATTCAAGGCGCAGATTGATTTTATACAAAGCGGTGATACGTCCTATGTTAAGCTATGCATCAAATATCTGGTTCCCTTTTATCAATGCAGCAAAGCGTACAAAGTTTAATTAGGTGCATTCATTCTTACAAAAGTTTATTTTCTTACATTACTCATATTCTGGCCAAAACTCCTATGCTGACCGACTACCTTGAATTATCACTAATTAGATACAATATGAAGAATTCTCTGACAGAACAAACACTAAATAAGCCCCTTTCAAATGAATTGAATAAATTATATATCACTATAAAATGTAGATTTTATCTTTCTCAAACTAATCCAATGTTCAAGAAATATTTTCCAAGAGATGTACCAAGCTTCATTGCTCCTGATAAATACATTACTTTGTTCTTCACAGGCAAAGGACCCTTTTTAAGTTTTCTCTTTGACTTGAGAGTTATAAATGATCCAACATGTGAATGCTGTCTAGATGTTGAAACACCAGAGCATCTTTTGTTGGCTTGCCCTCTGACTAACCAAATTGTACTTGCTTACTTTGACATAATGCTAAATCATCTCTCTGTATATACTCAATCTTATGAACACTTTGGCAAGTTTAGAGCAATTTGTACACATATTTATAAATCACTACTAATTCATCTTGTGAATAATTGAAGATATATATGTAAATAATTATAATATAGCATAATAGTCTGATAGACTTCGTGCTTCTGTAATAATAAAATAATAAATGTATTGTGATTGTAGCTGTATACATTTGTTTATTACTTCAGTGTTATTAATGCACCCACACGGTGCACCTTTTGATTATATGAGCTCACCGGTGAGGATGGTATTGTGCAAGAATCGAAGGATTATTGAAATCGATTTTCTTTTTTTTTAAAGCATCATCTAGCGGGGTTCGACCTCAGTCCTGTTTGCCGAAAGTTTAAACAACCAGACCTACATGTTCCCAGATCAGATAAGAATATAATAATCAACAAGTTAAATATTTAAAGTGCCATCTATCAAATACATTATATGACACTAATGTTTCTTTTCATAATAAACAAAAAAATCTTCTTCAGACCTTATAGCCATAATAGAAAAGTAGATGAGAAAGAGATTGGCTATTCAGTGGTGAACCCTCTCAGCACTTCTGCCAAATTAGAAGTATTTAGATTATCTCCATGCATTCATTTACAAGTATAGGACTACATAAGTGCATGCTTATAATCGCAAACAAATACATCGTGTAGCGCTCTTCCTAAATTGTTCTTTGTACGTTTTCTTGTAGTTATATATAGACGATTCTGCAATCCTAGAAACGTGTGCCCATACATAACCTAAATGCTCCTTATATGCTAATGCGATGTAGAAAATTCTAGGGATTAATTCAGCAAAATCGCCTGAAGGATCACCACTGATGAGAGAAAGAGAGTTAGCGAGATTGAGATTGAAACAACTTTATTTCATATTATATAAGGTTGAATACAGAATAGATATAAATATGAATAAATAAGATTAAATAAGGATGAATATAGATAAGAGAGAGAGAGCAAAGTTCTTTTATCTAATTTTTCTAAAAAACCAGGAAAGTCCTTATAAATTGTTTCTGGTTATTAGTATGAAAAGAAACATTAGTGCCAGAAAGTGTCTAAAATTAACCAAGTTTCAAAAAGGTAAAATTAATCCATTGATATCTACAACACACCATATAAAAGCATAGATTCAATCAACAACGACAGGGAAAGCTGGTAAAACTTTATCTTTCCCAACTGTGTATAAATGACATATACATCAAATAGAATAGTTTTTAGGACAAATCCTGATACAATACCATCGATTTTTATATCCATATTTCCGAATTTCCCAGATCTTGAATTTATTTTTATTTGAAGACTCATATAAAATTCAATCAGGAAATCTGAAGACATATTTCAGAATCTCATCCTTACTCTTTAGCACAATCCAATTCTGAAACATCTACCTCATTCACTTTCGAATTCTGTAGAATCCCCAGAAAGTATCAGAAATCCTACAATAACACGCACACACACACGCCGAAATTTCAAGAATATTATCATACGGTAACGAATCATTATACATCTCTATCCCGCAATGGAAACTCAATCAGCCCTTTCCGAGTTTTTTGGATACCCTCCACATCGTTTTACATATTACAACAGATTCCACCCACTTGAGAATTATATCATTCAGCTATTTCATATACATTTTTGTCTATAAGTGTATACATAGCGATGAAATATTTGAAAATATGAATTTTTTATATAAACGCACAACTCCTGCCGAAATAAACAAAAATGTTTGCACCATTTATAAACGGTCTCTGCAAGCATTGAAATTGGGTATAGAGCATAGAGCAAGGTGGAGAAAATATTTCACTTGTATTTTTATAGATGGAAATTTTGCCGTGAGGATATTGATTTAAAAAGACAAAGGTCACCTCTCCCGTCAAAATAGACGTCAAATCCAGCGCTTTTCAGTTTTCCAAAGCTGGTGTTGTGGCTTTGTTACCTACCCGAGGCCACTAGTTTGCGGCGAAGGTCAATAGATGGCGTCTGGATTTGACGGGAGAGGTGACCTTAATCTTTTTAGATGTAATTTTGATAGCAAATAACTTTTGTAGGAATTCTAAATGTTGTATGCTATATATAGGCAGTATAGTTGATAGAAAAATTTCAAAATTAAATGGATACTTTAACTAAACCTGGGGTTGCTGTTACAGAAAGTGCTTTTTTAAGCCTAAAAAAATCGGAAAGCGGATTAGGCGCTTGTAAGTATTGAATAAAATTTTCTCTATTAGTACCATTTAGATAAATTTTGTTTCATGTAGGTGAATGTCTCTTGGCTCTCTAACGTGCGCCAGTAGTCAGTGGATTACTCTCTGAACTCCTGAAATGTTTTAAAACATCTCAATTATGGGAGGTTACACATTTCGCACTATTTATCCAAACAGAATTCCTACACAGTTTCATCCAAATTTTATAGTCACTCAATTTGTCACATCACACGGAAAATTCTAGAAATATTTACATACGAGTAAAAGAGTTCTACCAGAAACACCAAATTGTTCCTGCGAAAAAAAACTGAACAAACTGCTCTTCACCTTATCTATGACGTACAGATATATACCTAGCAGATGTACAAAGAAATGGTCTGCTTTTCATATGTGTAGACATGTGGTGCACTTACAGTAGAAGCAGTCGCTAACATCTTACCCACCATGATTATCATGGCTTCTACCACGTGTACTAAGGATAAGCAAAAAAAAAAACAAAACATAAATGGCAACCTTGTTGTTTTTGGTTAAGTAATCTTTACATAATAAATTAATACTTTTATAATTGTTTTTTTTTATAGAAGAATGTAATAAAAAAGTATATAAGGAAAAAGGAAAATTTTCTCTTTTTTTTTACCCCGAAAATACCCACAACCTCAACGTTGAAATATTAGTGAAAAATTTGACCCATATTTATATCTGTAAATATTTGCATATTACACAGGGATGTCAATACTACATTGACGCTACAAATTTTGTCGAATTTATAAAATGATGACAATTGCAAATAGAACACTGGTAGAAAGACATAAAAGAGCTATTTAAAATGTAATAATACAAGGTAATAAAGCGCCATCTGTCGCGGACATATACCCCGAATAAACTTAGACGTTGAGACTTTAAATGACTTGTAAAAAGGTTTCTTTATTCAATCACCAAGCGGTGAAAGCCAAGAATCGCACTCTACTCTACTCGATTTTCAAGACACGAGTCACTCTACCACGACGACTGCCGGCACAGGCAGCATCCCCTTTTATAAATCCAAAAGATAAAACAAGAGAAAATGAAAAATAACTATTTACATAAAAGATAAAAATACAAAGTATCTATTTACATAACCAACTAACATTCAACACCATCTATATACAGTTAAACCTGTCTATAGCTCCCCCTCTTGGGACTCACCAAAATAGGGTGCTATAGAAAGGGGGTGCTATAGACAGGTCACTTTTAATGTGAATCGCATCGTACTATGTATTTAAAATCGGTCGCTATAGAGAGGAAAGCGCTATTTAGAGGGGGCGCTATAGACAGGTTTAACTGTATAACATATGAAATTTTAATAGAGCCTTTCGAGGACAAAAGATTTTTGTCGAAACGTCGAGATAATAAAAAGATTTATTGACCTAAGTATCTTTAATTTTAAGAAACTATGGCAGCCTCTATCTTTACGATGGAAACATTAAGGCACGAATGTTTCGTTTCACAAATAATTTAAACTTTTCTACTGCCCTTACTGCGATAAAAAAGGCATGTGATGTTTGTCAAACGGCTTTGTCTTTCCCATCATATGGTACAGAGCTAATTACTCTGGTCTGATATTATTGAAAAAAATAATGTTATCGGAAATCTAGATACAGATTATTTGCTAACTGCCCTTTATTATTCCCGGTTAATGTTCTTCTGCTTGGTTTGAAGGGGATTTGAGTGAAAGTAACGTTTCAATACTATGAGCATATACCTTTGGGTTTAAGCAGATGAAATGCACATAGTAAACAAGAAATACAATCAATAAGAAGACAATATAAGGTATTAAAATAAAAAAGGGAATATCCTGACCATGAGCACATGAGGGTTTTAGACGGCAGAGCGCCATCTAGTAGAACATAAATCAACTAAACGTTGATTTATCCTTTTCCCTGATATTTAGCTAAACTATTTTACTGATAAATCAAGAGAAGTCAACCATGAACGCGTTTCTGGCTGTTGGCTCTCGTCAGCGAGGTGCACACTGTACCACTTCCACCAAAAATGTTTTGGTTCCAGAGTCTTCTTGAAAAACCAAGAAATGGGCATTGAAGGCCTAACTTAGATATGATATATGATGTTTTAAAAGGTATGTTTTCTCGTAGATTAATTAAAAAAGAAGACAGAGAGAGAGAAAATATCACAAATGATTGACAAACATACCAGAAGTAGTTGGTTTATTTACAAAAATAGGGGCAGCAGAATATAATATAGAGAAGAAGGATAAAGATCCAGTGACCTGTATCCAGGCAGTTGAAACAAAGTGTTCATATTTTCTATGATATGTACATTTATTTTTCACTCCGCTCACGCGGAAACACCAACAGGTATGAAATGAAGATATAAACCGTAGCGATTCGTTTCTTTATTCGTGCAAAGTCCAAGCTTTCGGATCTTTATAACCTTTCTACAGGCTAATGCATGCCATAATGTCTGTAGAAGGATATTATAAAGATCCGAAAGCTTTCACTTTCACGAATAAATAAACGCATTGCTACGAATTATATTCTTATACTTTATAGCAATTATCTCTTCTAACCACCAGGTATATATAAAGAACGTGACGTGGTTGGGTTTCCAGTTTTGCGCGATGCTGGCCCGGATGTGTCCGGAGCCAGCCTGAGGAGGAGGAGGACAGGTGAGTCTTCCCAACTGTATCTGATCTTCTATTTTGATCCAAAATTTCCACTGAATATAGGATTGACCAAACAAATAACATATATAGAGAGAAAGCAGCCTCCAAAATAATAGGTGAACCCAACAAAAGATGAGATTTGTTACACAAAAAGGTTAATGAAGCAAAGTGAAGTGACGAAAGTGAAAAATAAGGGAAAATATTTTTTTTAGAATCGGACTCCCGTGGATAGTAGTAAAAATATTTTCCTGCAATTTTTTTATAAATTGGAAATATTTTCTGCGACCACACACACACACACATACCATATTGAGAAATGACTCCTTCTAGTTGTAAATTCTAAATATATTTATAATCTAACTATATAAATGCCATTTCTGCATGTTTGTCGGTGATGCACGGTGCTACTCAGAAAGGGTTGGGACTTGAGACTTAATATTTGGAGCGATTATTCAGGACCTCAGAGGAATAAATTTAAAATTTCAGGTTTATATCCCAAATCTCTTCGGCGTCACTAGCAAAAGACTGTCAAAAATATATATTTTTAATGATGAATGAAAGGTGCAATGCGTGTACCCATGCTTCAGCTGTTTTCAAAGCCAACCTATTCATGATTATTTTGATTCTCTAATTCTGCCAAGTCCTTCTAGACACAGCGCGTCGTAATGTTTTGGAAACACCGTTTGACGGTTACGATTTAATAAATACTCTTAAGTTACATATGACAAACTCTCAATGTGTAACATAGGGAATAAACAACCATCTGATATATCAATTTATGAATAATTTGTTTTTAAACAAAAATATTTTGGTTCTTCAAATTGATTGAATAATTTTTAACGCTTTGCCAAATGTTTTCATTTTTGATCGCTCCTGACTAGGACAAAATAATTTTGTCGAAACGTTGAGGTAATAAAAGATTTACTGGCCGAAGTATCTTTAATTTGAAGAACTATTAATGCAGGCCGGCAGCCTTTATATTACGAAAAATATTCTATGTATGGAATTTTTTATAATTTGTAAGGTTTAGGTACTTGTAGGAAGGCCGTTGATGGGTATTTGTTAATAACCTTTATTATCCATTTGAAAGGGAAAGTTAATAGCAAACAACATTCAGAGAGTAAACATAGGCGAGATAAGGTAAACAAAGAGAGTAATGATTTGTCCAGGGTGGAGCTAGTGGGGGTGGTAGAATTCAGTTCCCAATAATATAAGTAAAATACTTAATTTTAAAAATGTAAAACTCTATTTATATAAATATTTAAAAATTCTATATAGATTGTACGAGAGATAATTTCCTCCAAATATTATACGTTTATTTAAAAAAAAAACTGTGTTGAAAAAACGATATTTGAAAGAGAAAAAGTTGAGCAGATTTATCAAACAATTTCATTATTTTAGTTTAGATGATAAGGAACAATTTAAGATAATAGATTAGAATCATTAAAGATTTGCAAGGTTTTGGTCACGTTTTGTTAATTTAAAAATTTGAGTGTCAAAATTTTCCCTAAATTGTACCTAATTTACATTCATTTGAAATTTGATATATAAATATTAAATTCAATATTATTAGTTTATAATAGAGAGATAAAAAAAGGGGGGTCGATGGAAGGATTGGCCTGAACCGTTGGCTTTAGACCGCTACCACCCGGGTTCGGTTCCCGCATTGGGCACTTTTTTCTGATAAAAAAAAAAAATGCTCCAATGGCCCCCGATTCTTGCAAAAGTCCAACCCCATCAGCGAGTGCAAGTAACCAAAAGGAGCTCTGGCACATTTTTAAGTGCAAATTCGAACTGCTTTTCACATGTGTAGATATGTGGAGCACTTACAGTAAAAGCAGTCGCCTTCTTCTACCCACCATGATTATCATGGCCTGTACCACGTGTACTAGGGATAAGCAAAAATATATATATCTATATATATAAAAATGGATGTTTGTTGGTCCGTCCGTCCGTCCGTCCGTCCGTCCGTTTGTCAGTGATAATCTTCTACATCGCTCAACCAATCGTGATGAAACTTTGGGAAGATGTTTAGTATACTACCGGGATGGTTTATGGCTAATTACTCTTTAGAAATAACCTTTCGTTGCATTTTTATTTACAATAAAACGTAAATTCACTCGCAATCTGCACCCCTCTCGCGGCAGACGGGGGATGGCGGCGCGCGACGATTGGCTGCCGCCGCAGCACGTGACCTCCCTGCCTCCCCCCGCCGAGTAAATGAGATCTCCCGGCCGACGGCCGAGCAGCGCCCTCTAGAACGCGTTACGATTTTGACGGCGCGGGGCGCTCCCGGTTGGACAGTTGCGCGGGGGCAGAGTGACCTCGCGGGTGCCCTCCGGGAACTACGTCCATCTTCCATATGTAATATACATTTAATCGTGTAAACCCGGGCGTTGCCCGGGTCATTCGTCTACAAATTCGCAGTAGTTCACTAATTCAAACCAAAATATCCATAGATAGGTAAAATAATACTGGGAAGACTGACATTTATTAATGCAGTGATTATAATCAATGATTACAATGAAGGGCTATATTGTCTATATATATAAAAATCACTTTCAAATATTAACGTAACGTTCCATTCTCAATCCCGTTGGGCTTTAGATCGGCTAAAACATTTAATTCTTTATTAGTGAATATTAACTTTACTGTACTGAATAGTTTAGTATAATGTTAATTCAACATATTACAATTTAGCCACTGCAACGCGTGGCCGGGTTCGCTGTGTAGTATACTATCAGGACGATTTCTGGCGAATTATTTTAGAATAATATTTATAGCAATAAATATAGCGCAATTAAGACGTAGTGATTATATTCTGTGTTTGTGCATATATAAATATTTTACAGAAAATGTGAGAACGTTCTATTAGAATATCTCGAAAACAAAAAACAATACATATAATAACATATACAATATACAATACATATATATTTTATCTTTATAAGTGAATATTGACTTTACTGTACTGAATAGTTTAGTATAATGTTAATTTAACATATTACAATTTAGCCACAGCAAGGCGTGGCCGGGTCCGCTAGTAATATATAAAAATAAAAGAAATTAACAGTCAAAGTACAGAGCATCCAAATAATAAAAACAATAATAACATTTAATGACTATTTTTAGACCAAATTCAATGATACAATATATATACAAGGTATGTCCCATAAATTCCCGGACTGGGTCCATAAAAAAAAAGGTAAGATTTTTTTAATTTTTTTTATTAAAGCTTTTCAAAGTAATCCCCCCCTGCTTCAACGCACCAGCGCCATCGTTTCTCCCAATTGTCGAAACAATTTTTATAAGCCTCTTTTGGAATGCTCTTCAATGCTAACGGCGATTTTTCTATTATGTCATCCCTGGTGTCAAAATGTCTTCCTTTTAGAACTGCTTTAAATTTGGGGAACAGGAAAAAGTCATTTGGTGCGATGTCTGGGAAATAGGGTGGTTGAAGTAGGATTTGTGTCCCGTTTTTCGCCAAAAAGCTAGTCATCAAGTGCGCTGTGTGAGGGCGAGCATTGTCATGGTGTAGGATCCAGCCACCATTAGTCCATTTTTCTGGCCTTTTTTTCGAATCGCTTCCCTTAGATGGCGAAGAATGCCCAAATACATATCCTTGATAACTGTTTGGCCTGCAGGAAGATACTCGTGATGAAAAATGCCCTTTTTATCCAAAAAAGCGACCAGCAACACCTTGTTTCTGGATTTTTTGGGTCTAAGCTCACCCTGACATCTCCACTCGGCAGATTGATGCTTGGTTTCAGGATCATAGCCATAGACCCATGTCTCGTAGCCTGTGATTATCTTGTCTTTCCATTCCGGATCCGTTCTTGTCATTTCCAATATGTCCTCACAGGTTGCAAGCCGACACAGTTTTTGCTCATTAGTGAGGAATCTTGGGATGAATTTTACAGGAGTCTTTTTGATTTGGTTACGATCCTTCCAATCGTTGTTTTAGAGATGCCTGTGTCTTTCTCTAGCTCCAGCAAAGTGGTTCGAGGATTTTCTTTTATCAAATCGGTGATTTTTTGCACATTTTCATCAGTCCTTTGAAATTTTTGGGCGTCCTTGACGAAGATCATTTTCAATGGAAATTCTGCCAGCTTTAAATCTAGAATGCCATTCAAAAACAATTGTTCTCTTTGGGGAATGCTTTATTAAGCATTTAAAAAGTTTCGGTTGCTGATATTTGAAGTTTCACACAAAATTCTATGCAAATCCTCTGCTTCAATTTTCGTTCCATCGTAAAATCGCCGCAGCGCTATGTGTAACCTTTAAATAAATTAGAATAACTTTGGGGCGCGTGCACGTACCGCCTCGATATTGGTACCACCGTGTAGCCAGATATTTTTTCTATAATAAACAGTCAAATTCATTTACATTTTTCATTTATTTATTTTTTTATGGACCCAGTCCGGGAACTTATGGGACATACCTTGTATATTCAACAAAAATGCATATATTGGATTTGCATTTATTTTATTGTTCCAATATATGCATCTTTGTTGAATATAATTTCATTTATGGATTGCTCACACAATCTTCCAAAAAAAATATATATATATGATAATTTACACCAATAACCCTGTATTATGTAATACGTATAACAAGATTGTCATGTTGTATATAGAACTAATTATAAACTATAACTAATTATACGCATAAGTGACGTGTGTCCTTGCATCACCATATGTAATGTACTGAGGATGAATAAATAAAAATATATAATAGATTAAAAACTGAGTTAAGAGCAAGATTGAGCGAATCACAAAGTAACTTCTAAAGATAGATGGAAGCCGACAGACTGGTGCCAGAGTCGATTAGCGGACACGTGCAGAAAGGCAATACTTCCTGGTTCCCTTCCTGGTCCAACGAGTTGTATAAATAGGACCCCACGTAGCAACAGCCAGTTCAGTTCCAGTGAGTCTTCCGGTCAGCGTCACCCCTTATCGTCTCCAAGGACCAACTCATCGACCATGTAAAACAGTAAGAAATCAACTATCTCCATCTTGCTTTTGGCTCGCTTTTTATCTATTCAAGGAATTTTCCTTCGACAACTGTGTCGCTTCGTTTTGTGTGTGTGGACATTCCCAAGCTTTTTCCACTCTGCCTCGACCACGACTGCCTGTACTTTGTGAGAACTGTTAAAGGTCCTACAAGGTGCAGAGAGGTACTGGAAAACTCTCCACGCCCTGGCTGTCCCTCTCGGTTACTACAGGTTTGACCCTCGGTTGCCACAACTTATAGCGAGAGTCGACGAGGTTCTACAACAGGCTTACCAAACCCCAACACATTATTACATATATATATATAATAGGTTCGCTGTTACACCTTTGCAAAGGTTGGCTGAACGCCAGCCGAAATACAAGTATATTGTTAAATAGATTATTTTTAAAATAAAAAAATATATATGATTTTTTGGCGAAACTGGCGAAAGCGCTGTAAGGATTCACCTATGATGGAAAATCCTGATATTTTTTAAATTTCAAAAGATGCTTCACCTGTAAATCGCACTATTATCTCAATTTTGACCCTTTAAAAATGTCTTTTCTATTTGAAGTTCTACTGAGCATGCAATAACACTATGTAATTATATCATGTATTCATATAACAGGATAATGGTGGTATGATAAAGCATGATATATGGCAGATAGACACGTGTACTAAGTAGAATTATTCGCTCCAGAGACCACCCCCACGCCGTCTACGCTGTCCCCGACGGCGTGGCCTGTCCCAGCTGGATGACCAGCTACGACCCCGACCAGCTGGAAGGGTGGGTACTCTAACTTATTCTTTATGTAAATGTAAGCATTTACCTGATCCGCCCTGCCTAGAAATGGATAGGCCCATATAAAAGTTATGCGTTTTTCGAAATATAAATTCAAGGTACCAATCTGAGAAAGAAACAACACTTTAATTAAAAATTTAGTTAACATTTTATTCGGGAACCTTTTTTTTTTTTTACATCTACTGGGCAGTTTATGGAGGATATTTGATATATTTGCATCTGAAAAACTAATAAAAAAAATGGTCAGGTGTTGATATTAAAATTAGGTTGACCAAATATCAGGGAACTGCCCAAATCAATGTTTAGTTGATTTCTGTTCCACCAGATGGCGCTCTGTCTTCTGTAAAGCACATTTTCTCCTGGTCAGGATATGCCATTTTTATTTTTAATACTTACATCTATTTATTCATATATTTATCGTTATATAATCTTATTTATTTATATTTATTTTGTATTTAACCTTATATAATTATATATGGACATTGTTATAAAGTAGTCTCAATCTCTCTACCTTTCTCTCTGTTTTTCACTCTAATCAGACAAGTTTGGAATTTCCATTTGAATACATCTCGAATTTCTCCGTCATAACTGTAACGCGGTGTAAGCCAGTATTGTTTCAATGTCATACTAGGATGGTTCAATAAAGCTCGGTGGGTTCCAGGGACTTCGGCCGGGTGTACTTCATCCCGGAAGGAGTGGCCGCCCCTTCGTGGGCCGTCTATTACGAGCCGTGGCAACTCAGGGAGTAAGTAACCTTTTCCTGATATCTATTGACTCACCGAGAAATTCAGTCTTTGTTTGACGGCTGCTTCTTTTGAATATCTTTTATGAAAATGCATCATTAAATAAGTTTAGCACTATTGAAACTTCTAAAGCCCCACCAGCGAGTGCAAGTAACCAACCGCGCTCTGACACATTTGTAAGTGCAAAGTTGAACTGCTTTTCATATTTTTAGACATGTGGTGCACTTACAGTAAAAGCAGTCGCCTACTTCTACCTACCATGAATAGCATGGCCTGTACCATGCGCACTAGGGATAAGCAAAACAAAAAATACTTCGACAGAGATCCGTTGTGAATGAGATTTAAACATGTTCGGGAGAAATAGATTTCGGTTAAATTCTTCTCTACTCTATTTCTTTTAATAAGAACACTTCAGCCAGACTTATTCGATATTTATGACCCATACGTATTATTATTGCGATAAAGGATAGAGTGTTATCTGCTGAGATAATTCTACTTTAGGAGTTTGATTTGTAAAGGTAACAAATATAGATTCGTTGGCATTTTTATATATAAAATCAGTTTGTTATATAATGTACCATTTAATTTAATCTTGAGAATTGTTGTACAAATAGAAATGTGATTCACAATGTGTTAAATCTACGGTTGATCTTAGGTCTACATTAGGTCATCGCTACTGAGACCTTCAATGCTGAGAAAATTAAATAATGCAAACTCCGTTTTCTCGATTATAACACTATCCAACAGATAAAGGGAATGTGGAATATGATTAACAGAATTCATAATTATTCATTTTAAGGCTTGATTCTTTATCCCTAGCTCCTTCCTTTACACGAGCGAAAAAAAAAGACTTTCGATTATAGACTACCATATATGAGAACTTCAAGGTAAATTTCTCAAACCTCTCCTACAAACACACTTTCCAAAGTCTTTCAAGCCGACCAGGACGTCAAGATCTACCTTCAATAATATTAGCACACCTCGTCCATTGGAGATGGGGAATCTATCAAGAGATGTAACAGGATTATGGTCTAATGATGGTCATGAACCCAGCATTGTCCATAAATCTCCACGCTGCTGTCGTTGGTTGGCTATCCACCACATGACAGTCAGACTTTGCCCCCACCCAGCATTGTGATATAATGGAATCCTACAGTATGATTATTAGGAAATATAATCACTGATATGTTTTAAGCATCAGTGTAGTATGTAAGCAACTATTAAATCATTTGGTACGTTGGTTGAAGTAAGTAGTTGTAACACGTTCCTACGTGTGCTCCAGCTTTCCTGAGGAGTGGGACCGCCCGGCTCCCAGCGAGAAGGTCCCCCGGTCCTCCGTCTTCGGAGGGAGGGACCGCGAGGTGGACCTTGAGGAGGAGGAGGAGCTGGCGCTCCAGTAAGTAGCCGTTTCACCTAAATTGAGACATCCATGTTTTTAATTAAATTAGTGTCTTCATTCTATAAAAATATTTTTGATAAAATTTTGTCTACGTGTGTGTCTTTAAAAATTAATGATTTATTTATAATAGGGTAAAATAAAAGGGAATATATAAAGAATAATCTTTATCACAATTTTAACTAAATAAATTTCTAGTCAAAATACAAGCATAACCCGTACGGCATGTAAAGGCTACCTCCGTAGTATGCAATATTTAATGGCCTATTTCAACGGAAATGGGCACTTAGGGGCTTTATCTTTCGAGATGTTGACCCGGTTGAGTAAGTGGAGCGACATGACCGTCAATTTTCTACAAACAGATAGACACTATCTTCGAACATTTCTTTCTGTGATCATTACAAAGTTTTTAAGGACCTTTTTCTCAATGTAAAGAAATAAAATAACAAAGCAATAGCATTATTAAGTATGATAAAGGTATTGTTTGTTTTTAAATACGAGATTATTCATTTAAAATTTAATTGGTTTTGTGATGTGTAGGAAGGCCATCTTGGCCTCTCTGGGGATCGCCTAAAGCCTCCAAGAGACACCTCAAGTCACAAGGAAGATATCAAGCCCGGTCCCTGGAAAGTCCTTCCGTTCGAGTAATGGGAAGGAGAACAACGGACAACGTCTGACAGTTTCAACGGGACCTCGGGTCATGTACTGTGACTTCACATGGCAGGTGATTGAATGCCGTCTGGAAGATGTGGCGATTAACAAGGAAGTCAATCATGGAATGCCATCTTACAAGCTTCCATCTGGACCTCATCCCTCGCTACAAACGTTCCAAGTGCAGCGTTTAGAGGCAAGGACCATCAGCCCTACATTGTCTTCTTTTAGCAGCCTGTTCTCTTTGTATGATGCTGAATGTAATGTTTAAATGAAGAGGCAAAAGTTATCTGTTGAAAGTGTACATCAATTGATACTCCTTGTTTATGCTTTGAGACTTGGTTGTCTCAAAGTCCTGACTGACCCATATGTAGGTCCCCGAGTTCTGGATATACTCGACCTGAAAGTGATAGAGTTCTGGCCGAACTCGATCTGTTGGTCTCCTATTTCAGGCTGAACAAGAACTGGTGATCGCCTAGTCTCGGCTGAACTCGATCTGGTGTACTCCTAGTTCTGGCTGAACTCGAACTGGTGATCACCTATTCCTGGCTGAACTTGGTCTTGTAATCTTCCGAGTTCTGGCTGAACTGGACCTTTTAGACTCCTAGCGCGGGCTGAACTCGAACTGGTTCTTCTCCTAGTCCTGGCTGATCTCGAACTGGTTCTTCTCCTAGTCCTGGCTGAACGCGATCTTGTGATCTTCGAGTTCTGGCTGAAATGGATATTTTGGACTCCTAGTCAAGGCTGAAGACGAACTGATGATCTCATAGTTCTGGATGAATACAAACTGGAGATATCCTATTCTCAGCTGAACTCGATCGGGAGTGCTTCTAGTTCTGGCTGAACTCGAACTGGTATTCTTCTAGTTCTGGCTGAACTTAATCTTGTAATCTCCGAATTCTGGTTGAACTTGACCTTTAAGATTCTTGTCCGGGTTGAAGGAGAACTGGTGATCTCCTAGTCCTGGCTGAAAATGAACTGGTGATCCCCAGTCCCAGCTGATCTCGATCTGGTGTACTCCTAGTTCTGGCTGAACTCGATCTGGTGTACTCCTAGTTCTGGCTGAACTCGATCTGGTGTACTCCTAGTTCAGGCTGAACTCGATCTGGTATTTTCCTAGTCCCGGCTGAAAATGAACTGGTGATCCCCTAGTCCCGGCTGAACTCGATCTGGTGTACTCCTATTTCTGGTTGAACTCGATCTGGTATTCTCCTAGTTCTGGCTGAATTCGAACTGATGGTCACCTAGTCCTGGCTGAACCTGATATTGTGATCTCTGAGTTCTGTCTGAACTGAACCTTTTAGACTCCTAGTCCAGGCTGAAAACGAACTGGGAATATCCTAGATCTGGCTGAACACGGAGGGGAGATCTCCTAGTCCCGGCTGAAAAGAAACTAATGATCGAGTCCTTGCTGAACCATAACTTGTAATCTCCGTTTTCTGGAAGAACCTGACCTTTGGACTCTTAGTCCCGGCTGAACACGAAGTTGAGATATTCTAGTCCTGGCTTAACTTTATCTTGTAATCTCCGAGTTCTGGCTGAAATTGCTCCTTTGGATACCTAGTACAGACTGAACATGAACTGATCTCCTAGTTCCGGCTGAAAATAAAATGGTAATCTCCTAGTCCAGGCTGAACACCTAATCTTGGTCTGATAGTCCTAGCTGAACTCAATATGATGGTTTACTAGTGCTGGATGAATTAGACCTGGTAGTTTCCGACCCCTGGCTACACTCGATCTGATAGTCTCCTAGTTCTGGCTTAACCTTACCTGTTGATCATCGGTTCTGGCTGAACGCAACCCGGTGGTATGCTAGTCTTGTCTGAACTCGACCTGGTGGTCTCCTAGTCCTGGCTGAACTCGAGCTTGAAATCTACGATGTTCTGGCTGAACATTGACCTTTTGAACTTTTGACCTTTCGACCAGACTGAACAGGAACTGGTATCTCTTAGACCTAGTTGAAACGATGTTGTAGTCTTCGAGTTCTGGCTGAACTCGATCAAGTGGTCTGCTAGTCCAGGCTGAACACATACATTTGGTCTAATAGTCCTAGCTGAATTCAAACTGATGGTCTCCAAGTTCTGGCTGAACTCTACCTAGTGATCTCCCAGTTTTGGCTGAACACGACTTGGTGGTCTCCCAGTCCTGGCTGAAGACGACCTGGTGATCTACAAGTCCTGGCTGAACATGAACTGGTGATCTCCAAGTCCTGGCTGAACACGACCTGGTGATCTCCAAGTCCTGGCTGAACATGAACTGGTGATCTCTCAGTCCTGGCTGAACACGACCTGGTAATCTCCAAGTCCTGGCTGAACATGACCTGGTGATCTCCCAATCCTGGCTGAACATGACCTGGTGATCTCCAAGTCCTGACTGAATTCGACTTGGATATCCCAGTTCTGGCTCTACTCGACATGATGAACTCTGAATTATGACTAGACTCTACCTCCGTGTATCCTTGTGAACTCGATTTTTATAAATTGCTGCTCGACCTTTCGACTAACTCTACATTATCAGGGAAAATACCTTGCAGCTGCTCTTCTTTCATTTATCGATATTTTAATAAACTTTGGAATGTGGGCGAAAGAAATGTGTTGCATTTTGTCGTAAAATCTAACCAATTATTATTTATTAAATTTTATAATTTATTCTAGAATATAATACATTTTTAAAACGATTCTGCCAAGAATGAATCATTTCTCTCATGCACCTCGTGACAGAATGATATCTGAGATTTTAACAGTATTTATTGGTAAAGGAATATTATCAGTGGATAAATATTTATAAAATCAAGTATATATTACACAAAGTTTCATTAATGTAGTTAAACTTTTAAAGTTTTTACATCTACTGATAGAGGAAGCTTTCAGGCTATGATACCGATCCATGAGACTAGGACATGGGTCGGCAAACCTTTGATTTGGAAGAATCAAAAATTAAAAATTACAAATTCACAAAATTTTTAAAGAGCCAAAACATTTTTTTGACAACAATAAATAGTACTCGCATAAATAATATTTGCGTATGGAATTAAAGAGACGCAGCTTCACATCCAAAGAGCCGCATGTGGCTCGCGAGCCGCAGTTTACCGACCCCAGGACTAGGACAATGGATATAGCTTTTCTCCGTGCTGGTCGATGGAGTTTGTCAGGTCGAGTTATTCTATTTAACAAAGTTGGTCACACAGAGAGGTGGATACTCTTCATATGTCACACTCGTGGGAGTTTTGTCTCTAGGATCTAATGATTATTTTAAGAAAACAAAAATATAAAAATAATTATAAGAAACGAATAAAACTATTAAAAACACAAGGTAATAAGACCAAATCCAAATAAATAAATAGTGTGTGATGTTTCGGTAACAACGCCGTTAGCGAAGCGTCACTCGCTATTTATTTGGATTTGGTCTTATTACCTTATGTTTATAATCTATATTCAAATTGTGCTTTATCAAAACACACTAATGAAAAAATAATTGCTACATTTATGATATGACAAATTACAAAAATAATATTAACGTCTCTATAGATGAGAAAAAAGTAAAATATTAAATTCGCTTCGGGCACTCCAAGTCGTATCTAAGACGAGAAGTGCTAGCTCGGACAATGTGTCAGCACGGAGACTGAGGTATCCCAAGTCGGGAATTTATAAAGTGGTGTACTGAACGACGACGTAGGGGCAGCAGTTGCATCATATTGTCTTTTCTGATATAATTTGAGTTCTGCGTCCAGGGCACCAGGGTGGCTGTGGGTGAGAATATTGAGGAGATTGACTGTTGTTTACTCGCATTTGTCTTACGATATAATTACCTAAAGTGATAGTATGGGATACATCACATTTTGGTACTGTTGTTCACTGATAGACTGGAATGTAGAGAGATCAAAGCATCCCTGAATGCCCCAAATGCGATTCCCAGCCTGCCAGTCCTGAACATCTATTAAATTTCATCAAATCCTCCAAAAAAAAGACCTCTGGAAAAACCCCATGACTATAATAGAAAAGCTGAGAAAATGGGACCTAATAAAGATCGTTTAAAAGACTTGAGGTATAAACAACAACAGCAACAGACTAGAATGTCACCTCTCTCAAACCTTACGATTCATGGCTATGACCTATAGATATTAAGCCACTCTTGTATTACTGTTGACCGAGCTGCCATACAAGCCGTGTTCGACCGAACGAGATCCAGGCTTTTAGTGGTATTAGGTACACATTTCAAGGTGACCCTCAAATGTTTCTTTAATCCGGTCTTTCTCTCACAACACTGTAAATATGCAATTAATTGTTGCACAGAACTGCCGGTAAACCTTTGGCCCCATCTTGAACAAAGTTATTGCTATAGCGATTTTATTGAAACATTTGGAATATGTTAGAAAAGTATCAGGTGAGGAGAAAACAGGAATACCTGGAGCGCTGCAAGCCTAGTCACCCTTATTCTCCCTGGAACTCCACACACTTATTCTAGCGGTGTCTCCATTGTTGGAAACATTTCGAGAAAGTCCCTTTCGGAATGGTGTTTAGATAGGCTGTCGTTGCAGTCATAATGTCCTCTCTTTTCTTAAATCTCTTTCCTTTCAATGGCCTCTTGAATGTGTTAGAGCGTTGTCGTGATTGAGGCGCCAATTATATGTTGATCACAATTCCGATCTCCTGCGTCGCACAGCATCACAAAGGCAACGGAGGACATCCTGAGAAGTGTAATTTTGCCTCGAGACAAATAACCATACTCAGGCACGCCTGCTAATGAATTTGTAGAACGCAGCCAAACCCAGAAAAAGCCATTGTCCACTTTCTAAAGCCCCGTAATATTAGTGACCAGAAGTTTTAATGGGTTATGTTCGTACTATAGACGTTTCATTATAAGTTATGCTAACGACGCTCGCGATCCTTGAATAGCCTTTTTAAAGAAAAATGGAAAATTATTGTCTATTGACTGCACGGACTACATGACAAAGCATGCAATAGCCAAGGCGCTACTAACTAGCGATTCAATAGAAGTTTCCAAATTCTTAATCGAGTATATAATTCAGAAAAATTGTGCCCCAAGGCAACTAATCACCGACTGGGAAGGAAATTTCACATAATCACTAATTCGAGTTCTGAACAATCACTGTAGAATAAGTCACAGGACGACAACCGCCTATCATCAGAAAAAATGGACTTACGGAAATGCTGAATAAGAAAAGCAGACATGCTGTGTATGTATGTGGATGTCAATCAGAAAGACTGGAATAAGTCCCTCCATTTGTGACATTCGCATACAACACAGCAAGAGAAGAGTCCACTGTATTCACTCTATTCATTCTTGTGCATGGGCGTGAAGTAAACACACCATAGGACTTGTTATTCCTAAATTAGTTCCAGAAGATGACGTTTTCATTCAAACACTAGAGTCGAGAGTTGGAGAAGCATGGCAACTAGTCAAGTTATTAACCTACAAACTCTAGGCCTAAAACACGGAACAATGAGCGGGAACCTCTTTTCAATCACTTTCTAGACATCTTGACTCCTGAATATTCAATTGAGTGCTCACTGGTGAATAAATGTGAGTCCTGTATGACGCTCCCAAGAGTCCTCGCCATTGTATGTCACCACAGCACACTATGCTTCATTAATACCGCGGGAACCTTCTGGTAGACTAGTGGCCAATTGGTTAGCTACGGGCTGCTACCATATAGGCAAGCTATCAATACAGACCTATAGTGACAGCAAAAGGAACGTGTGCACAAGAGATTAAAGTATAAGGAGCCAGTATTGTGGTTAAACGCAAAGTTGTGATGCTCCTTTATAAAAATACCAAACCGCATATAGCAAGAAACGTCAGAAATACCATACTTGGCTGGGAGGTTCACCATACTCACTAGACTTTGCGCGAATAGATAACTGTCTCTTCCATTCCCTAGACTGCTATCTCAGTAGAAACCCTTCATAAATAAGAAAGAACTAAGACATGCACTAGCTGAATATTGAAAGAAAATTAGTTAAAATATGAATGAATGTGGAAATTACTTTAATCACAAAAAATATATAATTTGATGTATCATTTTTATTTAGAAAATACCAAAAAGGTAAGAAATAAAAATGACAAATTAATGTGAAGTAGATAGATTAATTATTAAATGTTTGTTAATCCCGGTCTCAACATTAAAACACATTCGTAAATAGTTCTAAAACAGTCGTAACATTTGGGTCGCATCAGAACATTTACGTTACATTGGGACACTAGTCACATTCTTGAGAACATATTTCGGTTCAAGGCATCCGAGTCACACACGAAAGAAAAGAAAACACTGAAGTTATACACATAGGAATACTAAGTTAGTCGGAACTCTAGTGTCAAATCAGAACACTCCCATCATATAACTAGAGAAGACCTGTGGTACATCAAATTGAGCTAATACCAAACTGGAGTTGAAGCGAAGTTTACTTTTGTATAAGCTCAGTTTGACATAATACAGGTCTCTTCTAGTCATTTGTTGTTGAGACGACGTCATATACAATTTCTAAGGAATTTCCGTTTATCGAAAATTCAACAATTCAAAATTTCTTAGAGATTTCCTCACAATAAATCGATACGACAACGAAGCAACATGGATGCGACTACAAAGCGGTAAATATCATTCACATCTCTCATTTTATAGAACTTCGACAGTTTAGAAAAGGCAAGATCATGTAGCAGAACCTTGAAAGTTTGCCTGGAACAATTTTTCAACTTCTTATTACTGCCTAAAAAAATGAAAACTTCCTTTATTTATTTGGCATTTTTTACCTATATAGAAATATAATCAGGTTTCTATAATGCTAGAGTAGAGCTGTACCAAAGTCCAGACAATTTCTTGTACGTTGAATCTTATTTTATATCGAGAAAAATTAGCGAAGTTAAATAGCCCAAATTATAATATAGGAATCTTCATTTCTCACTAACTTTTTCGTTGATTTTTTCAATATTCCACTATTCGTAAATTCAGTGTGTATTGCTAATGTTTATTTGCCAAATATCTTCTCTCTGCAATATGGAATTAGGATATTCATTCTAATATCTCGCTACCTATACATAGAATGAAAGATTGTGGTTAAAGAAACTTTTTAATTATAATTCAAATGTTCAACGTTGTATATCAATCGAGAAAATTTACCACAAAGTTGATATATTTATTCTTATTATGTCAACATATACATATGGACAAAACAACACCACCACCAACAGATACATATAGGTGTCGAAGGGTTGGATTCAGAAATGTCACTGACAAGAAGGTTTGTGCGATCCCATACAACCCCACAATGTTTTAATGCTGGAAATCAACCTTTTACGTGTGGCGAGAAGAGATCGATATTTTGGCAATAATTCAATCCAAATAAATTTATCAAATTTCATAAATCATGATTAAATCGATAAATCTTTTTATAAAATAAAAAAAATATTATGTAAACTTCATTAATCTCTATAAAAAAGGCGTTCCTAGATCTGTGAAATAAAACAATTCTTTCTGAATATTTCGAGAGATTGTTTCCACTATATCTGTTTATTTCACAAATATTTGACATTCATTCTGTTATCGAGTTCTTAGCGAAGTTACAAACTTTAATTTTATCTTAAATTATAAATAGATCTCTTTAACCTTTTTATATCAATTTTATATTTAAAAAACAATGGAACATATATTTTCTAAGGGAAAATAATTAAAATAGATATACTAGATGGTAAAATATTAAAAAAAAACGTTGATTAAAATGTTATACTTTGATATATGATCAGAAGATTGGAGAAATATAATTTACCTTATTCAAGAGACCAAACAGATTGACAATCACCATATGATATACTTCATTAAAATTGTGTTCGCTTTTATTGGAACTTTAAAAAAGTTCTAAAACGTTTCAAAACTGCCCAGAAATATTTATGATGACATTCAAAATAATCATATATGAGCGAATTTATTAATAATTTACCTATGTGATGTCTCAGGTTGAAATTCAAAAAACATTTTTTAAATGTCAAGAATTTTGCTTTCTTTAAAAATTATGTCCTGTGACGAATAAATTCTTCAATATCAGCACAGAGTCAAATTTGGAAGACGTTAATTATACCCCATTACCTTGTTAGAGAATTGTTAATAATGAAAGTTTGTTTTACATGTTACCTGTATACAAGCTCTAGTACACATGATAAATGTCATATTAAATCACGGTGAATTAAAGTGTATCATCTAACTACACAGGTAGAATCAGTTGTCACTCACAGAGCATAGTTGAATACTTCACGGTTTGGTTGAAATTGTGCGCGAATTGAGGAGGACCTTTAGAATAAATTAATCACGGTGAACCCTCTAAATATTTTCGCAAAATTATTATTCAGATTACTATAGTCTTGGAATGATTTTCTCACATAGTCTGTGTATTTCTATTGAGGAGAATATTCGATATATTCAGGTTATCTCTGGACATAATACTGCAGATATATACATATAATGTCACACAAGTAAATACCTCGAGCAATGTTCTTCTGAACGCGGTGTAGAGTATAATTGGGAGGTTTCACCACTGATGAGCCTATTACCGTATAGATGTGTGGTTTGCAGAACTTATATTTTGTCTTCTAATCTTATAAGGATATAGTAACACACAACACAATTATAGTCGCTTTGGTATATTCCCATTGGTATGTCAGATGGCTATAATTGTCTGCTTCTCTGTGGATATCCGCGGAGGCTATTCTATATACAGTTACGAGCGTCATCTCTGTCACCGTTTGCTTTTTTTTTTGGAATGGCGCTCTCCTATTGGTTGGCTACGATGGCGCCGCCACTACGCGAGACACTTTGTTTTTTACTTTGCCCCCCCCCCCCCACTCGCTTTTTGGTTTTTGTAACTATTGTGTTGGAGCGGGTCGCTCCTTAAATAAATGGATATATTAGTTAATAACTAAATGGAATCCTCTCTTTCTTTTTCCCAAATACATAGGCTATAGTTATTAACTTATATATGCATTTATTTAAGGCGCCAATTTATAATTGTAATAAATAGTATTTGAATCAAAACATTCAATCGGGTAAACACGGGCGTTGCCCGGGTCATTCGGCTAGTATTTAAATATTTAAAAGACCTCAGTGTTTTGAACATTCTAATACAACGAGAACTTAGTTTGCTTTCTTTAATATCCAATGGGTGTCTAACTGAGCCCTCTGATAAGAATTCTAAAGATTGAATTTATCTGAATATAGGTTTCGCAGTAAAAAATATTTATCTAATTAACACTATAATTTTCATACTTCAAATAAAATCAGAATGATCCAATAGAGTATTAGAGCTCTAAAGAAGCGGTCTGGTAGATTAAATTGGAGAAACCGCTTGGTGGGTTCAGCACTGATGAGCCAAGCCCTCCCAATGTTTTTAAATCGCAGTAAGGACAGTAGAAGTTTGATTTATTTGTGAAAAGAAACATTCGCGTTTTGGTGTTTTCATTTGTATAGAATCCAAAGTTAATAATTGGCGTTCCCCATTAATATTTAATATAATAATAAACATTTCAAATTACCTTATATAGTCACGACCGTCTTTCCTCATCGGCCGGCCGCCTCTGTCACGGATGCGCGCGCACAGGGAGGTCACGTGCTCGCCGGCAGCCAAAAAAAAAACTCCCTCGAGCCGGATTTGAACCAGCGACCTAAGGATCACCGTTGTAACATCTACAGTCCTGCGCTCTGCCAACTGAGCTATCGAGGGATACAAAGTGTATGAATAAGTTTACCTTATAAAGTCGACTAATCCCATTTCTACAGAAAATGTATATATATATATATATAGTCACGACCGTCTTTCCTCATCGGCCGGCCGCCTCTGTCACGGATGCGCGCGCACAGAGAGGTCACGTGCTCGCCGGCTCCCTCGAGCCGGATTTGAACCAGCGACCTAAGGATCACCGTTGTAACATCTACAGTTGGGTAAAACACGGGCGTTGCCCGGGTCATTCGGCTAGTGTTTAATATGAAGAATTAGTTATCTATATATAGATAAGATATTTACAGTGAAATATTTATCCAAAAATTATAAATATCCATTAAGCAAATTGAAAAAACACACAAAAACTTCGAAACCATATTGCTAATTATATTACAAACATTTTAAAATCTAGTTGTATATCCTGGGGGAGAATGATCGATTGTCGATAGGTTGTTTACAAAGATACATCATTTGTATCAAGCCGAGTTTTTTAACACTAGGTATATATACTTCTGGTCAGATGGTGACAGCAGGCTGGTGTATGCACCACCCTTCCTTCACGGCTCTATTTCTTTCCGAATAAACATGTCTCGACAAACTACATAATGCGGCCGAAATAGATATTTCATCCATTGAAATCTATGTATGACTATTTTTCCGAAGATAAATGAAGGTTTCAAAATAATTTCTCCCCTCGAGAAACAAAAGCAAATGACAGCGCCACCTATTGACAATCTCAGCAATCACGTAGATCCAGTTCAGTGACATCAACATCAACTTTGTCAAGTACGAAAGATCAAATAAAGAAAGAAGAATCAGAAGGACAGTCCTGGGACGGTTCAAAACATGATGAAATCTTCCAAATTTACAGAAAATGTGCTTTGAAGTGAAAAGGTGGAATAATTTGGAAGTAAAGTGGTTGTGACAATTTTGCATCAAAAATAATAGAGAAAAATTCATCTTGACAAATAAGGATATATCTCATGTTAAAATAGGCAAAAAAATGTTTTCATCATTTCTAAAACTCTCTTTGCAGATTAGGGTTGGGTTGAAAATTACATAACACATAGACAAGGTGGAACAAATATTTTACATACATTTTGACAGCAAATTTATATTTTCTTTGAAAAATAACAATTTGTAGAAAATAAATATTCCCAAAATAAATGGATACTTTAACTAGACCATGGATTGTTGCAGACGGTGCTTTTTTAAGCCCACAAAGATCAGAAAGCGAATCAGGCGCTTGTAAGTATTAGATTTCCTTGTTTAAAAATTACTAATTAGGAAAATGTTGTTTTATTTTGGTGAATGGCTATTTGACAGTTCTTAGTTTCTCTAACCAGTACCTCGTTTGTACAAATTTGTACTTGTATTCTGTAACTATTCCATAGGCCTATTTGGTTACTTGATCCTACTTCTAAAGTTGAACTTGTGCAAAATAGAGAAAAAGAGATTGAGGGAATTTTTCTGCCTCAAGCGAGATTCGAACACCTAAAACGATAGTTTACCACCTTTATCGTCGAATATTTTCTGTATAAATTAACATAGAAACTTTCACACAGCCCTGCTCTAAACTGGATTTTATTTCATGTGAATTACAGTCTAGATATATCTATATATATTCTTAATATAGATTTTTTTTTTATAAATTAAATAAGACTTTATAGAAATGTGATAGAAACCTACTATAAAGCGAAATATTTTGAAACGTGATGTTTGAGGTGTGGTGCCATGAAAAGTAATAATGATACTTTTATAAATGGTTGAAAAAAAATCTCACTGGAAATTAGTCGTTTTTTTCCAAAATATAAAAAATAATTGCCATATAAGTTATAAGAATGAAGGGATATTCATGTGTCACCTCCAAAAGTCCAGGGGAACAACATAGAAGAAGGCAAAGATCCAGTGGGAAGATTCGGGCAGTTGGAGCAGTAAATGTTTATATTTTCTATGATTTGTACATTTATTTTGTGAATATACAAGTTGTGGCTATTAAGCAGGAAGACAAAATAAATGTTTCAATTGTGATATTCATAATCTAAACTTTTAAATAATACTTAATTTGACTATGATTCCTCTCTCGCGCACATACTACATACATAGTAAATCGTTTTTATTTTATATAGCGAACGTTGTCAGAAAGTTCTTTGAAAACGTTTCTTTAAAAAAATGGATAGTTTTTTCGAGCAAAGAATCGCTATTAAATTTTATTTGGAACTCGGTAAAACCAGAAACGAATGCTTCAATTGAAGAGGTGTATGGAGATAAATCTTATAGAAATAGAGCAGAGCAACATTTTTTACTTGATGTGCCAACATAAAATATGGAAGACCAAGTTCGACCTGGCCGACCGTGCATCATCAGAATCCAGGCAAATATCGAACAGGACAATTTTTTTTTTGCGAGAAAACCCTAAAATGACA